>OZ005742.1:64473218-64863754 GCA_963930735.1 Dioctria linearis | reverse complement strand
GAAACATATTCTGATTGGCACAGGTGTAGATGTGTAGATTGTTCCCAAAACTTCGGCCAATCGCCACCCTTAGACTAATTTAAATCTAGTAACGGCAAGTTCATTACCCATCAACGTTTTGGGAAGAAAACTATTATCGCTGGACTTAAGACTCCAAAGATCTTTTTCACGGCAGTTCGTCATCGCATATACACCCAAGCCCATATTATGCGCAAAGATTTTCTGGGCCATTATGAAGTTTTAGTGGACACGAAGAGGAAATCACTAATTAACCCACTCACTTCACTAGAATCTCCTGGTCATCGTGTTTTATGCCAGACTGAAATCATTCGGTCCTCATCAGTCCACATATTACAACTGAGTTTCCAAAGCTACTGACGTTTCGATATACATAAATTAATAGGGAACGTCGACACAATATGGGCCCAAGATATCTGCAAGATGATTGGAACTAGTCATAATGGAAGGGTTATCCAAACAACGGTAAGTTATGTCAATATGCACTATCCTACTCCTGGCTACTCTTACTATTCCGCATCTTGCCCACAATTCTTCTTACAAGGCACGATATATTTTTGTTACTTCTAATTTTTATGTGAAAAACTTAAGACATGTGTTGCTGCTTTATTCATAGTTATTACCACGCCAATTGAAGCTAAAAACTGGACAAATTATTTACTTATTATGGGTTCTCCTCTACGGCTGTTCAGTTAATTCAAAGCTTCTTGTCAGACAGATATCAACAAGTAAAGGTAAACGATACTTTCTCAGGCCTCCTACCACTGTTTTGTGGTGTTCCGCAGGGATCAATATTGGGACCCCTGCTTTTCAGTATCTTCATAAATGATCTGTTTGCAACTATGGAGGATGTTATGCTGATGACGTATAGATTTACTTCAGCAGAGTTATTGGTCTGATCGTGGATTCCTTTGCTCGAGTAAATAGTAGCCTAAATAAGATACATCAATGGGCGCAATCCAACCATCTGACTCCTAATCCAAGTAAATCTCACTACATTATTATCAATAACAGCATGCTGAGTATTACTGAATTCCCCGACATTTTACTTAATGATTCTCATCTATCTTTGGTAGGGTCTGTTAAAAATCTAGGTATAACTATAAATTCATCTCTGAAATGCTGCGATCATGTTAGCTAAATCCTTGGTAAAATCTACGGAGGAGGACTGAGGCAACTGTGGCTAACCGCCTCGTTTTTGTCTGGAGAGATACGTCCAAATTGGTGAAAACTCTTCTGATACCTCATTTTACATTTGGTAATGTGATATAATCGAATTTGGATAGTATCTGCTCCCGTAAACTTATCGTCGCATTCAATGATTGCATCAGATTTATCTATGGCCTTCAAAGGTTTAACGGCGTCTCTCTTTTCAATTATCGTTTGCTTGGCTTCTCTATATTCAAATATCTTAAATTCAATTTATTGATTTTTCTATATAATCTGCTAAAATCAAAAATCCCAAGCTATTTGTTTCACATATACAAAATCTGCGCTCTGCTAGAAAGTCTAATATTCTCTTGCCTCGTTTCCGTACAGCTGCTTATGAATGTTCTTCCTTTTTTAAAACGCTGGTTACCTGCACATGTTCAGGATGCTATTCAAGGATCGCTTCTAAGTTTTTCCTTCGGTTGGAATAAGTGAGATTAAATTTGGTTTAATTTTTATTTCATTTTACTTACTCTCTCATGCCCTGTTCTTTACCATTCTTTCTGCTTTACTTTATGTATTTTTCATTTCATTTTGTTTGCTTATTATTAATTTTTTTATATTCGTTTTTTTTTCTCCCTCTTTCTTTTTTTTTAGTCTAACCTAAATAGTTACCCTTTTTATTTTATTTATGTAGCTTTAGTTTAATATAAGAATTTGTTTTGAATATACATATATCATTATTATATTATTACCCTTCTCGCAAATGGGTAATTAAACGTATTGAAGGAGTTAACAATTAAAATTGTACCAAATCAAAAGTATGTGTGCAATTTAGCTATATCGAAAATAAGTTTACTCAATCTTCTCATCACAAATGATTCATTTTTGTAACAAAGATATCGTCACGTTTTATTCGATAAATGGAATTTGCCAGGAGTGTCTACTGCCATCATGAAAAAGAAAAATTCTCAATTAACGCCCATTGTGCGCCATAAGTTCTCATTCAGGATACGGTTTCTCATCCGATTACGTGATTTTCGACGGAAACATTAATTACGAAATACTTGCAAGGAATAAAAATTAGTCTTGATGACACTCCATACTTCAAAGTCAATAAACAACCTCGACTTAATTTTGCAGTTCATCAGTTTCATTTTTCTTCCTTTTATGCTCTTAATTTGGATTAATATCTTTTCTATCTATAAAAATTGTAGGCAATTAAAGTGTCTTAAAGATATACACGAAGGACTCGAAGTTTCAAAGATTATACATTTCTCCACTATTCAACTCTTTAAAATGTGTACACATACCCCTCTTACTTGAACCGACCTAAGAAACATACCTCTATATCTAAATTAATTTGGAACCTAGCCAATTTCACGCCTCGTTTGTCAGTTTGTAGACACATAAGTATGGATGTATGTATGCATATATGTATAAGCCCTTTCGTACAGTAATATATGTATTTCATTTCATTTCAAGAAAAACTCTTCGGACTTTCATTAGGTTTGTGATGCTTTCCAGCCACTTAATTATTGTATATTTATATTATGTTTCTCGTACATCAACCTGAGCCAAGGACTATGTTTGCTGGCCTTCCTACACAGATTCAATGTTTTAATCTCTCAACAACTTCCAATTGCAATCGTCAAGTTGTCTCAGTTTATCAACATGATTTACACCTTTGGGAATTTTCTTGTCTCTAATTAACAACAGATTTCTCTTAAATTACGTAAAACTAATTAATTTGGAATGATCTTAGCCCCTTTAATGTCTACTTCACTGAACTGCAGTAATAAAAATAACAAATAAGCAGTTACTTACTCGCATAAATTAAAAAAATTTCCTCAGATTTTCTTATATTGTGCCATACCGCTATAACGATGCGTGGATTTGTATAAGAAATAAATTTCTTGATGGAATCGTGTTTGTGACACTTTAAGTTCCATTGGTGTCATTTTTTTGAGGGGGCGAACGATAAACTCTACTGAAAATTTGAACGAGAAAGGAACGATGGTAGTAGAATTGCAGAAAACTTCTCCATAAATATGCAAATTAAAGGATTTAGAGCTGGTACAGAAGAGGATTTTCATTTCGTTTTGTCATTGCTGGCAGTAGGTATTCATAGTGTATGCACACAAAAAAACTCTTTTCACAATTATAAGGCGTGGGCGATGGATATATATACACATATTTTCATATATGTATATGAAGAGATGCTGCTTCCGGAACATTGCGCTAAGCTAAGAAATAGAATGGTTTTATAGACCTGGAGATTTTCCTCGTAATAAATTTGTGAATAAATGAATAATACTTGAAGAGCTGTTGTAGCTGGAATAGATTTAAATTTGCTTTTAAATTACTATAAAATTTATGTAAACGTTAGACACTGATATTCTTTCGACAACTGTGCACTAAATTTCTGTAACTATCCACCCAAACTTAATCGGCTTACTATGGATAACGAATAAAGTTTTGTAGTGAATTTTAAGCTGAAATAGGTAAAAAGAGAAAATATTATTTAGAATGAAATAAAATGAAAAAATTGTGGTTTCAAAGATTCCTATATTCTTTTTTTTTTAATTGAAAATTGGAACGTGACACACTTTAGTTAAGTGATTGATGCTAATCATTGAGCTGGTTTATAGCAGTAATAAAGACTCAAAACGTTTGCACATGGCTACTCGTGGAATCAAAAGTAAAACCTCTCTAAAGGTATGCAGGAATCGACCGGTACCGGTCGAAATTAGGGTACAAAGAATAAAAATCTCTGTCTGATTATAAGACCTAGAAGTACTTATCAACTAAGTAAAAATTATTATATTTGGTAGGCTAATAAAAAAAAATTTTTTTTTTAAGAAACAAAAGGTTTTGAGGAATCTTTCAGTTCATAAGTAGATTTTGAACAAGAAAGTTCTAAGCATCAGTATGCCTAAGTTTAATAAAAACCAGCTAATGTTAATCGCAACCCTATATTAGATGAAGAAGAAGAGAAGAGAGACCGGACTGGATTCATCCACTACTCTTGAAGAGGAAATGTGAGGGAGAGTTTGCGACTCTCTACAAAGGATTACTTGAGAATGAGTCAAAGTTTTATTTATATTTCCGTCTAAGCCCAATTTAACTGGTGACATGACAAAATTCGTCCGAAAATCCAGAAGGAAAACACGAAATTGAAAAACTAGCTGTATGTCTACGGTAAGTAGTTTGAATTCTCATTAATTATTTATAAAATGAAATAAGAAATCCATTAAGTTCACAAAAACAAACTATAAAAATATTTATTAAAAGTTAATGCAGGAAGATTATTAGATGCCCTTCTGTGTATTTGTTGACGGAAACTCTTTAATAATGTCCCATCAAGTTGATCTGCGGGATCCAAATGAGCAGTAGGATTTTCATCGCTCTGGGCAAGTATAGGGTTGGATCCACTATGATGTTCCAAAGGATTTGATGTATAGCTTTGTGATGTTTGTGACCTTGATTTTGTTCGAAAGTAAGAACTGTTTTTTTAGAGAGCTATTGATATTCTATATCCGAAACAATAGTGAAAATTTTCGTTTTCGCTTTGTGTTGATTGTAAGGAGAAAATTATTCAACAGTTTCTGCAACAGATAAAAACAATTATTTAATAATACTCTATGTAATTTGTTCCTTTTGCTCTTTTTCCTGTTGTACTGCCCGTAGTTAGAGCGTACATGCAATAAATGAAAGGTGTAGTGAAATTTATGCCACTGGTATAAAGCTAGTGGTTTTTTATCTGTTTATTCCCTGCACTAAATGTATCAAGTTCAATATATACTCAAACTTGAGAACTGCAAGATATATATATATATATATATATATATATATTGTAATATAAAAAGGTGAAATCAATGTTTATTAAATGATTAATATATAAATTTGATTTACACAACTGTAGCAATTGACTTGTATTCACCTGATCGATATATAGCAGCTGATTTACTTGACGTTTTATTTGACTGAGGTGTGGGATGAGGATGTTCTTTATTGCAGTCGATACCCGCAATAATGTCGATTTGTTAGGAATTGTCTTATTACAGTCTAAACACGCAATAAGACTCTTTATTACAGTCGATACCCGCAATAAAGTGTTTTGTGTTAGTGATTTTCTTACTACAGTCGAGACCCGCAGCAAGAATCTTTATTACAGTCGAGACCCGCAATAAAGTGTTTGTGTTAGTAATTGTCTTACTAGAGTCGATACCCGCAGTAAGACTCTTTATTACAGTCGATACCCGCAATAAAGTGGTGTTGTTAGTAATTGTCTTACTACAGTCGATACCCGCAGTAAGACTCTTTATTACAGTCGAGACCCGCAATAAAGTATTTGTGTTAGTAATTGTCTTACTACAGTCGATACCCGCAGTAAAACTCTTTATTACAGTCGATACCCGCAATAAAGTGATTTGTTAGTAATTGTCTTATTACAGTCGAGACCCGGAATAAGAAACTTTATTACAGTCGAGACCCGCAATAAAGTTATTTGTTAGTAATATATTATCTCAGTCGAGACCCGACTTAAAGTGAATGTTAGTATATATCTTAACTTCAGTCGAGACCCGGAGAAACATTCTTTATTTCCGTCGAGACCAGAAATAAAGTGTATTGTTAGTAATATTTTTTATTGCAATCGCTACCCACAATAAAAAACTTTTAATTTAATCGCTATCTAAAATAAACTCCTTAATCCAGTCGGTACCCAGAATAAGAATATTTTATTTTAGCCGTCAATTAAACAAAATATTTAATTTAGTAATAAAAAATAACACTAGGAAAAATCACTAGGAAAGAACACAAAGGAATAAAATCGCCAAGTTAATCACTGCACTGCTAAATCACAAAAGAGAGCCCTTGCTTGCACACGACACCAATGATGGAGTAGTAGAGGCGCATGATCACAAGAATTGGCCGTGATTCGTAGTTTTACGGTACTAGAGATAAAATATGCATAGCAACAAACAAAAATGCATAGCAACAAGAAATTTAAAGCAACCCACGCTACTGTGCTAAATTGAATTCTGTATATTTGCAAAAAAAATTTATCTCTATCACGTAGAGAAGAAATTCCCGTTCGATAGTACTTATAATGATGATAGAGTTGCAAATTGATCTGCTTGATCTGATTGTATTTGTGCCATGCATTGTATGCTACATGACAACACATGCTTTGGTTAGATGCTGTACCTATTTTTGGGAAAATTTCTAATTAGATTGAATTTGTTTTGTTTTTAGAACTCAATTTTAACATGGAATGCATATTTTTTTTTTCAGGAATAGTTTTTAGCGCGAATCTAATTGCTTCAATCATATGATAAGAATTTTAATTTGATCTGCTCAATGAGGCTATATTGTTATATTGTATTTGTGCAATGTGTTATGTAGATGACAAATACATGGCTTTGTTAGGTTGTGTAGCTGTTTTTGATTAGGAGTAATCAAATTTGATTTAATTTTCCTAAAAATTTGATGCTTTGTTTTTAGGATGTTTTCCTTTTAAAGTAATCGGTAAAACCAAAATATATTCGAATCGATTTGGTTCGAACACCTGTTATTCAATTAAATATTTCATTAATGTAGATGAAGCAGTTTCAACAGTTTTGGTTTTTTCAGAAAATTTAGGTGGTAAAAAATGTGTTTTAGAAGAGCAACTAAGCACACAGGGGGCTTTTTACAGGGCCACACTCCAGTCGCTATGTGAGGAAACTCATCGGCATGGTGCTGACCGACTGTAGTGCGATGGATCGACCAAATGCTAAGACAACGACACTTAACTGTGGAGTTAGGCGGCCGAACCTTTCTCAGTGTGCTGATGGAAGGAAGCTCCGCGCAAGCTGGCGTGCTTTCCCCAGTACTCTGGTGCACGTTGGTTGACTCACTCATCACGGTGCTGAAAAATGTGGGATTCTCATGTAAAGCGTATGCTCTGCTCATTTCTAGGTACAGCATGGCTGCTGCCTTTACCTTCTTGAAACGAAGCCTCAATATTCTGGTGCACCAGTCATGATATGATAGTGAATCCAACAAAGACCAGCTTGGTGCTCTTCTCCAGAAGACGTTAGCTTGGGTACTTTGTTCTTCTAAAGCTTTTTGGACACACTCTGCAGCTCTCTCCTCATGTCAAACACCATGCAGTCTTCCTTGACTCGAAGCTGACATGGGGATTGCACGTAGAGGAAAAAGTTAATGCGGCTATGAGGGTCTTCGCTCAATGCAGGAGAACCTTTGGCTGCACATGAGGCATGAGACCGAGGGTTGTGCATTGGATGTATACCTCGATCGTCACACCCATGCTCACATACGCCTCCTGTGTATAGTGGCTGCGATCCGTAAGTTGGCGGGCCTGCAAAGGCTTGTCTGCTTGAGAATTCCGGGATCTACGGCTACTGCGGCTCTCGAGGTCTTACTCAATCTGCCACCACTGGATCTTATCATTCAGGCAGAGGCCAAAAGGGCTGTGCGCAGATTGCACTCATGGTGATGTTGGGAGGACGGCTGGACGGGCCCTTCTCATTGCTCTCTGGCGTATCGGCTGGACTTGGAAACCCCTCTGGTCGGTATGCTACGGGATACGATGGTACCTGAGCTTCGTTTCGGGTGTCGCTTCTCAGTGAGCTTTCCTGTAAGGGAATCGTGGACTGAGGGAGGTGCCTTATCGAGCCCTCTCTGGTTTGCTCTAAAAATTTTCACCGACGGCTCTCTCTATAATGAGGGGGCTGGGGTGGATGTCTACTTTCCTGGTCCTGATTTTGGAATGGAGTACTCACTTGGAAGACACACCACTGTCTTCCAGGCTGAAGTCTTCACCATCTCAATGGCAGTGAAGTTAGCCCTTGATATGCAAATCTAGGGGATTGACATTGCTATCAGGCAGCCTTGATGGCTCTGGGTAGCCCTCGGATAACGTCTAAGTTACCGGGGCATTGCAAGTCGTCAGTGGATAAGTTGTGTATTCACAACAAAGTGTCCCTCCTGTGGGTTCCTGGTCACATGGGGATCATTGGGAATGAAAGGGCTTACCTTTTAGTTAGGGCTGACTCTGATTCTCCGTTCCTCTTACCGAAGCCCGCCGTAGGCGTTGCCACCTCGAGTATCGGGTTTGTCATCAAAGCGAATGTTCACAGGAGGCATCAGCAGAGATGGGAGAACCTGAGTACTTGTAGGTGTACAAAACTTTTTCTCGATGGGCCCAATGGGAATATCTCCGATTTTCTCATGGAGTTCGGATGGAAACAATTTAGAACTGTGGTTCGCATCATCACCGGTCACAGGTCGATTCAAGCTCATCTAACAAGGATGGGGGTTTATGACAGCCCTGAGTGTCTGTCCTGCCTGCAGGGAGAGCTGAAGACAACCGTACACTTTGTGTGAGTGTCCGTCCTGCTCCCGGAGCAGACTGGCTACTCTAAGGTCTGCCCTTCTAGCTGTAGATGAGCTGAAAAACCTTCCTCACCAAGACCTGATGCGCTTCATTAAGAGGACAGGAAGGTTTTGTTGAATGGGCTTCTAGCAGAACAGCACAATGGGCCGCTATGGCCCCCGTGCTTGGGATGGATTACTACTGTTCCCCTGCCTCTTTAATAATAAAAAAACACACAATTATCACCTGAAATCAGGTTGCTTTCTACATGTTGTCTTAAATTTGCGATTCGTATTCTGTTGTGTTCTGTGTCAATTTTTGGGTTAGATCTACATTTAAAAATGTTCTGGATGGCCTTTCAGCTATGTGCGGCTCCAAAAAAGACATTTCTTCTTCCTATTTCCATTTTTTTTTAAGTTAATGGCAGCCCCTTCTACAATCAAAAGCTAAAAATTAAGCTTACATTGAAAATATGAAATTCTGTCCTGCGTTTGATATATATATATATATATGTATATACATGAATTAATGGTTGTAATTTTCACTTTAGAGATTTTTACGACGGAAGATTATTTTCAAATGAATGCTTTCATTTATCGTCTGGATCACTCAACAGTTTCTTTAATAGTAAAAGACGTATGTAAAGCTACAACTGAATTGTTGATGCCTATTGTTATACCCATACCAACGAAAAAACGATGGCAACAAATAGCAGAAGAATTTTGGGAAATGTGGGATTTTCCAAATTGCATCGGTTCTCTGGATGGGAAACATGTGGTCATTACAGCATCTGCGAATACCTAATCATTTTTTTATAATTATAAAAAGACATTTTCCGTTATTCTTTTGGGATTGGTTGATGCGAAATATAATTTTATTATAATCGATGAAGGTGCTTATGGGAAAAATAGTGACTGAGGATAATTTGCAAACTGTGATTTTGGAAAGACATTGGAAAATAAAAAACACATAATAGTTGCAGATGAGGCCGTTTCTTAGGCGATGCTTCAAAACAGTATTTTATGCGTTTGGAATTTTGGTTCAAAAGTTTCCATTTTTTTAATAAACGAATGAAATTACAGCCTGAGCACCCTAATGATATAATTTTAGCTACTTGTGTACTTCATAATTCGAGCGAATAGTAATTACCCCATAGAGAGCAAAAATACAGCAAATAGAGATAGAACACCACTAAAAATTCTTTCCTGCCAAGGAGGTAATGCATCACTCACAGCATTTAATGTAAGAGATGCATTTTACCAATATTTATCTTCTCCAGCAGGAAAAATTAAATGGGAATTAAAGCAATAAATTAAATGTGATATTGGGCCCTATTCTGTAATTTTTCATAAAATAATATTTTATGTTATTTTATGGCGAAAAAATCCCTTCTTTATAAAATGAAAATAAAATATTTTAAAAATTCGTATTCTGTCGTGCTTCCATTAAATTATTTTATGAATTCTTTTATGAACACGTAACATAAAATATTTAGTACATTCCGCTATGTTTTCTATTAGTTTTTGCGTGATACTCTATCAAATCACCCACTAAATAATCATTTATGAAAGCAGCTCTTGAGATACTTAGGTGTAAAAGTGCTAAAATATGACAACTCCAGACTGGTGTTTGATACGAACCATGTCCTTTGAAATGCAAAGCAGCAGGAACATTCCGTTCAATTTTAGATTCTTTTTTTTTTTTTTTATATTATTAAGCCAAGCTCAGGGGATACCCTATGATGCAAAGCACAGCATGGCAGGAAGGAGATAGGGAAAGGATTAGGGGATATGAGGAGAGTGGCGGAGGTGCCGATGTATGTCGCCCTTAAACTTCCGCAGATTGTATGCCGGAGGAAAAAGAAAAGATGGTAAGCTGTTCCACATTCGCACTGTTCGGGATAAAAAAGCATCACGGAATTTTATTGTACGGCCGAAAGTAATTTGAAGGGTTAGAGAATGTGCGCGGTTTGCAGCGCGAAATCAATTAAAACCTAGGCAAATATAATTAACTTTTTATATTTTACCATACCGCACCAGTTCAAATTTCAACAATTTCTGACAAAATTGTAATTTTTATGTATGGCGGTGGACTTTTTAGTTTTTAATTAAAAAATTATTCGCACAACAAATGTTAATTGACGCATGTAGTTTTCGTAAAATCTGTCAAAATACTTTTAAAATGTGCTGCTTATGTTCTTTTATGTTATGCGCCATAACAGGAAATATTTTATTTTACGATGCATAAAATAAAATAAAATGTCTGGTACAGAATAGGATTTTAGGGAAATATTTTATTTTAAGGCATAACATAACATAAAATGATAAAAGTTTACCGACGGAATAGGGCCCATTATTTACCTCGTTCCTTTAATTTTTCAGCAATTTCACACCATATTTTGTCTTTAAAATTAATATCACTATACTTTTTATTAGCTATTTAAAAAAGTACAGTATTCTCCCGAACTAGCTCAATAAGTTTTTTTGAATCATTGTTTTTTTTTTCACTTTGAAAGAGTTTAAGAGTTTACATGGACTGCTTCATTTCGCATATTCCTTAAACTCGATTCTTAAGGAAAAAGTACGTATTAATTTAAGATCAGCGGAATACAGTCGTTAAACGAAAATGCGAAAACTATAGAAAAGTGATTCCATGTTAACTTTGCAACTAGACCAGCAACCGATAAATGCCGGTCTGGTCTCTAGCCACCGATAGTGATGTGAATTAGCTCACTTGGTTTTATCTAAAAATAGTTTGACTGTCTGTGCCGGTAAGTGTGCATCGACCTTAAAACGGGAAGATATGGGACCAAGAAATATTGTCCGTTTAGCGGAATGTCCATTATTTAGAGATTCAAAATAAAAATACCACGAATGCTATACGCATAGATAGACATCTACTACTATATACGTACATAGTAGTTACACTTTTGCACTTTTTATAAATATAATTACTTTCCAGTTATGTATGTATATGAAAATATTTATTTGAAAGAAATCATTCATTCCGCTTTGTTGCAGACGTATCCCAGAAGTAATCACATTTTCGTAATATGTCCGAAAATTTTAAATCCTTTTAAGAGTCTCGTTGATGTATACTGTTGTAGAGCAAAATTTTGTAAGGACTGACATACATTATGGAACTTTGTGTTAAAACCGATAGCATTTTCTGACTCGCGCTCAGTATAACAATCCAAATTCTTCATGTACGATAAGATTACTGTGTCATATGAAATATTGGATTGGAAGTTGTCGAAAATTTGGCCGATTCGACAGGAACTTAGTAGAATAGCTATGCGGGTTCTGGCGCAAATTCCCATGTATTTTTAAAGGAGGGTCTAAATTTACAAAATGGTCTCAAAAGCTTAGAGTTCGAGCACAGTTTCCATTATATTTTTAAAGGGGGATATATGAATTGACAAAATTGTTTCAAAAGCTATTCGTTAACGTAGACGAGCATGGGCTAGTGTCCCCGGCCCCCTCAGCCATTTCCCCTAGGCTTTGCTTATGACTCGTCTTAAAAGTTTGATAACACTGCACAATATGCAAAAGCTATCATTAAAAAAGAAAACAAACGTTATTCATTCTCGCTGCTTCAGACTTTGTTGACAGCATAAGTAGTTGTTGGTATACCCTAGATGAAATCTACAGGGTATACTAAATTTGTCATTCCGTTTTTAACACCTCGAAATAATGGTGGTAGAGCAAAATGGATTGGACACTTTAAAACAAAAGTAAAATTAAGTTCGAAAATGACAAATCGGGCAACTTCTTCGTGGGGTTACCATACAAAACTTTCGCTTTCCACTATATATTTGGACACTGCCGGAGAACGCGCCGACGTAGAGTGCTAAAAATTGGTACATGGTGTTTCCATTATACTAGCAAATCAAATTACAAAAAGGGACTAAATCGGGCAAATCCTTCTTGGTACTGCCATATAAAAATTTAGGGTTTTTATGTATACTGTGAAAACGTTCAGTCCAAGACATTTTTATTGTACTAAAAACTTCTTCAGAATACGAAATCCTAAAAAGTTGGTTAGAATCATTTTTTCTGTCCGACAAACTGTTCTAGAAATATATGCGAAAAACCACTTCAAAAATCACAATTGTTCAAATGGGTGACCATACGAAATTTCGTACGGGCATTCATCTAGGGTATAATAAGAATTGGTCTTAGACCAATTTTAGCTTTTTTACTTGTTTTTATTAAACCTGCTTTAGCACACGTCACATCTTTGTATGCAATTACGCATTCCCCTATTATGTGTTTTTGTTACTTTGCTGCTTCGCATAATTTTTATATGAAATTCTGCATATTTGCCTAATATCATTGATCTTGTCCAAATCATATTATCATATTTTCTTAGCAAATGACAACTATTTCCGAAGTAGGAAGGTAGCGTAAACAGAAAAGTACAAGTTGCAATAAAAACGAAAAAAAAACTGAATCAAATTGGCGGTATGTAAACAAGAGGCTCGTGCCTGTAAAAGCTGGTAGACGATTTGGTGAACTTGAACTGAAAAAAACACGAAATGCAGTCCATGTTAATTTCAAATATTTTATTTTTGGACCTCCTCTTGCAGATTATAAATAAAAAGGTCAGCATTAATTGTAAAAAACCTTAAATAAATAATGCATAACTACTGCACACGTTTCAAAGAGATTATCTTGGGATTAAAATCCGGCTATCAAGTTTTAATTTGCTTTCAACAACGTTTTGTAGATTAAAAATAAAAAAACTCAGCTGTGATGAGGCTGCTACTCTATAAAACCATGAAATAATCAGGAATAAGAGCTGATTTACATTTGTTTAAAAAAAGTAGTTGCAATTGTTGTATACATATGTGGAGAATTAAAAAGAATAAACTTAAACGGATGATATCACCTAGTTGTGACAATTATGGTTTTAAATCTAAAAGCTGCCTACAGCGAAGCTCCATTCAAACATGTGCACAAGTTAATAAGCCTACGGTTATCTCAGGGTTAAAAGCCATCAATCTGGTTTTTAAATGCACTCTACTGCATTAATTATTTCTAATCGAAATTTATTGCATCAAAAATTAGAATTGCAATACAATGCAAAGGTATTTCATAAAAACTCTGGAGCAATTTAAGTGTACATAAGAAGTTCGCCTTGAAATAAAAAATCTTTACGCGGTGACTTTAATACATTTTTTCAAGAACATTATCCGCTGCCTCATTTTGTTATTAGGTACCTTGTTGAAGTCGGTTAGAAAAATGTGATGAAAATAAAAAATTCAATATTAGAAGCGACCATTTTTAAATTTGAATGCTGCAGTTTCTTTGCTTTACCAGGTATAAAGGAGCATCGACCCCGCCTATACCTCATTTGACGCGGAGGTGTTGAAGAATTAACAACATGAACAGCTTCATTTGTATAAAATGTGAACAATTTTTTTAAGAGCAGATATTTTAAGGCGACATCAGAAGTATAGCTGCAAGGAAATATCAAACTGAAAGGAAATGGCCGAGCAGCCTACTTTTAAGACCTTAAGCCCAAAGAAAATGTCAGAGACACCAAACCAAAAGGAAATGTTGAAGCAGTCTACTTTTAAGATACAGTTCAATCCTAGATGAGATGAAATGATACTGGCGATACATAATAAACTACCTTTCGGGTTAAAGGCCCAAAAGTATTTTTTAGAAAAGCAGTACATTGATAAGTTTGAAAAAACCTGTCAAAAGATGCTGGCAAATAGAAGAAATGAACCTCTTAAAATTATTGCGCTCTTCAAATACATCAATCAAAGTAATGATCACAAGCTTGAAACAATTGAATTTATTACTAGGGTACTGCAGTCTTCTAAAGCCGGTAAAAACCGGATTTGCTGAACTTGAACTGTGAACTGAAAACGCGTTAAATAAAAGAAAAACGAACTGTATGTAGTTTATTGAAGAAGATTTACCTTTTAAATGCACTAATTTTATGATTCGCCACCAATAACTTAACAGGAAAAACTGCAAAAAACTCGTAAAAAATGCAAAATTAAATTTGAAAAAATTCATATTGCAAAAATTGCGAAAAACGTAGAATCGTAAAAAATTCCTATATAATATGCAAAAAAAAATTATTAATAAATCGTAAAAGTGCAAAAATAAATCGTAAAAATTGCAAAATAAAATCGTGTAGCTACGTCCACAGCTGGGCAATACTTAAGTAAAAAAAGACTTAAATACTACTTAAAGTACATTTTCGTTACGACTTATTACTCAATACTTTTGAAATGCCCCTACGTAGTATACTTGAACATAAGTACTTGCTTCTATTTACTTGAACTTAACACTTACTTTTGTACTTAAGTACCAAGATTTTTACTTAAGTATTTCTGAGTCTATTAAGTACCTACAAATTTCTAACTCTTTGTAGAAAAGCAAATACAATCTCTAGCGCAACTCCTTTTTTGTTGAGTTTTAAAGGACGCAAAGTACTATCAAAGCATGTGTCGCACTCATGCTTCAAGGCAGATCATTAGACAAACTAATAACATACGAACAAGACTGGACAAGTACAACAAAAACCAATAACGTCTCGCTCGAGTATAAAATCGACGATGCCTCGAATTGATGACAAAACCAAGCAATGCCTCGCTCCAATATAAAATCAACGATGACTCGACCTGATGTAGAAAAGGCCTAAATTTTTTGTTAGAAATTTACTGGAAATTTTTTCCTTAGAATTTTTATGCATTATTGGAGGCGACAATTGGTGCTTCAGCCGACCTTTAATAGTTTTTATGAGTGTAGTAATGAGAGGTGAAAGTTTTCCTCCACGTGCAGCGCCGACAACTATAAAAAATTATAAATAGTAGCCAGTACTTATTATACATATTATAGTTTTCAAAAGGTATTTATTTATTAATATCTATTAACTGAATCTATAAACTTCATTATATTACTACCAACGTATAAAGATTCTAAAAAAGTATTTTAAAAAATACTTCAAAAAGTAATCAGTACTTTTTATAGACTTAGTACTTAGTAACAAGTACTTTTCATACAAGTGGTACTAGTACTTACGCTGAATTACTCAGGCCTTCGGTACTTGTACTTGTACTTAAGTACTTTTTCTTTGGTACTTGTCTAGCTCTGGCTACGTCATGAGGAGACTAATGTCATTTGACAGCTACAGACGTGTTTTTTAGAATTTACAATTTTTTGTGCGAATGAAATTTACATACGACCTCTGATTCCACTATGAATTGGATACAGAATTCTTGAAGTTTATGGAATCAGACGTTTTGAATTGAGCAGCTTTAAACTTATATCTTTATGAAGAAGAGCAGTCGTTATAAGTCAATAACTAATAGTCATCCTAGGATTTAGTTAAAGTTCAAATTTGGCTGCAATTCAACTTTTTTATATATATTTTTTTTATATATTAATGATATAAAAACGATAAACAAAATATCTTAAAATGAAGCACAATATGATGTAAATTACTATTGGTCATATTCTCTGATTTAGTTAGATCGGGGTAATAGAGTAATAGAGTTCTTCCCAAGCATCATACAGTATTCAGTAAAAAAACATACTATCAATAACTCGATAAAAAAAATCGCATTCAATTAAATCTCTGGCACCAAAAAAGCCAGCCTTATGGAATGTTATCGCAGGTTTTGGATGTATTCGTATTAATGTGAGGCAAGAACGATAGCTGAAAGAGTATATTTTATAGTTAAGATATTTTAATAATTTTTCTCGCGGACGGGAATTATTAAAAATAAAAGTTCTTAAAATTCTTATTTCTCCATTAAGATACATATTTTAATAATTTTAATATTTGGATACAAATAAATTCTGTAAAAATTCTGCTAATAGACGCATAAAACCTGCCCTAATTTCCTTAACCACCATAATAGAAGATTAACTGTTCTTAATTAGACCATTCAAAGAAGCTTTACTATTTGTACTATGTATGTATGTCTTCAAGAATAAGTATCCGAAAGAGTAGGCTCGTCGAGTTTTTGACGTGAGCGGTTCATTTTGTTTTTAATATTGAATATAATTTTGAGTCTTGCAATCCAAGTTTTGGTGTTTTTTATTTCTGAAATATATCGAAAGAGTAGGAACTATTTTGATGGGTAATCGATCCAGTTGAGCCGTTTCTCATAAAGGTGATGGAAATCGACCAACAGGTGATTCCAATGGTTCTGGTATAATTATTAGAGTGGGTGAGGTGGGGGATATAGTTTTTTTGACCATAACCCGGCAGGTTTTTTTCCCCGGGGCATTTTCGGGTGGGTGGGGGAGGTAGGAACCCCTGGCGGGGGGGTACTTCCTATATGGCATGTTGCATATCAAATAAAATGCCTCGGCGAGTACTATCGGGTGATGTTCTGTTTTTCCTACTCCGAAGAACTTTGTCGAAACAAATTTTTCAAATTAAATGCTTGTACACCTAATTGTATAAATCCATCCCCACCCACTAATTCGGCTAAATATAGCTACTCCAATTTCCAAAATTCCATTTTTCTTATTTTTTCCTCATTTCTGAACCTATTTTCCCTCCCTTCACTCTTGCATTGGGAAAATTAATTTTTGACGCCCAACATTTTTACCGAAAATCTGCATTTTGATACTTTGTTACACGAATTATAAATTCTACCAATTTTTGAATTTTTTTTTATGCGCGCTTATCACAACAGCATTAATAGGTTTTTTATCCCTTTAAAAGACAGTAAAGTTCACATCATTTGATATTTACGTGTATACCAAATGCCAAAGCTAAGACAAGTCCTAGTAACAGATAGCGATCATGAAAGAAGTGGCTGAAGTGCATGTTTATCATCGGTACCTATTGCAAAACGAGCCTGCGGTCCTATAGAAGGCGAAATCTGTATACATCCTAATATATATATATTTTTTAAATTATCACATCCAAAAGAGCAAACCGACTATAATATAATATACCTGTCAAATATTTTTCTATATACGACTAGCACAAAAACAAATTTCAAATTATCAATTTCTGAAATGCCTACTAATCCATCTTTGTCGCAAGTAATAATTAAAGCTACAATTCACAGAAATGTCGGCCATACCTCAGCAAATCCCTCATTAGGACAATAAAATGTCTTCACGAATATACACTTGTTTTTGGAAATCAGATACTGTGTAAAAACCAAGAAACGTAATTGTTAAAAAATGTACGATATAAAAATTGCATTTTGATAATTATCCTTTTTTTTTATCTACCCTTAACCATTACTTCACAATTCATGTTTTTTTTTATAATGAAATAAGAGTTGTCGATAACTGTTTTAATCCTTCTCAATTATAAGAATCTCCTAATAGAATTTATATAATAGAAATCGTGTCTACCAGTGTAATTCTTGTTGATCAAACAAAAAATTTATTTAAATTGAGGGAATAAATAACCAATGAAATAAAAATAGAAAATAACTCTTATTATTTACAAGAATTAAAAAAGTTGTTTGATAACTCTTAGTGCATAATAGAAATAAAAAATTTTAAATTAAAATTGAACAAAGAAACAATTGCTTATATTATAAGTCAAGTTAAATATTTTCTGAGCTTATTTAAGCTCTCTGTCTTTCAAGATTTCTCATACAAGCTATTTTCTGCAAACTCAGAGCTATTTCTTCTAGAGCATAATTTAGCTAATTTGAGCTATGGTCGGGCACTGGAGCTAAAAGGTATAGCTATAGGAACATTGGAACTTAAGCGGTGTCATCAGTGCTGCTAAATATCAAAACAATTTGGCGGTTTGGTTTCTTTTCAAATTGACAATCTTCGAGGAGTACTAATTAGGTAGGTACGGTTAAATATTTGCAAGAAAACTGACTCTGATATTATTTCCTCCGGCTAGGAAACTTTCCCAACATACTACTTTTCATCAATATACCCGGACTTTGTAAGCTTTCTATCACAAATAAATGCAAAAAATTTTGTTGTACTTAAACTTTCCAATTTTGTGAGAATAATTTAAGATTAGAAAATAAAAACTAATATATATAAAAAATAACTTTTTGAAAAAACTTTGCTTCAAAATCCGCTAGAGAACTTTTGTGATATACTCCTTAAGAGGAGTCAGTAGGTACTCAGCAAAAGTTTCAATTTAGATACCAGCGAGCCTATAGGCAATAAAATTTATTATACGTAATGAGAAAATTCATATAAAATTAGCCTAGACCTAGACCACAGACCACATTAGAGACATCTAGCGTCAAAGACAAAAACCCAACATGCGACAAAATTATATAATTTACGATGAACAAGTAAAAAAGCTAGAATTGGTCTAAGACCAATTCTTATGATACCCTAGATGAATGCCCGTATAAATTTCGTATGGTCACCGATCTATTCAAGTTTGATTTTGAAGTTGTTTTTCGCATATATTTCTAGAACGGTTTGTCGCACAGAAAAAATGATTATAATCAATTTTATAGAATTTCGTATTCTGCAGAGGTTTTTAGTACAATAAAAATGTCTTAGACTTATCGTTTTCAAAGTATAAGTAAAAACCCTAAATTTTTATATGGCAACACCAAGAAGGAGTTTCCCGATTTAGCCCATTTCAGACATTTTAATTGCTAATGTAGTAAAAACATCATGTAAGAAATTTCAGCTCTCTACGTCGACGTGTTCTCAGGCAGTGTCCAAATATATAGCGGAAAACGAAATTTTTATATGGCAACCCTACGAAGGAGTAGCCCGATTTGTCTCATTTTCGAACTTAATTTTACTTTTTTTTTTAAAGTCCATGTACAAAATTTCGGCTCTCTAAGTATACGCGTTCTCGAGTTATCGTGCGCACGGACGGACGGACGGACAGACGGACATGCAAAAATCAAAATAACTTTTAATATTATGAATGGGTGTCCAATCCATTTTGCACTACCATCATTATTTCGAGGTGTTACAAACGGAATGACAAACTTAGTATACCCCTTAGATTTCATCTAGGGTATAAAAATGAATATTTGCAGTTCAAATAAATTGAAAATTTGTAAAGATAATTAACTCTCCTAAATTTTTTTGCACATAATTGTTAAATATACTATTTTGCTTTGTATTTCAATAACTTTCAACAAAATATTGCAATTTCTCGTCGGTAAAATATCAGGAGAAAAAACAAATACAATTAGAGTCAACTAATTAAAAAAGCACCACTAAAAATGAAAAATCTCGATGTTATTTAGTAGATCTAGGCTTTATCTTTCTAAACTAGTCACAATCTAAAGAAATGAGAATACCTACTAACAGGAATTTGATTTGAAAAACTTAATTTTTTAACATTTTTTACAAGTTTCTGAACTAATATGATTGCCGACGTTATTTACTAGGCTTCTTCGTTACCTTTAATTTACGTTATAAGTCATTATCCTGCTACAAATAGTGTACTAGAAATTCGCATTGAAAAATGTATGAAACTTACAAATCTTGGTACCGACTCCTCTTAATTGAAGGGAGAAATTATTTTCTATTTTTTAAGTGCAGATTTAGAAGCAGTTTTTTGTAAAATCATTTTTTTTTATATTTTCTATTTCATTTGATTAGAGTATAAATTTTCATTTATTAGATCTCTAGGGCGGGCACGCTCCGATTGGCCCCCACTGTATCCAGCTTGGCTCATTCCGTACTTATTATATTAAGACATTCGAGTTTTGACAATTAGATCGTAAAAGGAAAAAGCCAGCATATATTCGACACTTAATCTTTATAAAGTGAGCGTGAAATGGACAGAAATTGCTCTTACTAGGCTTTCAAAACTACAAAATTATTCTGTTCTAAAAGTTGCCAAACTAAAAGAATTCTCACTGGTTCTACCGAAGTATCTATCATACATTACTACTATAAGTTGTTCTAAGGTTTTAAGATCAATTATACGAATTGCTTTGAACATTGCCTATATGTAAAACAAACGTATGTGTAAGTACATTTATTATTGTAATCGAATTCTTAAAAAATGATAAAAAAGAAAAAACTTTCTCATTTCAGCAGACCCCAAACATGTCTCACCTTTGCTGCTTACAAGGCCCGAGCTAGGAAATATCTACCACCGTGATGATAGAACTAGGTTCCACGCTTTTATAAACCCATTAACTTAGGAAACTATCCTTTCTAAGACATCCATTAAAATGAACAATCCTGTCCACTTATTCTCCTCCCCAACCTCCCACTAACAAGCTAACTCCAAAAGGAGAATAACATTAAATACGGCTGACACAGTGTAGCAACTGTAGATGAAAAGCTGCCATCAAAACGAAAGTTTCAATAAAATCAAAAGGAAGACAAGAAAGGACATCAAATCGAATTGTGGGCCGAAGGAAAGCCCCAACGAGAACAAGCAGAGGGGAAGATGTAGAAATCATCCAAAGAAGCAACGGCAATCTAATCAATTGAAAAAAGAACTACTCCCATGCTTCTAATTAGTACATAGAAACTGTTTGGATTTCAGGTCGCTCTAGTCTGAAACAGATTTATAAATAAAAACTATCTAAAATATTAGTTTACGACCTTTGTTCTCTCTATTCTTCCTGATAAATCCAAAATTTAAGTATGGCTAGAACCACTTTTTTTTATTTTAAAGGCAGGGGGACGAGAGAACCCAAGCGCGGAGGCCAGAGCGGCCCATTGTGCTTTCATGCTAAAAGCATTATCACCAACACCTTCCTATCCTCTTAATGAAGCGCATCACGTGTTGGTAAGATAGGATAGTAGAACCTAGAGTATCCAGCATGCTCCGGGCGAAGGCCGGACACCACACAAAAAGTGTTCCATTGTCTCAGGCTCTCTTTGCAGATAGGTACTCAGGATTGTCAGCAACTCACATTCTTGTTAGATGAGCGTGAAGTGAGCTGTAGCCAGTTATGATGCCAACCATAGTTCTACATTATTTCCTTCCGAGAAAATCAGAGATATTCCTATTGGGCCCATCAAGAAACAGTGTTGTGCACCTGCAAATACTCAGGTTCGCCCATCTCTGTTGATGCTTCCTATGAACATCCGCTTTGATGGGAGACCCGATACTCGCGCTGCCAACGCTCATCAGAGCCAGCTTCAGCTAAAAGGTCAGCCCTTTCATTCCTCATGATCCCCATGTGATCAGGAATCCACCAAAGGGACAACTTGTTGTGGTTGCACAACCTATCCACAGACGATCTGCATTCCCCCAGTATCTTAGATGTTATTCGAGGGCCACTCAGAGCCATCTAGGCTGCCAGTGCGAAGGCGAAGACTTCAGCCTATGTATCGTCCAAGTGAGGACTCCATCCCAATGTCAGGTTCAGGAAGGTGAACACCCGTCCCAGCTTCCTCATTCGTGAGAGAGCTGACGGTGAACATTTGTGGAGCGGACCGGGGAAGACTCGATGAGGCACCTCGCCCAGTCCATGATTCCCTTACATGAAAACTCACAGAAAAGCGACCCCTAAAACGAAGCTCGTAACAAATGGCATGCTGGCCAGAGAGTTTTCCAAACCCAGCCCAGATGCCAAAGAGCAATGAGAAGAGCTAGTCCAGCCATCCTCCCAACATCCCCATGAGCGGAATCTGCACACAGCCCTTTTGGCATCTGCCTGAATGACTAGATCCAGGGGTGAAAGATTAAGAATGACCTGAAGGGCAGCAGTAGCCGCAGATCCCATGAAGGCCGTAATTCTCAAGCAGGCAAGCCTTTGCAGGCTCGCCAGCTTCCGGATCGCAGTAACACGCTTGTGCCACCATACACAGGAGCCATATGTGAGCATATGTACCAGGTAAAGAACCTCTTACTTTCCGTCTATTTTCCTTAAACACACAAAATTATTCTATCTACGTATGTTGTCCCGCAGGTATAATATTACTATTATTACACAAATTAAAATCATCAGTAGAAAATTTTTCATCTTTAACGTATTGCATTTCATTAATTACTCTAGAGAAATTAATATTCGTAATAAGTCAACCCAAGTCGT
This sequence comes from Dioctria linearis, assembly GCA_963930735.1. Taxonomy (NCBI): domain Eukaryota; kingdom Metazoa; phylum Arthropoda; class Insecta; order Diptera; family Asilidae; genus Dioctria; species Dioctria linearis. Next base: position 64,841,258 of record OZ005742.1, on the reverse strand, counting down.
AAACTGCACTTATTTGTTGCGGTCTCATTATCTAAAAATGTTTCCAACGGGAGTTACTTCATATTTGCAGAACCTATTTTGAGTGAAAATTGTGGGACATAAAGGCGAAAGCCATCAGCATATTATAGGATGGCAGATGAGTTTGAAAGCATGTTACTTTCCACCCATCTTTCGGTTTACCCATTTCGAAAGCATAATTAAAACGGATCCTCTTCACACTCGTCCCTGATGGTCATTGTTGCATGCAGTTGTAAAAGGTCTTTTGGGAGCTCAAGTAATTATGGCACATGAAAATTTAGATTGGATGGACTTTGGTAGTTTATTAACAGAAATTTAAATTATATACGAACTTATACTACAGAACTATCTGCAGGGCAGTGCTTCGGAATTACTTCATGTCGTTAAAGTTGAACTTAGGTCAGTTTTTGATGAATTTTTTATTTAGTTTTTTTTCTCTATTCTATGTATAAAAGTAAAATAAAAAAATATGTATATTTTTTTTTTTACTAAACGACTGTAGAAGAATTGCTGTTGTTTTTTTGTTTAAGTTTTGTTTAAGTTTTGTTTAAAGTCCGTTAATTTGGGGCATTATCATTTTTGTATATACTATATAGTTGTAGCAACTTTAAGTAGTTAACTCTCCGCCATTGTTGTACCTGTTTGAGAATATTGAGTTTTGTTATACAACTTTTATACGTAGAACAAATCAGGTTAGTTTAGCTTCATTAAAAGTATAGTGAAAATAAGTACGAAAATAATATTTCCAAAAAATGGAAGATATTTTTAGGCTCAACAAATGAGTACAAATTTTGCACGTGTAATAAACAGCAAATAGTCAATTTTATACACATAAAATCAATGAGTACGTTACTGCCACTTTGCGTAGCGTAGCCTCTTGGCCGTAGTGTAGTTCTGTCAAATTAAATGTAGTCGACTATTTGTAACCTTCGTAGTGCGAAGTGAACAATTGCCACTGGCCAAGCGTATTCGATAACTGTCAAAATTTGGCGGAGTGAATGCAAAACAGTTTTTGGTAGTGAATCGTAGTCGTCAACAAAAAGCCACTGTTTTGGTGGCTGTGAATGTATTGTTTCTTTTTTCTACTTGGGACCACTAGCACTTTTTAGTATTTTCATTTTAAAGCTAGAAGCCATTGCCGTCTTTATGTTCCAGGACATGACACAAAGCGATTTTGCTCTTTTTATTACTTGCAAAAGTACGAAATTGTGCTACTCTAATACATTCAAAAAGCGATTTTGCTTTGTAAAAGAATATGAAATCGTACTACTCTAATACATTCAAAACATTTGATGTCACGGCCTAGAACATAAAGACGGCAATATAGAAGCCTTATTTATGTAAGAAAAACAAAATTCGATGGTATTCGGCTTCGTTTTTGAGATATGAATTTTTGAATATAATTTGTGTTCATTTTTATAACACATGTCACATTGTGTTTGGATTGTTGTTCGATTTACGGAACAAAAGAGAATACATTTCCCTAAATTTCTCCCTTGAAGGTTAAAGTAATAATAAATGGAATCTTGTAGATTTACCTAGTCTATAAGTCCGACAGATGGGATTTTGGTTTTGCCTGCATATTTTCGTATTGAGTAAATTAGAAATTCAGTAATTCGTAGTTTACATGTTTTACCACAAGGAGTAAGATCAATTCAATCTAGAAAATGAGGCCCTAGTCTGGAACACCAACCGAGCAAAAGATCATATGTATTTATCAAAGCCTAGGAAAATAGAATAGAATGAACTTTATTTCGGTAACGTACACAAGATTGAAATCTTATTGAGTACCTACAACAATTCTAGTGGAGCTAGAATCATATATACATCGAAATTCAAAGAGTAAACAAAAAAATAAGCATCATTAAGTCGAAATTACAATTCAAGTATGACTGACACTAGAGAAAAAATAAAAAGAAATAATTATGTATACTATAAAACTAAAATTCTTGCGAAGAAGAAAAGAATGTGAAAAAAAGAGCTATGTTATGTGCGTTTTAACGAGTATTTTAAAAGCCATTGATGGTACCAGCTGCCTGTATACTAGCAGGGATATCATTCCACCGACGGATGTTATGGACAAGATATTTAATATTCCAGGCAGAAGTATATGGCATCACTAAATTTGCGGCATTGAAAGCCATCTCATCAACTGTGATCCAAATTAAGTTACTGTGGGAATGCATTCAAGCATTAACAAACCTTGGCACAAAGAACCACCTAACACTTGAATGGGTACCAGGACACTCGTGAATCCATGGGAGTGATAAAGCAGACTTATTAACCAAAAAAGAAGCATTCATGCCCCTCATAGGACCCTCTAAAACCGAATCCAGAACAAAATCTACCAAAGATAGACTCAATGATAGGTTCCAGACAAGGCAAAGATTCATTAAAGGACCTTCATCAAAGAAGAATTAGGACCTCTTAAGGCTGTCTAGGAATCAACTCAGAATTACTACCGTTGTCTTAACCGGATACGGCATCGGATAAGAATATTACCCACTGATGTATGTAGGTTATGTCTCAAGGAGGACGAAACATCGAAACTCATCTTATGCGAATGCGGGACCATTCAACAATATAGATTCCAGACCTTTGGCTCAAATTTCTTAAAACCTGTCGACTTTGAGGACTCCTCATCCAAAAACATATTTCTCTTCCTGGGAGGAGTCGGATTGTTGGATGAACTGTAAAGAAAGCGGTGCACAATATGGCTGCAAAGCATAGTCCATTCGGCCTGCTTAGTCCTAGCTCTAAAAAAATCTAAAATCAATCCAAAGTGTAAAGTAATAAATAAGTAAAGCGATCGAAATACCTTACTCGTAATAGTCGGGAAAAATATCGTGAAGTTTATCGTTTATCTCATTTCTAAAAAAACAAAAACTTGAAACAAATACTGTTATTATCAAATCTTTTTTTTCGTTAGGTGCTGCTATATGTTTTTATGAAAATTATAAAGCATTAGCTTCATTTGGCATGAGAATCATGAAAATCGTTTGCTCCGTTCTCGAGATATGATTTTTTAAAAATGACGGTTCATCCTAAACTCACGAAATTTCTAATCTCATAGTGAGGCGGACTGGTGAGGGGAAACAAAAATATATGGATGAGCTATTCTGGTATTCCATACAAACTGTGAACATTTCATCCAAATCAGAGATGACCAGATCCAAAACAACAGTAGGCAGGCAGCTAAACAATATAAGTTCTAAAAAAAATTTCTCGAACAACAAATGCCTATCGCTAGATGAAAATAAACATGAAATGAATGCAGAGCATTACCAAACCATTGCGTTTCTTACCTCTAAGATCACAAAGTTGTCTGCTATGACGAGGATGTACCTTTACGTTATAACCAGTGGCGTAACTAATAATGTAATTTATACTTATGCAGGAAAGTTTAATTTCCTGTGTCAATTGTAAGAAAATATTTTCTGAACTTCGGATATAATATGATGCTTTATATAATTTTGTACCGAGAGACGAAATTATTCCCTTCTCCCTTTTTAATTTTTTTTTTTCAGACCAGAAATTCCCACAATATGAGAGAATTCCCACGATCTCCCAATATTGCCTTCATTCCAGTCACTCCAAGCCAGATTTGAGCAAAAAATAAAAAGGTTTCATGAGTACTACGAGTAGTGTTGCCAAAATCTGCATTTTAGATTTACTTCGTGCTCTACATTCATCATTAAGCCTGTTAAAAAACCACTGGCATCCGCGCCTACGCTCACGGATGAACATTACAAGGAAAATCGATGAATATCTAAGAGAAACACTTAAACAAGTCAAAGTGAAGGGGGGAAAAAGCTGCTCACATAAGTAGCCGGAAATATCCGATTACTTAAAGTAAGACCCCGAGTACACTGATCACCGTACCGTACAACTGTGCTGGGAGCTTAAGGGAATTTCAAAACTTTTCAACATGGAAAATTTATTTTATATATATTTTAATTTTCGTTCCTTGTATACTTATCTAATAGTAAAAGTAATACTCTTCTCTCATCTACGAACTCTGATGCATGCTAGCAGCGTATACGTCTAGCCTAAGGAAGTCAGCCAAATATTTCCCAGGAAATTATTTACAGTGTTTCAGTTTCAGGCGACCTTTTTTCTCTGTTTAAATATAAAGAATAAATAGAAGAATTCTCGACTTTTACATTGTTGTATCATCACTACTGTCTAGCCAGCGTATTTGATGCTTCTCAAACCCTATGATGGTATGAAGATGTTTAGATGGAACTGAAATAATGAAATCATTACCGAGTTAATGTAACTTTATTCAGAAATCGAATTTTAATTGATTGAATCTAACTGCTTATTATTCCAGCGTTGTTATTTTATGTGGTTATAACAATGGACTGAGCGATTTGCTACTTCATGTGGCACGAATATTGTATTTTTGTATATCACCGTTAGAGCACCCTTTAAAACGTTTACTACATAAAAAACATGTAAAACTCAACCAATCAGATGAAATTTTACACCCGAAAATTGAATTAAATTAAAAAACTTATTTTTTTGTGTCCAAGTGATATTTTAATCGCTTATAAGGAATTAAGCTCGTTCCGACTTTAGTTTTCAAAAGTTATTCTTTCCTAAATCCTGCGTATGGGCAACAGAGACAGAGTATGGTAAGCACTATCTTTATCTTATTCTTTCTGCGGTGATTACATCTGTAACCAACATAAAAACAACAAATGGTATAAGAAAACGTTCAATGAGAAATATTTTTTGTTGGTAGCTCCAACTCTGCCATAGGACGAAAGAGAAAACTATAGAACTTGTGCCATTTTTTCCTATAGCAAAATGGCAATACGCTCAGTCCATTGTTATAAGTCAGTGGTTGGCCCCTAGAAACTGTGGATCCCCGCGTGGCGGGGCCTCGGGGGCAGTAGTTACGCCACTGGCCATAATCTATACGACGCATGGGCAGACCTACCTCGCCCTGCTTGATGATAGTGGCTGGCTCTGTATATAGCCTGTGGTTTTACACTTCTTTTTATTTCATAAAACTTTTATAGCTTTTATTCTAAGCACAATATAAAAGCTTTGTGTCTTTGATGTAAATTCCTGCTATGATATGTATAATAGTTCGAGCAATAGTTCGAGTTTTCTACTACAGCGCCGCTAGTGAGAAGTTAACCCAACAGCCCTTCAGTGATGTTGCGACCGCTATATAATATTTATACAAAGGCGTTATATTATTTTTATGATTTTATGGTATTTACAATCTCACTCACGATTTACAGTTTTAGCAAAGAATAGAAATCAGTAAAAAAGCACCACCACGAATTCACACGAGTTTTGAGACGACCATCCTTCATAGTCCATTATTTATTGAACCTAAATCCAGCCACCAGGCATATAACATCGCATGATATACAATCACAATACAACATACTTTGTACTTCATTATACAGCACAGGAAACCTAAGACGGTAGAATATGTTAGGTTAATTTTCCAGTTTAGGATTAAGTTAGAATTTAGGTCTAATATATTTTTTTTATAATTTTGAAGTAATTATCGAAATTAGCGGAGCGATAAGATAATTTGCAGCAAGGTGGGTCGCAATGTACTACCGGAATCCTTGAAAGAAAACGATTAGCAATTTTAATTTTTGTTCTTGTTTACTGAGAGCGATGATTCGAGGTGCTCACCTATTCTTACCTTGCTCTTCATACTCCGTAAATCACGTGGAGGACATAAAAGCAAACGTTAAACTAAAATTTTATCAGGGAAATTTTAACTTTTTCGGGTCACTAAAAATTTTTCCGACATAATCCAAAGAATTTATGAAGACTAAGGCTGAATTTATGAGCAAAATCCATAATATAAATATTGTTACGTGCAATAGAAAGAGACAACTGGTGACATCTACTGGCATTGGATAGTAAACAACTTCAGGTTCGGAGAACCGATGATAGAATCTTCGAGAAGGTTCAGGAATAGAATGAATAGAATAGTCAAGAAACTTCTGGAATAGAACACTCCAGAATAATTTGGAGAGTTTCTAGAGTATAAATATAACAGTTGTCGCCGCCAGAAAAAAAGTTTTGTCGTAGACGTTGCAGAGCTAACAAGCGAAAGTAATAAACAGGCGGAAGTGTTGTAATTGGATTGCGATAATTGAAAGTACAGTGTTAGCGATAATTAAAGTTGAGTTGATTAATTGGTGATTTGTGAAGTATATAAGATCAGAAGTGAAATAAAGAACTTGAATATTAATTATTTAATATTGTGTTTTAAATAACGAACCAAAGGCCACGCTCGCAACAATATTATTAAAAAGATAAAATCTGACTCGACTCCCAAAAATTGTCCCGATTGGAAGATCCCTGGATATAGCGGCTGGAAATTCCCAAATAAGGGTTTTTGATACAATTGAATTAATCCACCCCCAGTAAGTGCAGGGGCGCATATTTAGTAAATTTCTCAGCTGAAGCAGAAAAATCGATCATTTGCACCCCGAACATTTTTTAATATGACCTATCAGCAACTCCGAAACATTTTTACTATGGGCTACCAGCTACTCCGGAACATAATCGTCCGTATGTCGTCGAGCTTTTGTATGTGTTGAACGTGAGCTTCTAACGAGAGATTTAAATGGAACTTTTACAGTTTGTATTTTTTTGTTTCCCCATACCTTGCCTAACCTCTCACTAGAGAGATTAGAAATTGTGTGATTTTACAATGAAACGTCATTTTCAAAAAATCATACCTCTAGAAAGGAGCAACCCATTTTTCTGACACAAATGCCGAGTGAAGAATAATGCTTTATGTTTTTTATAAATAAATGTAGCAGAACTGAACGAAAATAAATGTTGCTAATAATAGTACTTCGTGACTTTACGATGTACGGTGAATTCAAAAATTCATAAACAAAAATAACTTTACGTGGGATGGCCATAGAGGAATGCGGTATTTTAGTTGTATTTGTGGTATTCGGTATAGAAAGATAGATGAAGAAAAATGTGTCTTATGGTTTGTAGGGGGGGGGGGGGGGGGCTGTACCCCGATGGGTTGTCAAAAATGGGCCATGAGGGTTATCAAATTAAAGAGGGAAGAGAGTGTAATAGAATGAAGAGGTTCTTGTTTTGATCCTGTAAACTTCATACGGACGTTTTTACCGTTAAAAAAGGATTTTTTGGGACTTGGGTCATATACACCCCCTTCCTTCATTTTGGATATATTTTGCCCCTTCTTTCTAGCGAATACATTAGCGGTCTGTTGTAAACGTTTTTTGTTTGGGTGGCAAATTTCGCCGAAGGAACGGTTCTTGGCAAACACAAGATTAAAATAAAGCCGTTTTTTCACTCCAACCCACTTCGTCTTTTCGTAGAAATTTATCTCCTCCTACCCTTTTTAACCGACAACAATGATTCTTATCTCATTGGATTCATAACTTAATTTACCGTTCCATAGGTACTTTTCGACTTCGGATTTCAAAAATGGACGGGGTAATTTCGAAAAAACACTTTTGTACCAAACTTTGTATTTACATAGTTCCTGTTTGCCCGCTTCTTTCCTCCTATCTATTTTATCCGGAGGCGTAAGCTCTAGGAGAGGCGAGGCGGCAAAGTTTCAACTTAAACTGCTTAAAGTTATAGTTTGATATCTTAAATGAAAGTTTTCGGCGAGGGCTATCACTAATATGAATTTCAAGTCCCGCGGTGGGAAAGGGGCGGAATCTACGGTAGTACATATGCAAAAACGGAAAACCCTCTCCAACAAAAAGCAAGAGATATAATTTTTTTGAAAACGGTCTCTTACTTTTACATCCTGCGTCGATTATGTACTACCTTTATCGATCAGGGGGTGGGGAGGAAATAACGGCCGCTTCAACTAAGCCATTTCACCTCGCCGCATAGGCATGGGTACTCAAACTGCATTATGAAAAGAGCATATTTGAAAATGAAAATTACCCAGATTAGTCATATTGTATTAGAACAAAACTTAGGCCCCTCACCCTCCCCGCATAGTAAAAAAATCTTCCACAAATTGTACCTAGCACGAAGTTGAGATGAACAGTGTAATCGATATTCCAATCACACTTAACCCTACCGAGTTAGAAGTGATTTAACGTGCAAAAATCTAGTACCTAATTTATAAAAAAAAAATTAACGTACTAAAAAGGTATGGAGATAGAAAGAGAAGTGAAAACAAAGAATTATAACGGTTTTAAAAAAGTTTAGAAAGTATACTGCGCTCCCTGCAGAGAGTGAACAGATATTCTAGTACGTTTTCGGAAAATATAGTACATATTTGAATATGTGTTTTATATGGATTTTGAGTACCACATCCATATGGTCCGAGGTGAAATGGCTGAGTTATAAGCGAAAAACTAAATACCCCGATCACTTCCCCCCCCCCCCCCTCACAAATCGAAGAACGTGGTACCCTAGTTGTCTAGTTATTTCAAAACCACTTTGAAACCAAGTCAACCGAATGCGTATCTTCGGAGCTTACCCCTGCAATTTATTTCATACACGTTTGGGACTAAAAATGGACATTTGAGCTCCCACAATCCGCCCCCTTGCCTACCAGTGACTCCTCCCCCACCAACACCTCCCAGCGACGGTAGCTTTCATTTAAGCCCTCAACGAGCTCTGTGCGCGTTTTTTATAAGGAGTTATAAGCAAAAGAATTCGAAACTTTGCCCTCCTGCCCCGCCGGATGCGAGCCCCCCACCAAAAAACCAACACCGTTTAAAGATGTGCCACATCGAGATGAACACACCCACAAGAAATGGTGGAAAATATTTATACTTAAATAAAAAAAAAAAACAATGTTTCTTTGAGATGTCGCCGGTGCGGCAACAACGGAGTAGTAGCTTATCTTACTATGTCGCCGCAGCGGCGGCAACGGAGCTTGATGTTTACCTTACATTGTCGCCACAGCGGTGACAACGGAGTGCAAAGGGTTAATTTAATTTAATATTTTTAAATTCATTTTATTTTTGTTTATTTTTTTTATTTTTTTATTTTTTCAATTTTTTTTTTCCATCAGGGTATCAGAGATCACCATACTAATGAGACCTCTCTGAACGTTAGCTCTTCAATAAAATTTTCGAAGAATCAAGAATCAACAAATTGCCATAATTACGTACATTGCTTATCCTTAATAGGTACATTCTGTATGAATATAATTGCAATCATGCGGAGCTCCTCCTCCGCTTCACTTCACAATCAAGGCAGTTTATCCTCTCCGTTCTGTTTAGTAGCAATTTCTAAAATTACATATTCTCGAGGATTATCCAAATTGTTATTCCTAGTGATTTCAGAATCCAAACCGTTTCTATTGTAATAACCCACAGCCAGCCTAATATTCATCCTTGCATTCATAATTGCAGGGCAAATTGCAATTTATGTGTAATAAATTGGCAATTGCATGTATGTACATACATGAGTGCTCCGACACAAGGAGGTTATAATTTTAATTACAAACTCCTGCAACATGACTAAGGTGAAATGGTGCAAGGAGCAGCCTTTAATGACCGCCCTGGCATTTCCAGTTTATGATTGTCTAGTTAATTTTGAGCCATGTTGGGATGTAAACCGCAACGTTTACTATCACTAACTGCTGGTAGAACACAATTTCATGGAATCCTTAAGTGGTCTGCATACATACGGGGAAGTGTTGACATATGGGGAAATTGATGAGGAAAACCAAGACACGACACATTTTGGTTTTCTAAGCTAACTGTTACATGCGAACGACATGTAAACGCCTGTCAGATTTGAAAAAAGATTGGATTGGATTTGGAATGAAGTCTCTCAAATCCCACCAATTTAATGGATTGACTTTGCTAGATTATGGCACAATCAATCCTCTGTTTCACCCCGACGATGGCGCTGTATGTAAACATGTTAATAGATAAGAAAACGATTTTATCAGGGGCGGTCTTTTTTTTATTTTTTTCAATTAGAGTTAATTTATGAAAAATCATTTAAATAAAGAAAGAAATTTTTTTTATTTAGAAGAAGTTAATTTATGATTTTTTTTTATTTTATGAAGAAATATGATCCAAAACCATTATAAATATCACCAATTGATTAGGACGATTTAGAACTTAAATCTTCATTTTATTGTCACAATATTTCAATTAAATTTTGTGAATGTGTTTGGTTGGTTCCAGCTAACCAGATAGGATAGTTTTGGACACGATAGATGGCGCTATTGTCGGGACGTAAAAAACTGCCTGACAACGCGTAGATGTGGAAAGCTGAAATTTTGTAAACGGCGTTTTCATAACAATTGAAAATACATGTTCAAAAATTGACTAAATCGGGCAACTCTTTCGTAGGGTTGCACGTAGACAGCAATAGCAATAGCAAATAAAATTTAAAAACAGACTAAATCGGGCAACCCTTTGTTGGTGTTGCCATACAAAATTTTGGTTTTTACTATATATTTCGAAATTGTCAAATGCAAGTTCAAAAATGAGCCAAATCCGGCGACAACTTTTTGCTGTTGCCATACAAAACTTTAGTTTTTCACTATATATTTGGAATCCCTGAGAGTTAGTGCGTCTACGTGGAGAGCGGCGTTTTTAAAAAAAATGTAAATTTATGTCGAAAAACAGGACAAATCGAGCAACTCTTTCGAAGGAATGCAAAACAAAAACTTCGTTCTTAACTATATATTTTTGCACTGCAAGAGAATTCGTCGATGTGGAGAAGTAAAATTTTATACCTGGTGTTTCCATAGCAATAGAAAAAAAACTTACAAAAATGGTCTGAATTGGGCAACCTCTTCTTGATGTTGCCATGCAAAGCTTTGGTGTTTCACTATATATTTGGAAACTTGGAAACGCTCCGAGAACGTGTCGACGTGGAGAACTGAAATTTTGTACCCGGGACGTTCTTAAAAAAAAATTGAATTAAGTTCAACCAATCGGGCAACTCCTTCATAGGGTTGCCATACAAAAAAATTTCTACGTGGTGTTTTCATAGCAATGGTAAATAAAATCTCAATAATGGACTAAATTGGGATACCCCTTCTTAGTGATGCCATTCAGGGGTATTAGCTGTCCAGAATCAGGTTCGCGATATTCACTGACATTACTATCATCATCAGCATCAAATGGAAATGTGCTCAAATTCGGTGACTGTATTATTGCATCTGGAAATATACCTTTATACCAACACAATTCAAATAATCAAGACAACTCGGACCATTCATTTCAAAATTGTTTCTTCAGGAACATCTTTTTATCTTTTTATTAGCATCTAAGTAAGCTTCAGTGATTTATGTTTCCAAGGAAAGGCGCGTCTTTTTCTCTTTTTTTTTTAACACATTCATATTTTTTAAAGGAAATCTGAAAGTCCAAAACATTCCCTATTCGATGGTTCATATTCTTCAGTCTTCAGTCCGTTTTAATTTTTAGTTGTCTACTCGTTTTTGTAATAATTATCTTATGATGTAATATCATACAAGCCTTATAGTACAGTCTGTAGGGGTTTTTGCCCTACAAAAAGTGGGTGTACTGCCTGTTGTTAGAACGTACTCGAAAATTTGAATTTAGTGAAACTGAAATGAATACACTGGTAAATTCTGACCAAGATCAGTGGTCGACTATCGTATCAAAACAAACTCTGTTCACTTCCTTTTAACCTTCAATAAACTGTCACACTTTTTTTTTAGAATTTCCCACTAATTATAATAAGATGAGATTATGTATATAAGTTATTAGGTCAGAGATGCACACACACTAGAAAACACACTTATTGACACTGATTTATAATGTACGATTGAGACCAGGAATAAAGTGTTTAGTTAGTAGATGATTATCTCTGTCGAGACCCCGCGTAACCCTTGTGTCAATACCTACATACCTGGGTATGTTTGCAATTTTGAGAATGAAAAAACTTTATCTAATCTTTGAAATTTTTCATCCATCACTTTAGTTATCCTTAAGGGCTCTATTTGTAGCTAATATATGCTATAAAATTTCGAAACGTATTCTGTGGTTCCTCAGAAAATAGACCTGAATTATAAATATACGTTACCAAGCTGAAAGCATACTCAGGTATGTAATACATTTTTAGGAATGGGGATTGAAAGGAATAAAAGAATAGATTTATTTTTAAAAATTTTTAAATTTTTATAGAATTTATTATGATAAACATTTTTTACCTTTTGGGGAATTCTGTAGAATGCTCTGCACATACAGGCTTAGTGCACATTGTGCAAGATTTTCGAGTGGGTCGCCGCTTACCTTCCTCTTTGCAAATACCACAGTTACCTTTTACTTTCAGTCTGCCTGTTTGATCCCGTGCTGCTGGTTCACTTGACGTGGATGTAGATGGGATTGGTATTGGGTGTCCCGTCATGCATTCGATAGCAGATCTGGTCTCGAAGTTCCTCATAATGTTCGAATTCGCTGCTCTGATCTGCACAGCTGGCATGGTGAGGGATTCACCAAGATCTTGCGGAAACGTACGCCTCTTATTTGCCTTTTGGTTAGGATTGTGCGTATCGTATATAATGAAGGCTGCCAGAGCAGCCACATCCAAAATATTATAAAAAAATGCTAGGGTATAGCGAAACGTACGTCTCTTTTTGGTATAATGTCCTACCATCTTATCCATATTGTCTACGCCCCCCTTGCATTTGTTGTAAAAGGATATGATTTCGGGTTTTTGGAAGACACCACTAACACTTTTATCGTAATGGACTGTTGAAAGCAAAATTACAGATTTTCTCTTTTTTGGTACGTAAGAGCAAATCGTGGTTTTGTCACAAAATCCAAACTCGGTAGAAAGCGGTATACGCGAAGGTATAGCTTGCATTTCTGTAGGAATGTATGGTTTATTTTTTTTCAAAGTTCCGACCAGTCCAAGATTCCACGATATCAAAAAACGGGCAAGCGGTAATGTTGTGAAAAAATTATCAGCAATAATAGTTCGCCCAGAGTTCTTGTATCGCTGCACTAAATCTTTTACTACTCGTTCTCCTTGGTTTACATCGCGCTGATTATTTATTTTGCCAGTATAAATTTGACCTGTCAGCGGGTAGGATGTCTTCGAATCACAGGCCCACCAAACTTTTGTACCGTATTTTGCACGTTTTGATGGTATATATTGAGTGAACTTTCTCCTTCCTCTGCTCATCAATGGTTATACAATCATGAGGTATGTAGTTTTTCTGCAAATTTCCGTTTAGCATTTCCCATATATCTCGAATAGGAGCCGCTTTAGTCAACGCTCTGCTGGCCCGTGATAATTCGTTGTCAAAGCGTATAAACCTTGAAATGCTCCAGAAGCGATTTAACGACATACTCGCTCGATACAGAGGGTATGAACTATTTTCCATAAATCTGAGGTATTTTCAGAATTTGAATGATGAACACCACAGGTGATTAAAATTCCCAAATATGCTTCAAATTCTAAAGGAGTAATCGGTTTCCAAACCTACGGTATACTTGATGAATGCTCTTCATTCCACTTAGCATAGTTCCTTTGAGCTTTTCTGTTGCTTTCTCTGATAATTACATCGCACATTTCTGCTGTTATAATTTTTTTGAATGTTTCAAGTGTCGATATTAATGCCGTTTCCTTTGTAGGCCCACCTAATTGGCGAGCAATATTGTGACTTCTTATTCGGCTGGATGCAGGAGCGTGCTTGTACCAATGTGTTCCATCGCGTGCAACGAAGTATTCCTCAGAGCATTCTCTTGCTACATTCTCTGCTTGCTAATCGTAATGACTATCGTCGGTATTGCTATTTACTTCTGGTGGAATAATTTCATTTTCCGCGTCCGAAAATATATTGTCATGAACCAACTCGTGTTCAGAATCCAGAACTGCTTCATGATCTGATTCATCTTCCTGTTCTATTTCATCTAGTAAACGCTCAACAGAAGCACTCTGTTCCTCAGCAAAAATAGCCAACAAGTTTAACATATCTTTTATCGAGAGTATTAGAGCAATTAACGACTCTATTCCCACTGTGCAATATACTTTACCAAATAGGATGACACTATGTAGATTTAGAATGACATATTGTGATACAAAAACGATCTGTGATATATTGAAAGAGTGCAATAAGAAGAAATACTTCAATGGCCTAGACTGTGATTTAATCTTCCAATCAATAGAAATATTGGGTCCGGTGTTATTAAAAGTTATAAACTTATCGCTACAGACAGGTATCTTTCCTAAAATTTGGAAAGAATCGATAGTCATCCAAATTGAGAAGGTACCTAATACAAGTAATTGTGAGGAATTTCGTCCGATAAACATGCTGCCCGTACAAGAAAAAATCCTGGAACGACACGTAGCTAACAGGCTAGTGGAGTACATCGAATCTAATAAATTATTAGCAGAAGAACAGTCTGGTTTTAGAGGTGGACACTCATGTGAAATCGCCCTTAATTGGATAATATTTGACTGGAAGAAGGAACTGGATGCCGGTAATGCTGTTACAGCTGTATTCTTGGATTTTAAACGAGCTTTTGAGACCATAGACAGACAAATGTTGGTATAGAAGCTTTCAATGTTTGGAATAGAAGGAGTGGAATATAAGTGGTTTGAATCCTATCTATCAGAGCGATCACAGAGGACTAAGGTGAATAACATATTCTCAGAGTCAGTCGAAGTTAACCTTGGTGAACCACAGGGTTCAGTACTGTGATTCTGTTTCTATTATATATTAATGATGTCAAGGATGTGATTAGTTATAGCAAAATTTCGTTATTCGCGGATGACACTTTAATATATATAAGTGGTAAGAACATCCATAATATGTGTACTAATTTAAATACAGACTTAGAAAGCGTTAACAACTGGTTAAAGATGAACAAATTGAAGTTAAATATTGCAAAGTCTAAATATATGAAGTTTAATTGTGTTGATAGTGTTTCTGTACATATAGATGGAATTAATGTTGAATGTGTGGATAACCTTAAATATCTCGGTATTGTATTAGATAATAAACTGAAATTTAAAGAACATGCTGACTATATATGTGGTAAAATCGCCAAAAAATCGGATTTTTACGTAGAATAAGAAGAATGTTAAATGTGAGGAATGCAATTATGTTTTATAATGCATTGGTTTTGCCATACTTCCAATATTGCTCAAGACTATTATATTCGAGCTCGAATGAAATAAAGGAACGTCTGCAATTATTACAAAATAAAGCTATGCGCATGATTTTAAAATGTAATTTGTACACGCCGATCCAGTATATGTTGGAGACCCTACAATGGATGAATGTAAGGCAGCGATTGACATATAATGCAATGGTTTTCATCTTTAAAATCAAGAATAACCTACTTCCGGCCTGCTTAAGTGGAAATGTTGAATATGTATCTCAAGCGCAGCCGTACAATTTAAGGCAAAATAACAGCTTTAGGCTAAGAATATGGAACAAGAGCAGCACACAAAATTCTTTGATGTATAGGGGACTACAGTACTTTAATAACTTGCTAACCGAATTGAAAGCAGAGCACAGAATGCATTTATTTAAATTAAAGCTAGCTGAATTTATTAAAAATTATTATGATAATGTTTAAATTTTATTTATTTTTTATATAAGCGGTCAATTAAATTAAATTAAAATAATTAAGTCTTAAGTACTAAGAATTATAAGTAATTGAAATGGTATTAGAAAGTTTTTTAAACTAATAAATACTACTACTACTACTCAGCACTCATACTAAAAAATATAAATGAATATGAAGAAAAGGTTTGACATTATTTTTCTGGTATAATTACAGTCCAAATCGCGTACGATGAGTTAATGCATCCAATTCCATTTCAAACAATGTTGCGGAAGAAAATAATATATCGAAAAAATCACTAATAAGTTTGAATTATTTACTTCGCTGTAGGTTTTAAGTGAACTGTGAATAAAACTGCAGTGAAATGATCTTTTGAATATTTCTGCAATTCACAACTGATAAAAGCATAAACCACGCCTACTCACTTATATTACAACTACAATATTACCGCAAGTACGAGGGAATTAGTGACGGTCCGAAAGGAATATATTACCTGAGTGGTATCGATATTGCTTATAATGACCATGATTAGACAGTTCCAGTATGAGGTACGCTTTGCGGTCGATACCTCCAAATGCGATTTATGATCAAATCAGTCCTTTGCTACCCTTGTCAGTCAGTGGAAAAAGTTAAAGCCGGTCTCAGGAATGAAATTTACACTTAATATGAACACATAACAAATTTTCCTTGAAATACTCGAAAAACTACATTCCTCCCATCAACAATTATCCTACCTCCAAGTTATGTAAGCCATATGCAGCATACCCACCTTTTGAAACAGGCCTAATCATAAAAATAAATTCTTAGGAACTGTTTGACTAAATATTCTCCTTATATATAAAGCAAAAAAATGAAACAGTTCCACAGAAATATACGTAAATATGGTTACATACCCGGGTATGTTATGGGTTCGTATACGTCATTTATTTTATCCATTGACACAAGGATTAAAGTTAATGTTAGTAAGCATCTTAACTTCAGTCGAGACCCGAAGCAAGATTCTTTGTTTCCGTCGACCAGAAGGAGCCAGCCGACAGAGAATAAACGTAATATTGTCGTTGTTTAAGTAGATAAATAATGTACATTGAATACATTTAACTAAGATTAAAATGCAATGCCCGTCTACCCGCTTAAGTGTCATCCTAAGTCATAATTCTTTCGTTCGACTTTAAATCAATTACATAAAAGCTATCCCTCATTTCTCTCTATAGTTTTAAATACTGTTTTTTCTTTTTTATTTTATTTCAATTTTCTAATTTTTTTGAACTTTTTTTTAATTTTTTTTTTTCTATTATTTTGAATTTTTTATTTTTTTAAATACATTTTTCATTAAAATAAAGCATGCTGGGATTCATCCGCCTTACAGACAGAGTCTGGGCTTTTCTATATTTTTATAAATTATAATTATATATCTAGACTGAATTGGCGGGAATAAAAATCGTCCTGGATGGGCGTCTTTGGAAGAGCTCTGGGCCATCACTCACTCTTGGTTAGACACTTTTTTAATACAAAAATGGGTTTACCGAATTCAATTCTCGAACAGTTTATTTTAAGACTGAAATATATATATATATATATATATATATATACTATACATATATATAACTGAAATATTGTAATTGACGTTTAAAGATTTCAAATCTATATAATAAAAAAAAACGGCCAAGTGCGAGTCGGACTCGCACACGAAGGGTTTCGGGCCATAGTACAAAATTGAACACTACGTATACGCCAAAAAACACGTTTCTTGTATGGGGCCCCCCTTTAATTTTTAATTTAATTTAATTTTTATTACTTGTTGTTATAGCGGCAATAGAAATACACAGTCTGTGAAATTGTCAACTGTCTACCTGTTCCGGTTCATGAGATACGGCCCGGTAACGGACGGACGCACATCGGAGGCTTAGTAATAGGGTACGGAACCCTAAAAGTGAAATACGGTTCGTTAGTAATCGCATCACTTGAGAACGGCTGGAGCGATTTGGCTAATTCTTCCTTTTTTAAATGTTCGTAATAGTCCGAATAAGGGTCTTAGGGAAAGAAAAATTGGAATCGGCAGCCCCTTCTTAGTGTTGCCATACATAACTTTCTCTTTCACTATACGTCGACGTGGGGAGCTCAAATCTTGCAAATGGCATTTCAAAAAAACATGTAATTTTAAGTTCAAAAATAGGACCAATCGGGCAACTTCTCCGTAGGGTTGCCATACAAAAATTTCGTTTTTAACTACATATTTCGTTTTTAACTACATATTTGGGTAATACCGGAAAACACGTCGACGTAGAGAGCTAAAATTTTGTACATTGTGTTTTCATAGCAATGGTAAATAAAATTTCAAAAATTTACTAAATCGGGTTATCCCTTTTTCGAATTGCCATACAAAACCTTGGCTTTTCAGTATATTCTCGGATGCTGCCTGACAACACACACACACACACACGTTTCATTTTGAAGTAGAAATTAAAAAAATTATGACTATATTCTTTACAAAAGGTAAAGTAAGGATGAAAAAAAATTAAATAATTATATTTTGACATTATTTCAACTTTTTCGTTGGTTGTATTTTTTTGAAAATTTAAGGAATCAATGTCAATGTAACTTCATTTAAGAAAACACATAATATACATATATGTATCTATAGTACAATTTTTGCTTTGATCTTATTCTTCTGAATTATTCGAAGAGATTCATGCGAGCACAGTTTTCAAATAGTTTTCATGTTTTCCAAGTTTTTCTATAATCAATCTGAAATGGCGCTCATTCATATCAGGCTTTAGAAACGAATTTTCATGACACTATATATTTCCTAGAATTTAATAGAGGAGAATGATTTTGGTTATTCCTTCTGAGTAATATGCATGTAATAGGTTTACCTACCTGATACATCTGATACAAAATATATTTTTGCATTTCATCAAATGATTCATTCACAACACCATTCTAAAATGTCTTTACGTGTGTACGAAAGGGTTCAGAAACGTGAAACATTTTGTCGAGTCATCCATGAAGATATCTTTTTCAGTTATGACATAAAATCTTTACGGTAGAGTAGTCTCACCCTGTTCCTGATATGTACCAATATGGTAAAGATCAATGCAATTCCAATCCCATCAAGCGTAACATGAAAATAGCATTTTCTGAATGATATGCAAAGCTGTGTTATCCCAAGCAAACTGCTATTTAGGTTATGTATGTACACATGCATACGAGTTTTCATGAATCACGAAAAATGTTTGAATTAAGCACACCTCAGGCGAATTGGACGTAAGGTTATCAGCAGTTTCGTGCATGAACCGCATGGTTGACACCTACAACTGAGATTTATACTTAAATAAAAATAATTTTCCAAATCCTCACATAGTGCGCACCCTATTTACGGAATATACCTGCTCATAATCAATTCTATAGTGAGAATTCTTGGAATATGTATAAAGGAAACAGGAAGGGTGATAAGCCAGATTTCTAGTAATAATTCTGGTGTGGTGCTGGTAGTTCATGCTTTTGTTGAGGGTTCAATAGAGGCTTACATAAATGATAAAACCGGAATGGAGAGAAAAAATAATTTTTAAGCGATTAAGAAAAGTTTTTTTCTCATATGGTGCTATGCTCTACTTTTATTTATCAACCAGAAAACTTTATTTTTCTGAATTTTATTTACAGAAAAACAGTTCGTGTTGTGGTTCAGTCGTCAAGCACACGGAAGCAAATGTCGTGCCCCTAAGCAATCAAAACACACTGATTTCACTTTTAACTACTTGTATTATAATTTATGTATGTCTGACCTACCCTAACAGTAACCTGTCATAACCTTAACTGCACAACGAAATTCCGCAGCTTAATTAAAATCTGAACTGTTCACACTAACTCGGATGCGAGCTTTGTAATTTCGAAATTAAAATTTCCCTAATATTTTAAGTTAAAAATTTCAAACAAATCTATATAGAGTTTATGCAAGAAAAGTTATAAATTATTGTGCATTTATTGTACTGCCTAAACCATCTAGCCAACATACTGAAATAATCAAAAAAAGGAAATCGTTTTTTTTTATTCTTTACCCTTTTTCCACGGTAACAGTTCAAACGGCCACGCGAGGTATGTTTAAATCTAAAGAACTAGACTTAGGTTTCCACAATTACTACATCACAAAAATTAAATAAAATTAGTTATAACATTAATATAAAAACAGACGACCAAACAAAATCTGGAACAAGAAATCTTTAAGAAACACCAAGAAGAAACAAATTTACTGAAAAAAATGTTGATTAATGTCAGACCCAGGCCTTAATGAAAATGT
Organism: Dioctria linearis; assembly: GCA_963930735.1. Taxonomy (NCBI): domain Eukaryota; kingdom Metazoa; phylum Arthropoda; class Insecta; order Diptera; family Asilidae; genus Dioctria; species Dioctria linearis. The sequence continues at coordinate 64,821,434 of OZ005742.1, read as the reverse complement.
CCCGAAATTTGTAAATTAGGATTCTACTAGAAATATTGTGTACACTCCCTCGCCTCAGGTGGATGTGTTGAAATCTTTGGAACGAGATCCATACAAAATAAAGTCTATTAGAGACAAATCGTTCTCTCTTCTGTTAAGTGTTAAGCGACAAAAACAGTACTAAACTTTCTGAACTGGCCGACCTCAAGAACATTGAGAAATCAGAAGAATATATCAGATCAGAGGTGAGGTTGGCCAAGTTGAGATTGAAATGGAGTAGATCTACTTTCTGATCTGTTGTACCTTTGCCAGCTTTACACCTATTTGTTATCATCTTTACGGAAAGAAGTGTAAGAAAGATTTGTTCACTAAGGCGAATGCCCACTTTTCATACAACTATAGGCCCGACACCTCGAGACATGAAAGAAGGCTTAAACGATGCATTATGATATTCTGAACATATTTGATTAACAATGTTTGTTTCAATCAAGCGGGGGAAAGCTGGGGCGATCAAATGTAGCTTGAGCGACTTTCTTGGGTAAAAAAGTGGACTTATCCAATTCTCGTGATTGCGCGGAATTGGTGAGTTTTGGAAAATGACTTTCTATGAGAAAACTGTTCTCAACAGAACACTAATTGCCATGTAAGAACTGAAAAAATATATGCTAAATGTAGTAACTAGGGTGTATGTCACCCACGTACACTAAAATGCGTTTTCCAGCGCCAAAATCGTCGCCGCGAGAAAGTTTTCTGAATCGGGAAAAAAGTACACCAATCGATAGCACATGGTGAGACCTTTAATTTGATATACAACAGCCCTATTGAAACCATTCCCCCCACCCGCCAAGAGTTCTTACATCCCTGGAAAATTTTCTTCTGCGAATTATATCTGGTAATGGGCTGAGGCAAACAGTGAACCCCATTTTCCGATGGGATAACCCTACCAAGTTAGAATCAATCTAAGGTGCGAAAAATTTAGGACCTCAATTCGAATAAAAAAAAGGGAAATACAAAAAAAAGTGAGTATGTGGATGGCTGTACACCTCCGAGTATAGGAGTGTGGGACTCAAACTTCCTCTCAAGATCTAAGGAATTCGATTCTGTACTAGATTTTCCAAATTTCCCCCAGCTTTACCCCGCTGAATTGATATAAACATTGTTAATAAGATATGTTCGGAGTATCATAGTGCATCGTTTAAAACATCTCTTATGTCTGGATGTGTCGGCCCTAAAATGGGCTTTCTCCTTTGGGAAAAATTCTTAGAGGCAAAACTTATTCCTCCTGTAGTAAATTTTTAAAAATAACTGGAATTCTCAAGCTAACAGCCCAATTAATTCTTATCCATTAGAAGCTATCACAGTTAGTATTGTGAGTTGCAAAATTTGGCGGGGCTCACAATATTGAGGTTCCTAAATTTATACTTAGGTCGAGGTGGGAAAAGCTAGCACTGTGCTTCTTGCTTTAAATCGAGGACAAAGCTATAATTGGTATAGAATCAATAATATTATACCCTAAATGAAAATAAAAGTTAAATGAAGTGAAAACTCAAAATTTTCTATGGAAACACCAAGAAAGAGTTTCCCGATTTGGTCCATTTTGGAACCTGTATTTGTATTTTTTATGAAAACTCTGTGTATAAAATTTAAGCTCTCAAACTCCACGTGTTCTCAGGTAGTTTCCAAGCATATACTGATAAACCAAAGTTTTATATGGCAACACCAAGAATTCGTTGTCCAATTTAGACAATTGTAGAAATTTTATTTAATATTGCTATGAAAACACCATGTACTAAATTTTAGATCTCTATGTCGACGCGTTCTCAGGCAGTTTTCCAATATATAGTGAAAAATCAGATTTTTGTGTGGGCAGCCCTACGAAGGAATTGCCCTGTTGGTTCCCTTTTCGACCCATTTTAATTTTTATTTTTAAGGTCGGTGTACAAAATTTCAGTACTCTAAGTGAATGCGTTTTTGAGTTATAGTAAAGACGGACAACCAGACGGCCGGGAGACGGATATGCAAAAATCAAAATGACTTTTTATATTATGCGTGAATGTCTAACCCATTTTACTCTATCAGAATTATTTCTGTGCGTTACTATCGGTATGACTCAGTATATCCTATGATACAAAGATTAACAAGGTATGACCGAATTGTCTGTCAATTTGTTACTTGCCTCATCAATGAATCGTCCTTATCAAAGTGAAAAACATTTTCTATTTGGAAATTTCTTTGTTTTCCCACTAGCACATAATTGCTTTTCCCGAAGTGATTTAAACAAAGTAATTTATGTTTTGTTAAATACTTTGATATATTCAAAACGTATTTCAGTCAATATAATACGAAACACTCAAAACAAATTCGCTGGATATAACAATTGTATCCAAATGACGTAGTAAAGCAAAAAGTTCCTCTCGCATCGGCCACACTTTGTCATCTTTGAATCAGAGTATATCCTATGATTTCATCTAGGGCATAAAAAGAGTAAATCTAGGCTAGGTGTTGGATGTTGGCCATATAACAACATTTCAAGAAGGTCACCACCACTCATAAGTTAAGGAATAAAAAAAGAAAAGTTATGTGAATATTATATTTTCTTGATTTATATATTTTTTAAATATTTTCGTCACTTATGCCTAATGTGCAATGCATGGTAAAACGACATGGATTTTTGTGTTTGCTTCCCACTCTTGTATTTGAAAATTCATGCTAGCAAAAATATCTCTTCTCTCTCATTTATTTGACTGATGACCACAAGCTTTTGTATAGTAGTTAATCAGCACAAACAATGTAGTAATACCTCATGTATAATCAGCATAATTTAGAACCATGTACTGGTAATTTAGAACAAAACAGCTGTAAACTGGAACTTGTGCTTTCAGTCTTGAAAACAAAGTTTTATATTAATTGAGTCCTGCCACTGCACTCTGTATACAATTTTTTAGTTTACTGTAGTTTGTTATGGTCGTAGCGTAATGCATGTAGCAGTATGCTACACTGAGCCAAAATGCAACATGTATGCCGGCCTGCTGTCAAAAGGACGGAGAGTCTGTACAGCTCGAACGCACCCAAAATAGAAGAGCTCTTACTTTTGGTTCAAAAGAAGAAGAAGAGCGGGTTCCTTTTTTTACTTCGAGGTTTTTTTCTGCTAGAGAGAAAAAAGTGACTTAAGCACGAAAGGCCGGGTTTACTTTTTGGAAATCTAAATCGAAAAAAATCCAACAAAGTTAATTGGGAAATTGTGTTTTTTGCGGTCAAAATTGAAATTTTGGTAAATTCAACAAAGCGAAGAACTGAAAAATTACGCTCAGAGTAATCAGGGACACATGCTTAGATGGCTACTTCCAGGGCGTTATAAATTCACCAGTACATATGGAAAAGTATATCGTGTCCTAACTCCTCGTCATCTGCAAAAGGGTGAAATATTCCGGCGTCAGAGATCGATTTCCGTAAATCCCGAAATACAGAATTAAAAGGGTTGCTGCATAATTTTTGATGGACGATGTTACAATGGAAGTCCACCATGAAGGCCCAGAAATTTTTATAAGTGCCAATCGTGCACATTGTGTTAAAGTACCTAATTAGAAGGACGTCATTTACGACAAATTAGTGGTGAAGGTATTACCAATTATCCAATTGGTGTTGGTATTAATGCAGCTGGAGAGATTTTAATTGCTGGCAATCATAATAATTTTAATTTAACCATATTCACACAATTCACGTTCAATTCATTCACTCAACATACTTCCATAACAAGTTACTATAGTATAAATTATTGAGACCAAATACTTCCTTTTATGTAATTGCGCAATGAAACCGAGAAACCAATTACATTTATTATAATTGACAAGGAAAATAAATATTTTCTTTATTGAGTCCGATTTCCTCCTATTTTATTTGGTGTAAATTTCTTAGTCCATCCTGCAAGTAGCAAAATACCACACGGCGCCCAAGCTGTCTGAGTATTATTTTCCGTGCAAAACTAACTCCCATCTCGCTAGTAAATATGTAAATAATCCGAAAACACGTTGTGAGAGTTAGTCTCGGACGTTGGAGGGAGTACTGGTTTTAAAAGGACAACTCAGTTATAAAAATTCAAATATAAATTTTTTATTTTTTAATAATTCATTTGCTTAAACTTATATCACAAAATTCAATTCAAAAGAACTCCAAAACTAAAACTAACCTACAAACTACTATACAATCATTGAACTTTTCGACCCAGCGTTCAGAGAGGTCTCATCAGTATGGTTATCTCTGATCGCCTACAATAGAAGTTCAATGATGGAGGTCACACCAATTGCCCATATAAATACTTTTTTATAAAAAGTATGTGTGAATTATATGGGCAATTGGTGTGACCTCTAACATTGAACTTTTATGGTAGGCGATCAGAGATAACCATACTGATGAGACCTCTCTGATCGCTGGGTCGAAAAGTTCAATAATTTTTTTGCACTTAACATGCATTTTGTAAATTTATTGAAATTATTATCAGTAAATTTTAGTCTGTTAGACGAGAAATATCTTTCATGTAATTCAATAATAACTTCAAGTAAAAAAATATATAAAAAAATATTTTAAAACAAATTAAAATTAAAATTCAATGAGCGCCTGCTCAGGCGCTACCAATGTTCTACTAGTTCTGAAAAAGAGAGAAGATCAGAATTAGTTATCTGTCATCAGAACGAGAAAGGAAAGGGGAAACGTTGATGCTGCTAGTGCGTGAGGGCGAGAGGGTAGTAAAGTGCTATAGTCGGTAAGCGAGTCAGATTGGTCTCTGACAGTATTCTGCGCGTACGCAGAAGTGTAGCAATATGCTACTATATAGAAGAAGCGCAGATTAGTTTCTGCATTAGAATTATTCTTCTGTAAATGGGAGCAGGAGATGTAGCAGATTAAACTCTGCAGCAGAATTATTCTTCTGCCTAGATGTGGACAGGAGATGTTGCAGATTAATCTCTGCGCAGAATTAATCTTCTGCTTAGGTAAGCAGGAAAGTTGGAAATGATAGGATTTTCAGAACAAGTCAGGAGCCGACCACTGTAACCGGTTTTCTTCAAACTTTGCGAATAACTTATAATTCGCTCGCAAATCACAAATATCACAATTATTTTTCGCGGAAGCTTGCACTTTCCGAGATATTTCACTTCTAAAATCACAAACTTTGCACTGCACCCCGCCATACAATTTGATAATAAATACTCTTCTTGTTCTTTTAAGTAGCAAGGAAATGCTGGCGGTGTGCAGTGCAAAGTTTGTTATAAGTTATTCGCAAAGTTTGAAGAAAATCGGTTACAGTGGTCGATTCCTGACTAATGCCGGATTTTCAGATTCTCTAAAATATAGAATTAATCTTCTATAATGACGTTGGGAATAATATTCTTGTCACTCGGATTAGTCTCCAAATCAGATGAGCTCTAAACCAAGAATGATTTTCTGCTGCGGCTCGTCGGCTTTATATTGCCGCCCACTGACATGTATATAAATGGACTGCTTGTTGAACCAAAAATGCGTGAAATCAAATGTCACCACTTTCATATTCCTGTCTCTTTCCGTGAGAGCATACATTCCCACTGAACTGTAACGATTAAGAACGAGAAATTGCTTGTAAAAACACTTTCTTCGACTCATAATTAAAATTTAACGATACAAATAGTTCCAAATACTTTTGTGGTAAATTCGATAAATCCCACGGACATGCATATAAGTAAATTCGCAAATAATTTAAACATAGCGCCAGTTTACGACAGTTGGTAGCATTGACAGTGAGCGCATACTTTCTGAAATCAAAATTGGTGCCATATGAAACAGGAGATCAAGCAGTCCATTTATATATATGTCAGTGTTGCCGCCACATCCAGTTAGGAGTTCTCGCCTCTCGGTGTTGCTGACTGAGGCGAAATAAAAGGTCTGTTCGCGTCCTTTTTCAAGTAAAATCATGAAAAACGTCAAAATGTATGATAAAGAGAGAAATTGAGAGTGGCACTTACAAAGTACGCGAACGGCTTCGAGTAAAAACTTGTGAAAACTTGCAATTATTCGGGATCTGTAATAATGACGTGAAATTTTCCCAGCATATAGTACAATAAACAAATTTAATTTACCACTTTGAATACGTTGAAATGTTCTTGGAGAACATTCTACTTCTACTGGAGGAGGAGTAACAGGTTTTTCCATTTTTTTAAAACTAAAAACTTCAAAAATAACTGAAAACTTTAAAAATAACTGAAAACCGGCGACGATCTGTCAAAACTGACACTTTCCAAGTTTTTACTCGTCGATTTTTCTTGAGTTAAATCTAGTAATTAATTGAACGGAGGGGAAATGTGACGTCAATAATTTCTCTCTCAATTTTCGAGTACGCGAACGCCTTCGAGTAAAAACTTACAAAAAGTTTTACAAGTTTGTACTTTCAAGCTAGTACGCGAACAGACCTAAAATGATTTGACGTAATGTCACGATGTGACATTACGAAATGTAAATATACGAGAGGGATGTACACTTTAGGTAAGTTGATGATATTTTTATACAATTTAGTTATAAATAATAATAATTTTGTATGTTTTAGGTTTTGAATCTATTTGTTGGAGTGTCTGGACGTCGATAGACCAAAGGAAGAAAGTTCTCAACTATCAGATAAGTGGTGTTTCTTTTAATTTATTTTAGACTTGCATTCTTTGTGTTTTCTTTTCCCTTTTCTTTAGGAGGAAATATTTCGTCGCGGGAAGGATTGGGAATGTGGATGGAGTTTACAGCGGGGGACCATCATCATGTATTGTGGCCTAAACACACGTATCGTAGCAAAAAAAAAAGGTTTAAAAAAGTCGAAAACTTCATAAAAATATACCATGGAATTATAAAATTTTAAAAATATTAAATATAAAGTTAAAAAAATTTTAGATAAGTTAAGGAAAGGCCACATAAAACAAAATATGATCAGTGTTTTACTAAGTTAAATCAAATGGTGAAATAAATAAAATTAAATTTTTCTTAATACTGGGGCAATCTCTTTGATTTCCCCACTCATTGGGGGAGATTACTCTATTGTGAAATTTTAGGGAAATTGATTTTGAGAAATCTGTGTTTCAGGAAACTGCCTTCGGAAAATTATCACCTAAATGAAATCCTCTTAGTTATAATCAACTTAAATTGCCCCAAACATGTTTCTTCTATATTTAATATACGTATAAAGCGCAATGAAAAGTTAAACTAGAACTAAATGCGAATATTACAAAATTAACAAAAAATAGAACAATGACAAATATAAGAAGCACTTAGTTGCAGATTCTAGGGAAGCGCTTTTGGAGCGCTTATAATAAAAGCATTATTAAAAAACGATTCATAATAGGGTAACATCTATGATTCGTTCATCTAAGTGTCCATATGTTCGAAGTAAGTTGGATTTAAAGCAGCCTTCTGGGAGGTTGTGGAAAAATATTCGCAGCTTGGGAATACAATGGGCAAGAAATCCCACAAGTCATCTGTGATCCCGATACACTGAACAATTTTTTTATTAATTTCACTGGAACAAAGGCTCAGCGTTCTCATAACTTAGACTACTCTAACTTCCTTTCTGAGGGCTTTTATTTTCCCCACGTTGACGGATGTGAAACTCTCTCCACGTTGTACTCTATTAAGTCAAATACCACTGGTTCTGATTTGCTAAATGTCAAATTCCTCAAACTCATAATGCCATACATATCTTTTCCCATAGTCCATATCTACAATTGCTGTCTCACCAGATCTCAGTTTCCTACCTAATGGAAACAAGCTACAGTTGTCCCAATTCCTAAGAAAACGTCTCCGTCTCAATCTAGCGATTATCGTCCCATCAGTCTGTTTAACTTTCTGTCCAAGTGATTGGAAAAGATCTTATATAAGCAAAGTATTGATTATGTATAGAGGTGAATAAAATATTGTCAGTTTGGCAGTCTGGCTTTCTACCGGGGCACATCTGTGAGACTGCTCTCTTAAAAGTTGTCACAGATATTTATGATACTCTTGACAGTGATCATTTGACAATATCGGTTTTGCTTGACTATAGTAAATCATTTGACTCTGTTAGTCATTTAATACTACTCTCTAAACTTGGTAATGGGCTTAACTTCTCATCTACAGCTGTTAAACTGATTACGTGTTTCCTAACGAATCGCAGTCAAATGGTGAAGGTAGGAGAAACTCTCTCTAATCCGGGGTATCTGTCCTCAGGTGTTCCTCAAGGATCAATCCTTGGTCCACTTTTATTTACCCTATACATAAACGACATACCAAGTGCTATTAAAAATTGCTCTATTCCTTTATACGCTGAAGATGTACAAATGTACCTTAGTAGACCTATAGGACTAATAGAGGATTATGTCTATCGAATCAATGAGGATCTACAGGATCTACATAAGTGGTATGCAACTAATCAGCTTTCACTGAACCCGTCCAAATCAAACTGCTTAGCAATTTATAGGCGTGGATTAGAGAAATCCGAGCTTCCCCCTGTGGTCTTGAACAATACAATCTTGGAATATATTGGCTCAGTCAAAAATTTGGGAATCAACTTTAATTCCAAGTTCAGCTGCTGCACCTACATTGCGGACACGAGAAAGGTATATGGTGCTCTGCGGCAATTTTGGATTAGCTCAAGCTCCATGTCAGAGGATTTTAAACTGAAGTTGGCTAAGTCAGTAATTGTACCACATTTTACATATGGCAGTTTAATATTCGGCAAACTTGATTCTGTTTGTCAAAGGAAATTGAAGGTTTCGTTCACTGATGTTAACGATACATTCATAAGCTCCCTCGTAGCGCTCACATATCAGCGTATGTATCACCGATCCTGGGCACATATTAGACATATCTAACTAGATGTCAACTTATTTTCTTACAAAAATTTATAATTCATAAAAGCCCAGCTTAGTTATATAAGAAGCTGCAATTCTTGCATTCTACCACAAATCTGCTTCTTATCCCAAGGCATATCTCACAGTATGGTGAGCGTTCTTACTTTGTCCACGCTGCTCGTGAGTGAAATCCAAGCAAGATTCAAGGTGAAGGCTCCAGTAAAGATTTTTCAAGGATAATTTAATTTCTTGAGGGTGCTGCGAAACAACAAACTCATATGAATGAAAAATAATTTCACAGTAATTGTACGAAAGGGAAATTAGTTATTCTCGCAATATTACTTTAAATAAGTCGGCAGTAAGAAGAAACATTTCGCATTACAATATCGAGCTTTGATGTGTAACTATAGACCTATCAAGGTCAGCGAAATTTCAGTTTGGGATTGCCACTTTACCAAATTGACCTGAGCAAAATTTTGTAATTTTTCCATTCAATTTAAATTATTTTATTAATTTTCAACAAGGTCAAATAAATTTCATCCTCGCAAACATGTTTTGTTTTATGTTGTGTTACTTAAGTTAGATAATTTATTTACAAAAAAATTTGCATTTCCTAATCAGTTATATGCCGATATACTTACTGTACATCTCGAATACGCTACACATATTCCTTGGTCCGGTCTTTGATTACAAAAAAAACCTGATTGAACTTTATCATCTATTCTATGCTAAAACCTCTTGGGATGTTATTGATTAAAAATTTGGTTTTGAGAAAATCATAAAATATTTCTCTATGTCTTTAAGCAACTCCACAAATATATTTAATAAATATAAATATTTATAAAAAAAATTCCACTTTTAAAATTAAAGCTTTCCATTACAGCGAAAGCATCTTAGTTTAGACACAAGCCAATTAGGATATTTGAATTGTCGTTCATTACGCAGTCTATTTTAGACACAAACCAAACTTGTCAAAATGAAAATTCTGAAGTTCTTCATGTTGCCACATCAAATTAATTTATATTGATTCTGGTTGTAAATTAAAATTATAAATTACTTTTAGAAGTTTTGTGATAAATTTACTTAGGTATAATACATTTTTTTTTGCTAGATTGCAAGAAAAAAACATATTGTATCGACCTGGCAAGGCTCTCATCTCCAACCATTGACAAGACCAATGGCAGACGTATCACTGTCACCAGAGTACTCGGCCACCACACACGTAATTAAACTCAACTCTAATTGAACTCTGAAATAAAGTATATACATATATCTAAATTGTATTAATTAAATCAAAGTCTTTTATTTAATTCGACCTATCATAAACACATATTATGAAGTCATACATATTTATTAAAATTACAAGAAAATACAATAGTAATTCAAAAATAACATATGTAATTTAATTTTTTTACTGGCAATTCACTCTGAAAACTCTTTTACCATTGGGAATATAATAATGGTATAAACTTATCAATTTTCTTTTGACGACCTTGATAGCTCATTTTTCGTGACGCGGACTATAGGAGTATTTTGGCTAAAGCTACACAATTAAGCATATTCTAGGGTTCATTAGCTGACTTTTCTTGTTAAAACAGATTGCTAGAATTTCTTAATATTTTGCAAATATTATCATCGAAATTAATTAACTAACTTTCTGTTGAAAAACATCATTGTTTTTTTTTTCATAGCCAAGTAAAACAAACACAAATTCCTTGTAATCCATTGTGAATAATACTAAACGAATATTTAACTGTATTTATATAGATATGTATTGAAAGAGAAACATACTCATGGTGATTATAAGAAGTCGTAAAACTAAATAAAGTTTGTCTTGTAGTTTAAATGATAAACTTTGGCACAAAATTCCCATAAAGTTTTAATTGCGCAATTTTCCTAATTACACTTTTTTCCTTACCTAGCTAAAACAGTTTCTGTGAAGTCTTAAAAGCAATTAACGCCACGACTTTCTCGAAAATGCTTCCATGCACATGACTACTACAGATATATACATATATGTACATGTAAGTAAACGCCAAGAAGATTGCTTATTTAAGAGAGAAGAAAAGTCATCGTTTTTGATTGCGTACATCCTTACACATAAACAGGTACACACGCACAAAATGTATGCCCTCATTGAAATTTCGACATAGTTAATGTAATAACGACAAAGGAGAGAGAAGTAATTAAATTTGAAGTTTATAAAGTGACAATATGAGACATATGATATCATAGTTTTGGTATTTTAAGGTTAATTAGCTCATCAATCTTTAATTAATTAATCGAACCAGCAAGTGTGAGGAAGGAATAAGGAACAAAATGCAACGGGGAGTCACATGATTTTGAAGGCGAAGATTTCTTGATTTATATTACACGGGACAAAAAAGACGTTTTTCTCCATTAGTCGAAACCGTAACAAACTTCTAATTATGACATAATAATGATAAATACTAGGAAAGAAGCTTATATGAATTTATTGATCTAAAACTTAGTTTAGCTATTTCGCCAATTTTCGAACGTAGAGAACGTGAGAACATCTTTTCAAACACATGCAGTATAATTTCCTATAATAGACTTCGAGAAACCATAATAATTGGTTCGTTATAACAGAATATCCTTCTCATTAGTACTTTTTTAAAATAGATAAAAATTCTGGAATTTATAAAAATTATGTCAAATAAAATTCATAAACATAAATTTTCAAAAAGTCTGTTAGATTTGACTGAACTTGTCTACTTTTAGGGTTCCGTATGTCAAAAGGTAAAAAACGGAACCCTTAGGCCAATTCTAGACGAGCGCCGTACGCCGCGCTCCATTTTGACCGCACACCTTGCTAGTATGTACCCGAATTCTCTTTTTACACGAAATTGATTTAACACGAGTTAAAAAGAAAAAAATTCTCTTTTTACACGAATTGGTTTTGTTTTAACATGATTTTCAATATTCTACGAACTTTTTTAATAATTTTTCTGAAGAATTTTTCTAATAAATTTTTCTGATGAATTTTTCTTAAGATTTTTTTTTTTTACATTTCTATGAATTTTTTCATTAGTTAGATTTTGTCGATTATATGCGTATATAAGTGGTATTCTCCCAATTATGCATAGAGTAAAGAAGTAATGTATTTTTTACGCAACTAAGTTTGGTTTTAAGAGTTGAAAATAGAAGACGTTTAGTTGTTGTGGATATTTAAAAAGTTATAAGTAAAATAAAGTTAGTGCTCGTATGGACAGGTAAGTTTTAAATAATTTTTTAAATCTTTGTATTATTAATATGAAATATATTTGTGTACTCTTATTATAATGTTATATAATTCACTTATAATAAAAGCGAAGGGGAAGGCGATCAGCTTAGATACTAAAATTCGAATTTTAACTCAACTTACAGCAGGACAAGGTGCAACGGCTTTAGAAAAGTATTTTGGTATTCATGAAGTTACCATAAGAACGATTAAGGAAAATAAAACTGCGATCAAAAAATCTATATGTTCTGGAACAAAAATAAGTGCTAAAACATCGTCATACATAAGAGATGGTGTCAAACAGAAAATGGAAAAAGCTTTGGTAATGTGAATTGAAGATAAATCAAAAAAAGGATATCAGGAGATTGAATTACTATCAAGCAAATAGTATTAAGAATCTATAAACGTATTAAAGAAGTTAAGCTAGGCACTTCATCTCAGTCAAAACAACCTGAATTTTTTACAAGTGCAGGTTGGATGATAGGTTTTCTTAAACGACATGCTCTCCATAATATCAAAATTAAGGAAGAAACTGCGTCCGCAGATGAATTGGCTGCCAAAGAATTTCCTCAAAAACTTAGAAAAATTATTAAAGAGTATACAACCCAGATCAAGTTTTGAATGTAGATGAAACTGTCTTTTTTTTTGGAAACAAAAAATGCCTAGCAGAACGTATGTTGCAAAATCGCAGTGGTTTTAAAGTAGCAAAGGACCATGTAACATTTCGGTTTTATTCCAATGCTTCAGGAGAACATAAATGTTACAACCACTGCTAGTAAATCGTGCCTTAAGACGACCACGCTCGATGAAAGGTGTAGACTTCAATAAATTGCCAATTCACTGGATAGCAAACAAAAAGGCCTGGGTGACCAGAGCAATCTTTAACTTCATCCGAGAATTTGGAACCTAGATGAATGCAAAATGTCTAGAATTTAAAGTTCTTTTAATTCTGGAGATTGCATCGGGCCATCCGGTCTTGTAGCACCCAAATGTGCAATTTTGCTTTCTTCTGCCTAATTCTACCTCCTTAATACAACCGCTAGACTAAGGGATAATTGCTACTCTTAAGACGTATATACTACATAAAACGTTCATTCCAATACGTGCTAAACAAACTAGACCATAATAAGGACTTAACAGTCAATGAAGTGTGGAAATATTTTCTATTATGGACTTCATTAATCAAGTTAGGTTAGCGTTAGATGACTTAAAGCCAGCAACCTTGAACTCATGTTGGAAAAATATTTGACCAGAATGTGCAAAAAGCAAAGATCATGATCCTGTTACCCTGACACATACTGTTGGTGAAGATGGATTCGATGATCTATCCTTTGCCGATATAGAGGAATTAATTAAAGCTTGAGTGAAAATCAAATTATAGACCTCACCCTTGAGACTCATCGTGATGGAGAACAAATCGATAATGACGAAGAAGATCCTTCCATTTTAAATTCAAATCTAATTAAAGAAGGTCTTGATATTGCCAAGAAATTAGGTAATCATTTTGAACAACCTGATCCTGATTAGGAACGAGCTGCAAAATTTCAACGTAACCTAAAATCATGGATGGCATCTTAAATCAAACACAATCTTTAATGGCTGATTTCCTTCTAAAACTTCTAAAAACTGCTGAATTTTCAACACACGAAACTAGAGATGATAATACAGAAATAATTTCACACGATGAGTTCCATAGGGTATACCAAGTTTGTCATTCCGTTTGTAACACCTCGAAATAATGATGGTAGAGCAAAATGGATTGAACACCCACACGCATAATATTAAAAGTTATTTTGATTTTTGCATGTCCGTCCGTCCGCACGATAACTCAAGAACGCGTTCACTTAGAGGGCTGAAATTGTGTACACTGACTTTCGCTTTCTAAACAAAAAAGTTAATTTAAGTTCGAAAATAGGCGGAATCGGACAATTCCTTCGTAGGGTTGCCATACATAAATTTCGTTTTTCACTGTACATTTGAGCACTGCCTGAGAATGCGTTAACGTAATGAGCTGAAATTCGGTACATGGTGTTATCATAGCAATAGTAAATAAAATTTTAAAAATGAACTAAATCGGACAACCCATTCTTAGTTTTTTCCATATAAAAATTTATAGTTTTTACGTATATTGTGAAAATGATCAGTCCTAGACGGTTTTAATATACTGAAAACTTCCATAAAATATAAAATCCTATGAAATTATTTATAACCATTTTTACTGTCCGACGAACCGTTTTAGAAATATATGCGAAATACCACTTCAAAAATCAACATTGCACATAGATACCATATTACATATGGGCATTCATGGTATCATTTACTTTTTTGATATTTATTCAGATATTATTTTCTTTTTTTCAAAGAATTATTTATTTTTTATAATATATTTAATGAATTAAAATGTGTAAGGACGAAATAAATTTTTAAGTGAACACTAACAAGAATTTTTTAATAGTGTTTATTGTACTTTTCAGTTGCTGTTTTAGGTCTGGAGCCAATCCATTATTTTTCCATTTTAAGCCAATAACTTTTTTACACGATTTTTTTTAAGAACGTGTCTATCGTGTAAAAAGAGAATTAGGGTACATTTAATGGAGCTGTACGCACGAGCTCCCCACCACCAATTGTGGTCGCGCGAACCAATTTGGTCTAACGTTCTTCCCTCATTACGCCTGAACTGTAGAGCGTTATGAGGACTACAGCTGAGAATCTGGATTGTCAGCCGAGCTGTCAATCATCGCATGTCATTTGAAATTAGCACCTACGCTTTTGATATCGTGGAAAACTTTTAAGCTATGAATAGGTAAATTGATGTTGATAGAGGAGATACTCCAGAGACCAGATCTTTGGGATACCAGGAACGAAATATACAAAGATGAGATCATAATCAGACATACGATAATTATTGATAATAGTAGCCTTAAAAATTCTTTCAGTACAGGATGCTTGAAAGTGAAACACCTAGTGAAATATCTTTTGATGTTTAGTGGCTGCAAAATGTGCTTTCCATTTTTTGATTTTTTAAAAGTTTTCCAAAAGAATGTATGCAAAAACGAGATTTTCATTATAACTTGCGGACAATTGGACGCGCGGTCATTTTATTTTGAAGATCGTGTGACATTGGCCTAAAATGGATCACGAGAGAATTTGAAATTTATGTAAAATGTTAGATCTTTATGACGCGTACATATTTCGCCAGTCAACAATATTATGGAATTGAAAATATCCTTTTACAAACGAAAAATCTTTAAAAAAAATCTAATTGGAATACTTTTTTTTTAATTATTACTGGGGTGAGTTGGGTATCCTCAAAATAAATTAATTTTCTTTTATTCATGAGGGGTTGCAAGGGCTACTTTCAAGGCCTTTTTATTGTTTTCAAAACTTTAAATGTTATATGCATATTGAGTCATAGGTATCAGGAAAATTACCACTTTTAGTCTTATAGTTGCTAAGATAAGATGAGATAAAATCACTCGTGCGTCCGTCTCTGTGAATATTATTGAAATTCGACAATACGGTAATGTTTAAAAGATGCATATGAAATTATAGAGCTACCTAAAGGGGAGATACAATAATCGATAAGATAACGATTCGGTATGCCAAAAAGGTGGCACAATTCACTCATTTTTCACTTATTACAAGCAAATTTGGTTTAGAATTAAATATGTATACTTAGATTTGTTCGTTGACAAAGTTCTGGAACGGAACCCTAATTTCGCGAGCCTAACTCACTTTGGACCGGTTTTTTAAATAATATTTATTTTATTTTATTAATTGTATTTCATTCAAATTTGAAATAATTTCATCGGTAAAATCTTGTTTTAAGAAAATTTTAAGATTTTTTTAATGCAGTTTAATATTTATTCAGTTTTGACCAATGATCCTTCTCCTTCTTCATCAAATGTTCAGACTATAACGCTTATATGTAAGGTATGTGAATACAATATGCCCACCCTAAGGGATTTTTTTTAACATGATATTGATAATCAAGAAACGGCAATTATATATATCATAATAAATTACAGGATGTTTAGAACCAACAAAAACATAATTATCGCGGAATGTTTTGAAATATTTCTTATCTAATTTTTAAAACAAAATGGTCACATATGAAAGTCTGAAATTAAACAGAAATGATCTGTTGCATACAGTACATTACGTAAACAATGGGCACTTAAAAATTTCTTTATTTTCCTTGGTTAAACCCATACAATCCTCATGCTCCCAATTACCCTATTTCTCGCTTTACCAATCATACCAGTAATAATTTAGACTACTAAATTGTATGAAAGAAAAGACATATTTTTCATCGATACTAATTTCCTGGACGAGACCCTGCATATCTACTTTCATACACGATCATTTTCCCGCTGGGAGCTAACATGCTGACAATACAAGCATACACGTGCTAGCCATGTGCCCATGCGCATATTGTCAACTCCGCATAGTGGGGATATTGCTGACCATGAAATAAAATTAAGTTGGGTTATGTTTTTGTCTAAAGCTTAACTGCAAATCAATCACTTTTTACCCCAATCTAAGCTTCAATACCGATGTATAGAACACAAAATATTGCAATACATAACACTTATTTTACTTACTCTATAATAAAGAACTTTCCTCGTAAGTATTAGAACTACGTCTTAAAACAACGTTTTTCGCTTACACTACTCCCTTGACGTCATCTACTAACCCACTAACTGGACTGTCTGATTTTCTACTTCATAAGGGTCAATTTTGTTGGCAGGGGTATGAACAATATCTTAAAGTTTCAAATTATACTTTCGCTTTAATATTCAAATTAAAAGTTCAACAAATTACAAATGCATTCGAAATTATTTTTATTTTTGGAAGCTTATTCCCTACAACATCAAATATTTTTTAAACTAGATTTTTAAAGACATAAATTTAAGCAATTTTTGTCTATCTATCCCTAAAAGTGTTGATACGAGCAACAAACTGACACAATCGACATTTGTTGGTAATGGAAACAACTTTAGGTTAGTGATATCTGACTAAACTTTGGGGTCGCAGAACGGAATATTCAAAAAGGTTCTATGATAATTTATAGAGTATAAATAAGGCGCTACTCACATCCAGCAGACGAATCTTATTTCAGACAGTGAAGTGAACGAAGTAAATTATTTTGGATTGTGAGAAGTACAGTACTATCGATAACTAAAGAGTTGATTTAATATTTGTTTGTGAATTTGTGAGAGTAAACAGTAAAGTTAAATAAAGAAAGAACTTTTGAATTATATTTGAAATATCGTGTTTTAAATAACGAACTAAGGCCACTCTCGTAACAGTATGTATGGGGGACAGAGAAGGGATTACAAATATTGTATTGCCATCTACTACTATTCTATATACCTATTCATTTTGAAAACCACTGAGCTGAAACTGGACTATGGTGGATTTTGTATAGAACATATTATTTATAGTTCAGTGGCATAAAGTAGCTAAACCAAAAAGAGACAACTATAGAAAAGTGATCCTAAAATAATGTAAGTAATTTCAGTAGTGTCAGCAGTCCACTTTATATATGTCAGTGTACTAACCCGATTTCCAATTCATATATTACACTGGAATAATGGCAAATAATGCGTATGATATGTACTGCCATCTTTCGTGAAATAACAAAACTACGGTCAGTGGGTATATTGCCACCATGCGCATCTCGTATTCACCTACCTTACATGTAATGAAGAATTATTTCTCAAAAATTACTCTCACTATAGGAAATTCGAAACCTGAATGAGTTTTTAATTACTAACAAACAAACAGAAAATATATCAAACTTGAAATATTATCATCAAAACATAAAGTTCACTTTCCAATCTTGATGATAATTAACTTTTCATGTCTCTAGAAAACTTACCTGATTTGTTATACTAGAAGGGACTCGTAATTCAAAGCGAGAGAAGTTTTTTCGATTAATTTTTAGTTTAAAATTAAATTAAGTTTACGAGAACAGCGTAATCTGTTAAAACTTTTATTTAATTAGCACGCCCCATACAAACGATTAGTTAGATCTTATCCGTACAGCATGAAGCCCCGCTCCATCTTCACTCAACTTTGTTTCACGTATCAAAGAGATATAAATCATCCGTGCAAATACATAGGAAAAATACTACTAGAGCCGAATCTCAATAAGCATCAGCGAATCTAATTTTCAAATGAAATTAACGACCTAAATCCCATCATACCGGTTCAGATTTCGGGAAAGCTCAATCATCCCGTTTGCATTGAATTTCCTGGTGACGTTGAGTTCTATCTATTTAGCTGCTACCCCTACTAAATTCTATTATTTCAAAGTTTAATGAAATTTCCGGAGTTCCTCCTGCCGCATATACATTTATATATATATATACGTGGGGGAGTGTGTGTGTGTGTATAGTATACCTATTCTGGAATACAGGTACAAACACAAGGAATTCGGCAAAACGTCTGTCATCCCGTCAGCAACGGAATTTCGCATTTTCTACAAATGAAATTCAAATGTCTACCATCTTTCAAGCACAAACAAAATTACTCTGCTTGGTTGGAGTCGGAGAATTTTGCTCTGAACTCGTTCTTCCAACTGGAAAAATTGCAACTTTGTCTTTCCTAGGGAGACGACGGTTTTATGGTTTTTAGGAAGACTGTTGCTGCGTGTTTGCCGATATGTTGATTTTTTGGGGCTTTAATTTAAGTTACTCAATTTGAGTTGATTATGGTAAATCTATTCAGTCTACTGCGAAGAAAGTATCTTAAAATTGGACTATTTAAAAAGTTATTTTAGTTATCTAATTTTCAGGATGAGAGACGGATAGTATTCACCTAGACGATCAAGAAAGTAAATTTATGGATAGGGGCGGGGGGGGGGGGTCAACATGAACCGCTTGGGAGATACAGGGTGATTACGAAATTATCCTAGTTTTCCACAGAACACCCTGTTTCTTACAAAGTACAAGTGCACGGTCGCTGTTAAGAGCTCACTGTATGCAGAACTTCATGGCCTTTCATGGACTGCTCAGTCAGCCCCGTATCTACTACTCTCACCTTCGGAGTTCTGGTGGTCTTAAATAAAAATTTCGGATTTTCTTATCATTTGTTTCACAATGGCATCTTTTATTTTTACAAAAAGGTGGTTAACATAACTTTTACTTTAAAAAAATGTGAACTATGGACTCTCCTCTTTGATTTAACTTAGCTGTACTATCTGCTAACTGTAGCCGTTAAAGCTGTTGGCTCATAACCTATTCAGGTCATACCGAAATTAGACGATTTTTTTTTAAGTTACTATTTTCAGTCACTAAGGGAACAAATTATCTTTGAAAATAGGTTTGAGAATAAGTTATCAGTGTGGCGTTCGTTCATTCACATTAACTAAATGTCACAATGTAGTAGCTCACTGTTAAACATCATCAAAGTACTACCAAACTTGATAATAGACTTCCGCCAGATCAGTCTCTCTACACATACCAACTTTACCATAAGTAACAGCGGTCAGTCTAAGTAAGAACTTTGTGGCGATAACATTTCTGTAATGAGTTAGGTTATAGTAATACAATATTTAATTAAAAGTGTTATCGGAGATAATTATTTAGTTGTTTTCATTCACATACATAACCCGGTAATAATGAGCTGATAACTCTTTGGCGGGTACAGATATAATATAATAATAATAATAAAGTTTATTGCTGGCAAAAGTACAAAAGATTTTGGAAATCATAATAGTGTACAATAAAACATAGGAAAAATCTAAATATTAACAAAATTTGTGTAAATAATAAACCGGAAAGAGTCATAACAATAATAAACGTATATGTACAAATACTTAGAAAAATTGGAGATTGTATATTATGTTAGAGTAGAAGAACAAAAACTTAAATAGATTCAAGGTAAAAAAGAAAAAAAACAACTATTAAGAATAATAATAAATGCATACAAAAATATATTCGCGAAATTGAAGAGGTGCAGCCGCATACAGCATCAAACAGTGCGTTTTAAAGTAAACGGGTCGAAGCCAGAAGCCGGCTGAATGTCCCCGTGGAATGACCTGTAGAAAGTTACGAATGACCTGTACAAAGTAAGATCGCTCAACAGTCCTAGGTTTTAGCCGACCTAGGATATGGTATGACGATGCCGTTGATCTGAACTACTTGCAGATCATTTAGGTCATAATCTCTCCTATTCACAAATAGACAGAAAGTCCTTGGGGTTTAACGTGAGCACTTGCCATCATGGCTTAATCCCACGGTATTCTTCACACTCGGATTGATTTTGTGACGTCAATCATCGCCGTCCAGAAGCATTGCTGCTTCTGAAGTATCAGTCGATGCCAAGTGCATGCCTGGCGCCTTCACTGATGGTGCCAAGACCTATTTACCGTTACTCCCCGAAGGGCTCACCAATATCGGTATGCAAGAGAGCTCCATGGCCAACCGACCCCGTGCTACCAGATAACCTCTGGTCAGGTTTTCGTAGCTAAGGCTATTTGAAAGCCCTGTTTATTTCAGTAGGGCTTCATGCAAGCCCGGGAATGATGACCCACTACTTCCCATTCCACTCTTTTCTTCTAGTCTGAAGGCATACTTCCTGCCTAGCATACTCCTCATTCCTGGCCTAAAGACCTCTTTTGCATGCACTGAAGCTTATCTCTGCTACTCAGTACATTTCTGAAAATACATCTTCCCTCCAATCTTTCTACACCCATTCTATCTAAGTCCGTAAATCCTTCGTACATAGGACATTCACACAGTACGTGTATCCAGTCCTCGAACCGTGTCCACACATACATCCGTCGCTTTCAGCTAGTCCCCTTTTAAGCTAGAATGCGTTCAGAGAGCCATGACCAGTCAAGAGGATTCCAAAGCTAAGACTGAATTCAAAGTCGGAGTGCTCTTCAATGAAGGACACCTGCCACTCTCATTCCATCTGGCCTGCCATCTGTCTCTCACAAATAGACAGAAAGTCCTTTTGGTTTTACGTGAGCACCTGCCAAGTATGGCTTAATCTCACGGCATTCTTCACGCTCGGATTGTTATAGACAATCAACGGCCTCATGGCGTAACAATGAGTACCAGTGTATCAATAGAGCATGACATGACATCAACTTACTGGTCCAAGTAAGACCTCTATTCAATCTCTGCCGATCTAGGGTCACAGCACCCTTCACCACAGCCAGCACGATGCTCCTATAAAGGGGCCATGCCAAGTTGAGGTGAATATTCCAATATTCAGGGCTCCTAAACTCCGTGGTACCAAGTTAGCCAATGTCGGGCTACCGATTTGGTATGGCTTTCATAAAGCATGATCAACAGACCATGAATACTCCCAGTGGCTATCTTCATGCAAGATATCTTTGTTGTAACGGGAGTGGTCACACCGTTCGGGCCTAGATCTTATTTGCAACGACTAAAAGATTTGTACTTGGCCTAAACAGGTAATACAACCCTTATGGGCGCTGTCAGGGGGGACCACGTGAAGATTAAGATATGCCCGTATTCAAGTCTGAATAGGCTTCGAGATTCACTATTTGGATCTTATAGCTAACCATGCATACTAACCACATAAGTGCCCAACATACACACTTGATATCCGTAATTCATCAGCTTATTCATCAACTAAATTATTTTTTCGCCCCCTGCCCAAAAGGCAAGAATAGACAGAAAGTTCCTTATGGTTTTACGTGCGCACCTGCCAAGTATGGCTTAATCTCATGGCATTCTTCATGCTCGGACTGTTATAGACAATCAACGTCCTCATGTGCATAACAACGAATTCCAGTATGCCAATAGAGCTTGACATGACATCAACTTACTGGTAGAAGCGAAACCTATCCAATCTCTGCCGATCTAGAGTCACGGCACCCTTCACCACAGCCACCAGGATGCTCCCATAAAGGGACCATCCCAAGTTGAGGTGGATAAAGCCTTATTATCCAGGGCTCCTCTAGCCCCGTGGTATCAAGTTAGCCAATGTCGGGCCGCCCATTTGGTATAGCTTTCGTAAAGCATGATCAATGGACCATGAATACTCCGGGCCTAGATCTTATTAGCAACGTCTAAAAGAATTGTACTTGGCCTATACAGGTAATACAACCCTTATGGGCGCAATCCGAGAGACCACGTAAAGGCTAAATTCAGTCTGGATAGGCTTGGAGATTCACCATTTGGATCTTATAGCTGACCATGCATACTAACCACATAAGCACTACTAACGTACATACCTGATTCCCGTTATTCGTCAACTTATTCATCAACTAGGACATCCTTTAGCCCCCTCCCCCTGCCCAAGAGGCTATGTCTGTCTTTCTCCTCTCTCTAACTCACTACTATGTCTGAGATTTTATTATTCTGACTATCATGAGCAGTTAAATTCTCTGCATAATGACCTCCTGTCATTAAAGCCCTACTACAGTACCCAGAGAGCCAAAAATCTCAATTTTTATTTCACTAAGATATAGTTATCTCACCGTGAGAGGTACCAATTCGTGCATATGGTATCTTTCACCCATACTACCTTACCGTACGTACTCTCGTGGAAGATGCCAAAGCGATCTACAGTACAACTTAAACAACTAAAACAACAAACCAACAGATTTCTGCCATCAAATATGCATGCTTTCCCCGGCAAGACAGAAAGCTGTCAGGGTTTTACGTGAGCACCTGCCATTATGGCTTAATCTCACGGCAGTCTTAATGCACGGATTAGAAGACAAGCGACAATCAACGCCCTCGAGAGGCAGAATATATTTATATTCTAGCTCAGAAGTACCAGTTTATGTCAGTGCATGCTTGACAACGGACTTACTGGTCGAAGCGCGAGACGTACCTAAAATCTCTTCCGATATTTAGGTCACGGCACCCGGTTGATTTAGCGCATATCCACGCCGAGAGCCATACATTAATAAGCGACCATCCCTCAAATTCACGGACGCAGTATGCAATTATACAAAAAAGAGTAGTACACACCTAGCCTCCGTAGGTTACTCCTCAAATATCTGGGAGGCAAAGCAGGATTAAGTCTCGAATTGAATTACCTACGCTTGACCGACCGAATGACAGAGGTCACTCTAATGCGCATGTGTAAAAAACAAAGATTTCAAAGTGAAAAAAAATTATAAGAAAATACGAAATTTTTAGTTTGAACCATCAGAACTCCGAAGAGGAGAGAAATACGGGGCTGACTGGGCAGTCGTTGGACAGGGCAATGAGGTCTTTATAGCGACCGTACACCTATACTTTTAAAGATACAGGGTGTTTTGTGAAAACCTTGGGAAAACTGTGGGTAAAATCATGTATCCAAAATTCAAAAAACAATTCCTTAAAACCTAATTTGCTTATACATAAATAGTTGAAATGACTAAAACAGTAATTAGGGATGAACGTTTGTATTTGAGATTTGATATGTAGTAGCACTAAACAATTTACTCTTAATTTTCCAATGTACTTTTATAGAGCTCTCCCCTATCAACAAAAACTAATAAGTTTTTAAAAGTTATGTGACCTATTCCTTTTGGTGTATTTAGTATACCTGTTAGTACCTAGGAAAAATTGTGGGACTTTGCATAATAATCTGTGGGAAAAATTTGCAGTAATTCCCATTTTCGTGGGAATTTTTTCCGCACCATCGTCCCAATACTGATTGTGCCAGACAATCTGGTTAGGGGTCAAACCGTTCCCAAGAAAGAATAAAAGGGGAGAATACTGGGTAATATAGGTGGTAGTCAACCAGCCCAGCGAAAAACGGATATTGACAGCTAGAATCTACCACGATATACAGACTAACAAGGTATGACTATCCGGCACCATAGATTCGCCATTTTCTGTCTTAGTCGATTCGCATGACGCGTTTCTTAAAAAGTGAAAAATATAAAGTTAAATATTTATGCAAATTTATTCTACTGGATTCATTTAAAATCTTAAAATAAGTACCATTTTACTTTCTAAACATAAAGATAAATTGAAGGAAGATTACTAGAATTGTATTCAACATTTTAATTTGCCACTAACCCCACTTTTTACACTTCGTTATTTGAGAAACTTACCATTATCACTAACAAATTTCACTATAGAAATAATCAATTCAGAGTGCTAATTATAGGTATTTCAGTCTTATTTTGCATTTTTTTATCGATAAAACTTTCGTGGCACTTTGTTTTGATTCAAACTGATTTCCCTGAAATAAGCTTTAAACTAACATATTCAATGTACATTTATGGTGAGAAACTCATATTATATTTATTGTAACATTTTCAATGGATCCAGTGGAATAAATTTACATAAATATTATCACTTTGTCTTTCCCGTTTTAAGAGTCGATTCGTGTGACGTCACATGCACTTGACAGCCGGGGACAATCGTACCTTTGTTACTGTGTATATTTATAAAAGCACAGTGTGGCAGGAAGGAGATAGGGAAAGGATTAAGGGATATGAGGAGAGCGGCGGACGTGCCGATGTATGTCGCCCTTAAACTTTCGCAGGTTGTATGCCGGAGAAAAGACAGAAGATGGTAGACTGTTCCACATTCGCACAGTTCGGGATAAGAAAGCATCACGGAATTCTAGTGTACGGCCGAAGGTAATTTGAAGGGTAAAAGGATGAGCGCGGGATGCAGCGCGAGTATTACGTGCAGGAACTATTCTACAAAGGATCAGACTAGATATTTCATCAGAACATTGACCATGCATAAAGCGATAAAGGAGCGAAAGGCATCCAACATTGCGACGGTGCTCGAGCGAGTCGATATGACGAGTAATTGCCGCATCGCCAATGAGCTTGCAGGCTCTCTTTTGGACAATTTCCAATGAAGCTAAGGCTGTGCGACCAGCCCCGGCCCAGATATGGGAATTGTATTCCATTCTAGATCTGATGTAGGACTTGCAGAGGAGCGCTATATTTGATGGGCTGAAATATTTCTTACACCTTTTCAAAAAACCAAGAAGATGTGATCTGTCCAGCTTAACTTACTGGAAATATTAATGCCCAGAATTCTTAGTGACGATGAATCAGAAATTAATGCACCATGAAACGAAACGGGAGTGGTTAAGTGATGGTCTTGTTTTAATGAGATGAGACAGCTTTGGGTCTTAGATGCATTGAATTCGACGCGATTCACTTTGTTCCAAGCGAGAATATTGTCAAGATCGTTATTCAATGATCTAATCATGCAGTCTCGTTTAACACATGTGGCGTTCCCTCTGGAATCCGCAAGGGTGTCAAAGGAGTATGCGAAATCAAGGGTACTGTCATCAGCAAAGCTATGGATAGGATTGAAAGTAAGGGAAAGCAGATCATTAATGAAGATTAGAAATAGAGTCGGAGAAATAACAGAGCCCTGGGGGACATCGGCATTAATAGGATGAGGTTCAGATATAACGCCATCTAATACAACACGTATTTGGCGACTAGATAAAAAACTTTCAATCCATAATAGAAGAGGAGGGGAAAGACGAAGTGCTTTGAGTTTGGCTAAAAGGGCTGGATGCCAGACTCTATCAAAGGCCTTTGAAATATCTAGAGCAACGATTTTGGACTCACCAAAATTGTGAAGACTACGATTCCAACGTTCTGTAAGAAAAGTCAGCAAGTCTCCAGATGAGCGTCCGTGCCGGAAGCCGTATTGGTGATCGTTGATGAGCTGATTGGTTTCCAGATACTTCATTAATTTGGAGTTAATGATAGATTCAAAAACCTTTGACAGAATCGAAGTGATTGCAAT
Source organism: Dioctria linearis (assembly GCA_963930735.1). Taxonomy (NCBI): domain Eukaryota; kingdom Metazoa; phylum Arthropoda; class Insecta; order Diptera; family Asilidae; genus Dioctria; species Dioctria linearis. The sequence goes on along the minus strand of OZ005742.1, from coordinate 64,795,665 downwards.
TGGTCGATAAATTGAGGGATCGCTACCCTCTCCTTTCTTCGGAATAGGCTGAACGTGAAATAGTTTCCAAGCAGTTGAAATTATCCTGTCGAATAGGAAAGGTAGAATAGTTTGCGCAGATGTTTAGCCAAGGATGAGGCACAGCCTTTAATTAATAGGGGCGAGAAACCATCAGGGCCTGCGGCTTTAGAGACGTTGATTCCATTAAGAACCTTGAACACAGCTGACGTACGGATGTGTATTGGCTCTTGTACACATCCGCACGGGGGATGCATGACAGGTGCCTGTGAAGTGGGTGGAAGAAAAGAATTTGATCAAATCTAGCAGCCAAAATATTAGCTTTATCCTGGGATTCAACACCCACTTCACCATTATTAGGTAGTGAAGGTATAGAGGAACTGCTGAAGTTGTTCCTGATGGTTTTGACCAGGGACCAGAAACCTTTACTACCTTTGCGGTTTGCCAAGATTCTTTGTCTAACATTCTGGTCAAAAAGAAATTTTTCTCTCTGGATAATGGACTTGCAGGTGTTCCGTGCAGTCTTGTAGATTTCTTTCAGTTCTGAAGAAGGATGCACTTGATAGGCGCGAAAAGCAGACTCTTTCGTTTTTATAGCTTGGTTGCACTTATCGTTAAACCATTTTGCTGTTGTTGAAATCTGCTGTAAGAATACGGAATATATTCACGCATGCCTAGACTTAGTATGTTACTAAGTTCTAATGTGCATTCATCAGCATCCCTCGAAGCAAAACAGACCGACCAATCTATATATCTAAGATACTGATTGAGGCTTTCCCAATCAGCGTTCTTATAGTGCCAGAGAAGCCTACTTGTAGGTGGAGAAGTAGGGCGGCGCAGAGTTGAGGTGATAAATTGAGCCGTGATTAGACAGTGGTCTGAATTACCAAGAGGGGAGCCAACTGAGATGGAATATATGTCAGGGTGAGATGACAGAAACAAATCTAGTAAATTTGCCCTATCTCCAGCTGCATCAGGGATTCTCGTCGGTGCATCCACTAGCTGATGCAAATTGAAAGATTCACAAAATAGTTCAACGAATCGGCCCGCAGGACTTGTGGTAGAAGAATGTCTGAGCCACGGTATGTTATGGACATTAAAATCGCCTGCCAGGACGATTTCGGAAGAGGGGGAGACAGAAAGCAAATGATCAATATTGTTGGAGATATTGTCAAATGCGGATACCGTGTCGACATCAGACATATTTGGGATGCGATAAAGGAAGCAAAAGTAGATGATGTGCCTGTGAAGTTTGAACATAATCCAGATATAATTAAACTCAGGATTGGCAGAAGGTGGAAAGTCTTTTAGAATGGTAAAGGCCACATCATTCCGAATATATATTGCGATCCCCCTATGTGGAGAAAAAAGAGGCACTAAGCTATAACCAGGGACGTGATATTGATTAGAATCAGCATCAGAAACGAACTTGGTTTCACTTAGCGCATAAATTGCCGGATTTTTTGATTGAAGGTGGCAGTACACCGAAAAACGATTTGCCCCCAATCCGCGAATGTTGCAAAATTCTAAAATAAAATTCTGCATATTCCAAAGCAAAACAAAAAAAAAGCAGAAGAAAGAGCGACACACAACAACACAAATATTTATTTAGGGGCACCCAGCTGCAGTCAACGACACAGCGAGTTAAAAAAAACAACAATAGTGTTATGCCTATTTGCTGCTTTCAGTACCTCAGACCGTGCAGTTCAATGACCACAGCTGGGGACACCCGTAGGGCTAATGACCTTGCACTGATCACTGATGTACATGAGAGATTAGATAAATACTACCGTACTGTGCTGCTAGCTTGTGGAATGCCGGCAGGGCATAGAAAAGCCTTGGACTTGGCTGGTATTGATTTAATTTATGATGTATTAAAAAACGACGCGGCGGATTTTAGTAATTATGACGTGGTAGATATTTAAAAAATTTCTCTGCACTGCACTAAAGATTGATGAAGCTATTTAACACTTTGACACCAGTAACACGCACGATGGAACGTCTGCTCCAGCTGACTCCACGCACTCTAATCATATCGTGGAATCTACAAGGTTTTTTTTTTTTTATTTGGGAATGTTCCGTAAGTTGGCAATATTTTTCGTTTGTGTCCATAAAATGCGGAGAAGTACGCACTTTGAAAAAGTGAATATAGCTTTGGTATCATTATTTAACTTTAATTTAAATATTTTTGGTATAACAACAAAATCAAAAAGTACAGCCCATTTTGGGACAAAAATAGATCTCCAAGTTGGCCCATTTGAAAATATCTGAAAATAAGCCACAAGAAGTGCATAAATAAAGTGAAATGAAAATGTTTATTACTTTTTCTAAAAAAATTGAATTGAAAAGTATTAAAACATTAATAAAAATTAATAAAATTAATGAAAATGGGTTTAAGAACATTAATCGAAGTCGCACTGGTCTATAGCATGAGTTGCAGTCAAAAGAGTTGCCTCGGATCAATTCGCGCGGCAGTTCAAACATGCAAAGATACAAGAATCTACATCAGAGATGCTGCTGACATTGACTCTTTTCGCCATTTTGTGTTCCGCTTCCTTGTCCTTGATCCCAAGCAAAAATTTTACTGAGGTCTTTACTAGTGCAGTACGGAGTTTGCTGATAAAAAATTCTATATTTTCTATTATTTTACACATAGCGTTTTGTAAGTGTCCACTCATTTTACTGACGATTTTTATGTGTGGAGCATTATAATGCTAATAAAACTTTGACATTTCTTCGATTATTCATAAAGCGAGTTTATTTAGTTTTCCCTGTCGATTTTCTTGACGACGATACACACTTATACCTGCCGCAGCAACAAATTCGTCGTCCATATGATGATTTATATCCTTTATAAATAATAATTGTTATGGTCGTAGCGTATGGCATGTAGCAATATGCCACACTGAGTACCCATAGCAGCATGAGGTGGGCGCGGACTGTTTCCTATATCGATGGAGCGCTTTATCGAACACACCCAAAAAGAAGAAAAGGAAGGGAAGAAGAAGATTGGAGATTTTTTTTTTTTTTAGAAGGAGGACAGTTGACGCGACACAATTTTTAGTTGAAAAAAATTAGAATAGTTCTAATCCGAGAAAAACCGATCAGAGCTAAGAGAATTCTTGGGGCAAATCAAATTTTTCAAGGCAAAAGATTTTTGGTAAATTGCGACAGGAAGAAAGCAAAATCTTTTTATTTTATCAGATGTGGCGCGAGGTGGAGTTTTCACCCCTAAGTACGATAGTAACATTCAGTCATCGGCACTAGATCTATCCGGATAAGAAGTTAAAATTTCAATTGTCCTCAAAACATCCAGTCACCTACGCAGCCCCAGCGCTGACAAGAATTTCAATTGTCTTGACAACATCCAGTCACCTACGCAACCCCAGCGCTGACAAGAATTTCAATTTGGCATTGTCCTCACAACATCCAGTCACCTACGCAGCCCCAGCGCTGACAGAAATTTCAATCTGGCATTATCCTCAAAACATCCAGTCACCGGCACAAAATTGATCCGGATTTAGAATTCCAAGATTCAATTGTGACATCCATTCACCTACTCGGCCCCAGCGCTGACAAATTTCAATCTTCCACTGACGTCACGACATCCAGTCACACACATAAATCTATCCAGCAGAAATGGTAATATCTCGGAGTACTGCAATGGCGTTTATTTCTGCCTCGGCGCATCTTAGCATTCAGTCCACGTATAAAGGAGACCAGGACGCATAATGGCTGGTTAAGTTTTTGTATATTTGTAAGCAATATCGGTGACAGATTTTTTTTTTTAGCGGATTTAGAGAATGGCCTGCCCTAGGGCATAGTTATATAAGAAATTTTTAGCATTTTTGAATACAGGACAAGCGGATCACCATGGATGCCTCTGCGGGTGATCATCAACAAAAAAAAAACATGTAAGTTGAAGTCCTGTGCGATTTTGTTGGTTAGAATAGTAGACTAGTTAACTTTAAGAAGAAACAATCATATATAAGCGTTCATTTGCTGAAATATTAAAATATTTGGTAATTATAATTAAAACAATTGTGCGAGACATGAATACAATCACATATCAAAAATAACTAAAGATAGATAAGTCTCAATTTAGTGGAAAAATTCATTAGATTTGGCAATTTAAATAACTATAAGTAAGAAGGTTTTCTTTCTTCTGAATTATTGCTATATTCATAAATTAGGAATAAATACTAATAGGTCTGTATAACTCCTGTTGAAAGACACGACTATATTTGCAATATCACAACAGATAACGTAAGATAAGCGTCCAGTTACCGAACTAGCAAAATAGTGAATAATTACAATTAACTTGACATTATATATAATCATGTCCTTTTGAAATATGAAGATGCCTTTCCGTTGTTATGAAACATGATGGTATATGAATTTATATGTGATTTACAGTCGATTAAGCGAAGTGAGAGACCCTAAGTACACGCCTTCTGCATGTTCAGGAGATTTAAAGATAGGGACGACGGAGAGCAGATATTGCTTAAAATGATAAGCCAATGTTGAACAAAATGTGGAATATGGTATTGATTTTATAACATGATGATGCGCTAGAGTTATTCTTTCTCCTTCCACTCTCCCGGAACCCTCTCCAAGATGAAGGTCGAATAGGTTCGCTCCTCCACTCATACTCTGTTCAGGTCAACACAGGGATACTGTATTATATAGCCCGCAGTATCGCAGGGTGATTGGGGAAATGGCTTTGGAAGCCGAACACCTGCGCTTCAAATTGATTAAGTGATAAGTAGTGTGAAGGTCCCTTCAGGACTGAGTGCATGCAACGGCCTTTGGTTTGTAGGCACGAATTTTTTTTTGTATATGGCTGGTGGCACAGCGGCAGGTTTTCGTGGAACCTCCCCACACTCTCCGCCAATAGCCGAGGCGAGCTAGCGGGCCGCCCTGCAGTCAACGCTGTCCACCGAGTGATCTGTCAGCTCATGCTGGCAGTCTGGACTTCACATACAACCATTTTTACCATTTTTAAAAATATTTCCGATTAATTGTGATTTTCATAACTATTACTTTGTTTTCTCCACATAAAACTTACGTCAACTTTTTACCAGTACTAAAATGCCATTTTTTGGAGACCGCGTTAAATTTTACCAATACCCGAACTCCATTTTTTCTATTATAAGATAAATGGCGTTTTGTAAGTCTCCACTAATTTTACTAATTGATTGTTCATAAAGCGAGCTTATTTTCTTGACACGACGATACACACTTAGACCTGCCGCAGCAACAATCTCGTCGTCGATATGATTTTTTATAAATAATAGTCCCTTAACATTTTTGAAAATATGATTAGTTGTGATGTTAACAGCTGTAACTTCGTTTTCTCAACAGAAAACTAACGTCAACATTTTACCAGCGTTAAAATGCTATTTTTTTGAGATCGCGTTAAATTTTACCAATACCCGAACTCCATACTAGGCTTAAGCAAAAAATTTACTGATTATTTTACTAGTGTAGTACGGAGTTTACTTGTAAAAAGTGAACATTTCACTATTTTAAGATAGATGGCGCTTTTTATTTCTCCACTGGTCCCACTTATTTTACTGGACATTTAATACGACGAGCATTAAAATGCTGGTAAATTTGTGACATTTCGTGTTTCTATGATACTTTTTAGATTATTTTTGAAATTATTGACAATTTTCAAATTAATTAAGTACATTTTTAATTGTAAGTTGTAAAAACGTTTATCTAATTTTTATAAACAATTTGAAGTTGTTCAGCGGAAAGATTTTTAAACTGTCACTTTGATTTGTCCAAATTAACATACGTCAAACTTTTACCGGTGATATTAATATCAAATATTTAGAGACCGCATTATATTTTACTTTGCCCGATGTTCCGATCCCTAACAAAAAGAGCCTCATATCGCCAGGTGTGCGCACATTGCTGTCCCCCCTCGTTCGCGGTTTTTTTTTAACGTCTTAATATTTTGAGTTTTTATCTTTTAGTCAACATTTTATCTCTTTTTTTATTATAAGTTTCGGGAAAATTTAAGCTTACTAACTACAAAGAATAATTTTGTTGATATTATGAAATATTTCATTTAATTTATGTTTATACCCATACAATAGTACTTAAAAAATGACAAAAATTCAATAAACATGCAAATTTGAGTGCAAGTCAGTCAGTCTCACAACGATTTCAAACTTAAAGATGGATATAGTAATCACCCTCGAGAAATACCTCCCAAGTCATGAAACAGCCTCCCCCACTACCACATGAGAGCCCCAACGGAGTCCTAACATTCTAAAATATTTGCAGTGTTCTTATATAAAACTGACAAAAATTTGATTTGAATATCTTGTCCGCCCTAAACTAGTATTCATACAGAAAAATTCTGTTCTGATAATTTTAAGCTTGCTTTCTTATCTTCCGAACCAAGATAAAAATGTTATACCTTTCCTAACAAAATTGTTTAAAAAAGATTATCTTAACCAAATGACTACGATTCCTCAAACAAAAACTCTCAACTGAGTAATAATTGTAGATGTGAATATGCCGTGGTCCGATGAATTTGATTCCATCTGTTTACAGATTCGGACTACGACCGCACATACATTATTGCAGCTATTACTGAGCTGGAAATTATTGAGAGTAAAATGGTAACGTTAAGTTTTAATTAAAACTATTTTATTATTTTGTTAAGTTAGGTACATGTAACTATAGTAAGGGTAGTTTTTGTAAAGGAATCCAGTAATTTTAAGCTTGACTCCTTGAAGCTTAAAATTATTGGAAGACTATTTTCTTGAATGGATAGTAGTTTAGGCTCCAGAGCATATCAATGTCTGGCACTTTTCTATTAGTATCATTATAGACCATTTTAGAGAACGGACTCGCACGCACACATATAGATGTCTGTTTTATGGGAAGTTTTTTTCGAGGGTTTTGATATAGTACATGCCTTTTGGCCAACTCACAGACTTTTAACATTTTGGCAATTAAGCTCACATTTTTTCGCTCGTCGAAATATGTTTGGAACTGGGTTCCGATTATGAAAGGGGACATATAATACAACCATATAGTTAATTGCACTTAATTACCTGTGGGTGGGAAATGACCACTTTACGAGCATTTCACAAATATACTGTGAAACTTTTCAGAGTAAAAGTTTTGACTTCCACGCCACGCTAAGAATGTTAGAGGAACACAACTCCACACACACTATCAAAACATTTGGGGTCCAAACATAATAGATAGGTATGGGAAAGTATGTGAGGCCAACTTACAGACCGGCCAGATTAAGTCAATGTAATAAAGTTGTGTCACCGTGTGATAATATTATAACAGAATCGCCGTAAATTGATAATAATCTGGTCCTCTTAGCCATTTCAAATCATATGGCGAGATACCTCGGCCAATCTTGCATCGAGATTTTGATTTGGCGTCCGAGACTGCCTAGTGATTGAATATAGGCGAGTTAATCTCAGCCGATGTTTGCATTCAATATATGTCGTCAAAGACAGTCTAAGTAAATACAGGTGAAAACTAAAGCAATGCTGCCGATGAATTTATAAAATGAAAACTCCTCCGTTCTAAGCGTAAGATACTAGTATGATATTCTTTATTGTTAAAACAACTTATTTATACAATTGATTACATTGATTACTATCACTACTTAATGCACAAAAACAAAGAATTTGCATGTCATCACACAAATTCTTCATGTACAAGGTATCTACCTGAAATGTTGCCAACAATTTGTTGGCATACATTTCAAGTATTCCAAACATGCGGGTTCACCATCACCAAGTCCATTGCAGTGTAAAATGTCGCGTCAGCAAATTGACGTGGACTGCATTCGGGTGTGTTCACCTTGCTTGGTATGTTCACATAATTTCTTATTTTCATAAATGAAATTATGTTAATCATCTTGCATTCATTGCGGCAGTGAAATTATTGATGTTATATGATGTGCTCATTTTTAGCACTGATTATTGTTAGTTTAATGCACTTGCTTGTCTGGGTGCTTTTGTCATTTGTCTTTTAGAGATGCTTGATGCATTACACTAATGTCAGCCTCTAATCTAACACTTGAATGAGATAAAATGAGATTACAGGTAAATCAGAAATACCGAAAATTTATAAAAATAAGAAACATATTTGGACCACCAACCAATTTTCAAAAGCCACTGGAAGGAAAAAAACAAAATCACCAAAAAATTTCTATTTCTAAAAACCTTCTAGCAAATGCCCGCTCGAAATCACAACTAAGACAAATGTCCACCCACACCCATCTCGATTAAGGATTACTTTCGATGACTTAACTTCAATATCACATGAAATTGAAATTTATTCCAAAAAAGATTTAGCAAAAATATTGAAAATTCAATAAAAAATTATTACAAAAAACAATGACAGTCCAGCTACATTTTCTTCAACCCACCATGTTGAGGAATTCTCTCTTAGATATAAAAGAAAACTATGAATACTTTTACATAATTTCATTCCACAAAGAGAAACACATCTCGTTTACATGTTTTCATATTTTTCCCCCCACTTCAACATCTCGAGTAAGGTTTACCTATTATGCTACTGTTACGCATTAAAATCTCAACCACAAGAAACTTTCCCAGCACCTTGAAAACTTGAGCAAATTTAAAATGCTCAAATCATAGCCGTGTTAATAAAAAGGTGAAGAAAGTTGAAAATTTCATTACAAAGCTAAGTGCACCTCTTTCTGCGAGCACAGGCACCTAACTATGACAAAGATATCGTACACCACGTTTATGGGTAATAAAATAGTGGTGGCCCCATAAAAGCTTCAGTGCGGGGAGAACTGTAAAAGTAAAACACTCTGCCCCATAACGAAAAAGTTTTAAAGCGCTCTAAAACTACTAATGCCATTTTCGGTAAACTTTCACCATAAATAAAGGAGCAGCATTCAGTTTTACTGTTAGGAGCCTTTGATTCCATGCTCAAGAGAATGGACGTAAAAAGCACAACTGTTAGCCTCCATATACTAAAATTTTATTTCACGATTGTTTGGATTTTTGCAGGAAGTGAATGGCCTGAATAAGCATTGACGGATTCCCAGGCCGGTGTTCAGTGAAGAGTAAATATTGCCCGGAAGGGTCACAGGATAACCCACACAATCCTTATTCGCCCAATATAGCACTAACATAATCAGAACGACCTTTCTTGAACTGCTTATGAACCTTTTGCCTGTTGGGAAATTGATAATTTCAGTCTCGGGAATTTACTTTGCACTGTACGATTTGCAGATTTTCATAGTAGCAATAGGAATAAGGAGTAAAAGTTTATTCGAATGCGGTCGTTGGACTCGAAAAGAGTAAAAATTACAATTAGGTTAATGTTTTCTTATACATGATGCAATTTTATATGTTCAAGACGCTTCAGTCCATATTGTTTCCTTAAAGAAAGTCACAATAAAATTTATTGCAATAAACATTTAGTAGAATAAGAGCCAATACTGGGTAAATGCTCATTACATTAAGGATTTCCGAGTTTATTGCTAAGTTGATGTTGGTAGTTAAGTTAGTCCAAATCCAAACTAGCTCGAACAGTGATAAACATTTTTCAAATACACATAAGTTAAAGATATGGAGTTTTGTGATGTTGCGCAAGTTTGCGGTTTGTTGATGGCCTTTACCCAATAGTCTCATAAGTAGTTTGGGATATAGGAACCTTGATATCGTTCAAAAACAGGAGCATACCTTAGAGATTCTCACCATCTCTTTTTCTGGCACAATTTAAGACCAACGATTTCCAGTTTCCTTCTCTTTCCCAATTACGGGCTACAATTGAGAAATTAAAATTTATTGACAAAATATATTTCTTTCGTTCATCAAGCGCGCCGCATTTCAAAACATCAAACCAGTGAAGCCAAAGTGACAGTTGTAGTGACGTTAAAAAAAACGAATGCACCACAAGTGATTTTTATATGCGTTTTTCGTGTGATTTCAGATAAATATTTTTGGAATATCCTCTCCTGTTAAACTTTCACCCCGGATACTGAATGCTGGTAAAATTTCGTAGGAATAAAATTTTACTACAAATGAACATCATAGAAATAGGAAATGTCAAATTATAGTGTCGGGCATTAAAATTCCTAGTAAAATGTGTGGGCAATTTATAGTGCCATCTATCTTTACTGTTGCTTGCGATTTCATCAGTCCTAAAATGTATATGGAAATGTCACATTTTACTCTAACTCGATACTAGCTTTTTGTGCATATTCTTTAGTTAGTTTTCAATTGTTTGTATTTTATACAAATTTCCTTTTTACTTACTATTGTGGTTTTTGCTTAATTTTTTTATTTTTAGTTCACTGCAGCTACATTGCTAAAGTTTAAGGAGAAACCTGATTCGTGGGCTTTTTGAATTATGAAGCAACACCTAACTTACTAATAATAATTTACTGTAGTTTTTTATTTATAATAATTTCATTTTTTTAATATTTTCTTGATTTTATCGGTTTGCTCTGATAGAAGGATTTTTGTTTAATTCTAAGTGTTTGTAAACAATTAATATTTGTAACATCAGTAACTTTATTTTAAACAATTAGATCTACTTGTTTTGTTTAATATACAGTTTAGAACTTATTTGCTTTTGCCTATTACTTTTTCTACCAACTTTTAGATCGTTTCTCTCTTGTATATCTGTAATCCTCTTCAACTGTATAATCCATCTAATTTCAATATTACATATTTTCTTGCTATGTTAGTTAAATAGAATAGAAGTTAGATAGAATACAAGATATTCCCATTACAAACCATGTTCCCCTATTAGGTGACGTAATATTGTGAAATGTATAAGAAAGTACGGCAAAGAGAACACAATACTCTATCTCCTCTCTCTATCTTTCCTATAAAAATTTATATACATTAGTCACATAATTACGTCACAGACTATCAGCTGCAATGTGTCAAAATTTTAAGGGGAATACCTTGTCTTCTATCAAGGTATATAGAAGGCAAGGTATTCCCATTTAAAAGGAAGGACAGAGAGAGGAGTTCTCTGTGACGTGCTTTCCTATACATTTCATGATATTACATCACCTAATGGTGAAACGTGGTTCTTAATAGGAATATCTTGTATTCTATATACCTTGGTCTTCTATATATCTTCCGTGCGTTTAGCCGCACGCAGAATGTCACATATTTATACATCATTTCGTTCAGGCGACCGAAGCGTTCTCATTTCCCCAGCACATCGGTGTGCATATGTTTACCCTACGGTCTGCATATGTTTACGCTACGGTCTGGTAGCGTAGTGTTTCGGTGCGCTTAGTAGTTTTGACGTTTAGTGTAGTTTTATTCTTAGAGAACTTTCAAAATTGACATTTCGAATCGAAGTGCACACCAACCGTTCAGTTGCTATCCCTACTTTTCCAATCATGTGATGTGCACACCGATGTGCTGAAAAGCCCATCGGTGTGTACATCTGTACGCACGGCTTGCCCACTCATATCTCCTTCACTCACCCTCGTACTAACAATTTACTCCAAAGGAGAACGACATGCAGTACGGCTGATACGGTGCATCATTTGTAAAGGAAAAGACGACAGTGAAAAGGAAAGTTACACAGTTACCAAAAGACAACTATCAACAAGAGGACAAGAGATGACATCAAACCGAACTGAGTTCTAGGGATGAGCCCTAAGGCAAAGTTAACTCAATGACAAGTTAGGACACAAAAGAGTTTTCCGATTGTTGTACATTTAAAATGTATATGACAAGAAAAGGAAGAGAGAAGAATAAAAACTAAAAAAAAAAAAAAAATCAAGGTCACTTTAAAACTTTTATGAATAAAGATAAAATAAAGTCATTTTCGTAAATAAATGAGAAGAGGCGGAGTTTTCAAGTTTTACTCGCATAAAATGTTCCCGCGCTTTTGTAAAAACCGGTTTTCTGTAGTCTTCGCCATATCGATGGCGGCGAAGTTAGGCGTTGATATGCAAATCAAGGATAAGGACATTGCTATCTTCTCAGATAGTCAGGCAGCCTTGTTGGCTCTGAATGGCCCTCGTAGAACATCTAAATTACAGGGGGATTGCAGGTCTTCTGTGGATAAGTTGTGTATCCACAACAAGGTGTTCTTTCTGTTAGTTCCTGGTCACATGAGGATAACGGTGAATGAAAGGGCTGACGTTTTAGCTAGGGCCGGCTCTGATTCTCCGTTCCTCGGACTGGAACCCGCCTAACGGATGTTGTAGAAAGCATCAGCAGAGATGGCCGCCTGAATACTTGTAGGTGTACAAAACTCTTTCTTGATTGGCCCAGTGGGATTTTCTCATGGGGCTCGGAAGTAAACAATGTAGAACTGTGGTTGACATCATCACCGGCCACAGCTCACTTCACGCTCATCTAACAAGGATGGGAGTTGTTGACAGCCCTGTATGCTTGTCCTGCCTGAAGGGCGAGCCTGAAACAACCGTCCACTTTTCTGAGTGCGTGTCCAGCCTTCGTTCGGAGCAGACTGGATACTCTAGCGTCTGCCCTTCTATATGTGGATGAGCTGAAAAACCTTCCTCACCAAAACCTGATGCGCTTCATTAAGAGGACAGGAAGGTTTTGATGAATGGGCTTCCAGCAGGGCAGCACAATGGGCCGCTATGGTCTCAGTACTTGGGATGGGGTCTCCTATTCACCTGTCTTAAAAAACAAAAACAAAATGTGTGTAGAAAACTGAAGGCTTAAATTTATAATTGTTTCCTTAAGAATAAAGTAAGTACTTTATTTAATCCTAGGTTTCTATAGTAGCAAAATGAGATTTATTTTAAACATGACCAAATAAAGTTACAAATCTTTTTTAAAGTATTTCTGATTTGTATTGGATTGGAGAAAATCCGTACTTTTCAGAAGAGAACTTCAAGAATAAGGTTTTTCGTTTAACAAAAAAATAATAATAATGTCTTTTGTGATAAATTTGTTACCTTGAATCTAATATTTTATTTTTGAAAATACGCTAAACATAATAAATTGTAAAGTGTAAAAAAAAGAAACTTAGCTCCCATTACACACTGTATCACCGTCATATTGTTGTCCAGGAGTTTTACAAGAAATTTATACAATAATAATGTTCACGTAAGAAATATTGCTGCATTTAAACATTCAAAAGTTCGTCTTTCCAGTTTGAAACATTCACACGCAAAACTTCAAGAGTGCTCTTCGGATGTTTTTTTTTATACTTACAATCTCCCTGAAGACTTCGTGAGCAGAAAAAAGTTGAGAAGTTTATTCACTTGCCCCTAAGCACCATAAATTTACTTCCAACTTTCACACATTTCCAGATAAAAGCAAGCAAAATTGTAGTTTTGTTGTGGCAATGCCCCTACGGGATTTACTTCTAAACTGTTGATACATGGGAATTGGGGGATTCGTAAAGACCTTTCATGTATATCTTACAAAAAAATGTCATAGGGATTGCTTTTAGAAAAACATACACACACATATGCTATCACTGCAACTGTTCAAGGCCACTTTTCTTCATACTCTACTCTGCGTGAATCCGCTTTATCTAGAATAATGATGTTCTGCAAGAAATACCCGACAAAGAGCTGTAAATGTTTTCCTTTCAAATATGCCCCCAGCAACCCATTTTTGTTTCAAAGTAGTTGCCCAAGTTTATTTCTTATTTTGTCTCGCCTTTTCTTTACATCCTTCAGAAAGCTCCATGTCCCTCAAGTACACCTGTACTACATACGTTCAAGTGTAGGATAGATTTTAAGGGATACATGCTAGCTTTGGGACTGATCGCTTGTAAATTGGATGGAATTTCTCTTTGAAGGAACCTTATAAAGTATTCTTAAGCATTTTACCCACAAGAAATGTTTACTGAAATAATGAAAGCCTTGTAGGATGCTGATACTAATCACAAATGGTACCCATTATCACAAGCACCTGAGTATGTATAGCCGAAAAGTACTGACATCCCATAGTTTTCACTTCAAAGCTGCCGTAGATAATTTCACAGGTAAATATTATTGACTACATACCCAGTGAGTCCCATTCGGCCTATTTAAATGCAAATGAGGGTGGAAATTGACATTTATTTTAGTAGATCGTCCCCATCAAGGAGTAATTAATTTGGCCAAAAAGGTTTTTTGTATGCAAGAAAGGCATCACATCACACATAGACAAGAGAATGGTCACTTTATGTTTTTGCGAAATCAGATTTTAGGCTCAAAAGCTGTCCTTTTAGCGAACCCTTTTTGATGAGCCTATTATAATCTCATATTTAATGGAAGAATTATTTCTCTGACCATTTTGTTTTTGAGGTTCGTTCATGCATTTTTAATTGGATTGTCATTAAGCAGATAAATGAGTTGTCTAAATATTAGGATATCACCGCATGGTTGGGAAAGGTTATTACGCCCATAATATGCCCTGATTTCCGTAAATGATGATTAAATTGTTACCCTTTTACCTCTATCTAGCTCTACCCATTTTATTTGGAGCAATGGCAAGAACAAGTCTGCATAGTTTTACAGGATTTTTCAAAATAATTGCTATCAAACTCTAATAAGAAATAATTGCAAAAGATGCAGAAAGGTTGAGCTTTGAATATATGTATAGTAGTATGATAGGTAGAGGGAGGAGTAGGAAGGTCATTCCTGGGTTTTTAAAAATATAAAGGAGCTCCATATGCAACGCATACTCAACACTATTAATAAATGTCGACCATGTTGGGGATTGATTTAGATGAGCCTCATCGATCTTGTTTGAATCCGAATATTTGGTTGTCCTAGGACTGACCAGATAAGTAACCAGGACCATATTTACCTCAAGTTGTATTGATCTCCTCCCTAAAATTTACTCTAGTCAACCTAAAATTTTCAAACCTACCCACTGTACTGATTTTCTAGTTATCTCGTCCGGGTTTCAGTCGAATTTCTTTTGCTGTTACACATAACTTCATTACGACAGATTTAAGCACCTGAACCTTCACATCCTTAATCTAACCGATGTTATCCTTCTCCGTAAGCAGTTTTTTTCATTTTATAGCGGAAATTATGCTCGTAGGTACTCGATAAGAATGGAATTACAGAATTTGGAAGATTAAGGTGTATGCTCGATGGAATTGAGAGAAGATTAAAAGGAAGGAAACTGAGGTTTAAAGGAAATCATTTCCAATACCTGAGTAGACTTGCAAAGAAAAACTAGTAAAAGCAGTTTATTATACCTATTCAGTCCACACATAAAATCTGCCTCATTTCATCCCTCGATGCAAATTCCTCCCCAAATTGTGTTCCTAAATGGCAAAACCAAGAGAACACAAAGTATCTATTCAAAAAATTTATCACAAAAAATATTTATCTAAAGGGATAACAAACTCCGCATCTAAAGACCATTTCACGCCTGGAACAAAGCTTCTATATAACACTTGGTCTAAAAAACAATTAAAATCATTATTAATAAATAATCGAAATATATAATTAACAAAAAACTTACCATTTCGCAAACAACTTACCCTTGGAACAGAATGAAAGTAGCCACCACGTAGGAAAATGTCACGCAAAAGTAAGTTATAAGGCAATGCCATTAAGTGACCGCAATGAACGTATGCATCGTAGCCACCACGCAAAAGTTGGTCGACTTTCAACTTTAGCGCAATTATCCTGCGTTGACATTTTACAGCTGATTAAAATTTTGTTTGTTTTAAAATTTTGTATGCTGAACATCATGAGTTTCAAAGAAAATTCAATTATGGTGGTGAAAAATGTTAAAAATAATAATATTATGGTCCAAAGTTCATTTAAATTTCATCTTGACGCAGTCATCAATGGCCATTGTGTTCACCATGTTTGGTGGCTACGATTTTGACACTTCATCACCGCATTGTGCTTGGTGGTTGCATGCATTCTGTTCCAAGCAATACATGTCCCTTCAATTATTTATGTTTATTAATGTCATTCAAATGACATTACATTACAGTCAGAGTTCAGTGAGTGAAATCCAGCTTTTAGTTCGATAATCGTCCCACTATTACGTCACTGGGCGACGCCGCCGTCAAAGTTTAATCAAATGCAATTTTGAGAACGAGCGTTGCCAAGGCCATCCATCGTGAAGCCGAAACGTAGCGGTTCACGGCGGCTATAAAAAGGCGACGAGCCACAGTGTGTAATATAGAAATAGACTTCTTTGTTGAGTTGCTGACGACTTCTATTCAGGACAACATAGCGTTTTTCTCCACTACGCACCAGCCAAATAACTACAGGTATAAAAACCTTCCGCCCAGACTTCAGGAACTGTACAAATACAGACAAAAGCTCCAGAAAACTCTGAACAGAATTTACCGGCGAAATCTGAATACACAGAACGCGGAATCTTCATCCTTACTCTCCCAATTTAGGTGTCTGTCGACAATCATTGACGAGCAAACCCGTAACTTCGTCGATGAACAATTTCGCGAGAGGTTGAAAGCTATAAAGCCGGGTCCGCGAGCTTTTAGCTAAATCAACAAAGTATGTAGCAGGAAAGCCCAAGTCCCAGAAAAATTACTCGATGGCAACAACTGCTTAAATTCTCCTGACGAAAAAAGCAGCGCCTTCGCCAACTATTTTGAAACGACCTTCTAAAGCTCCCCTCCAACTCACCTGCCTAACTTTCATAGGCAAGTCCTAACTGAAGTGGAGAACTTTGAGGCTCAAAACACCTCGCCAGTGGAAGAATTTAGCCCTGAAAACCCTGCTGGAAATCCAAGTGACCAGCAAATATTCACTAGCCCGCTTCATCTATCCGCCCTTATTCGATCGCTCAGCAATAAAAAGTCGAGTGGCCCAGATGATATACCGAACTTCATAATCCGGAATTTACACCCGTTGGCAATCGAAATGCCAACAATGATCTTCAACAATTCTATAAACAATTGTTACTTCCTCAATAGCTGGAAAATGTCAAAAATAATACCAATTCCGAAGAAGGCATCTTCTAAAAGCATATCGGAATTCAGACCAACTTCATTAATCTCCAACTTGGGCAAACTTCTGGAAAGATTAGTGAAAGAACATATAGATAACACTTGCGTGGAGAAGAAGATAGAGCAGCATCAGCAATTTGGATTCGAGGCTATGCACTCCGCTCTGCACCCGCTATTGAAATTTCACACTGATGTGACCCAAGCTCTTAATAAAAAGACTCATACTGTGGCCTGTTTTCTTGATGTTGAGAAGGCCTTCGACTCCATCTGGAGAGAAGGTCTAATCTCCAAACTGATTGAATTTCAGTTGCCACCCTACCTTATTCGGATGATAAATAGCTTCCTCTCCCAGAGACAATTCCTTGTGGGAATAAAAAATTGTACATCTGCGTATAAGAGCATAAAAGCTGGAGTCCCGCAAGGGTCAGTACTTGGGCCCTTCCCCTTCAACCTGTTCACGTTTGACCAACCGCAGAATAGTGGAGGAGTCACAACCCTTCTCTACGCGGATGATTCATTAACATATGCGCACTCCAAATCCACCAAATTGGCGACAAAGAAAGTAGGTGATCATATTTCCAAGCTTTACGAGTACTATCGTAAATGGGGCATAGAGATCAACGTCCCTAAATCGAGCTTACTCTGCATCAGAACTGCACGTTCACGCAGAGGCGTATGTAAAAACGCAAGAAACATCGAAATCACTATCAATAATGAAGTCATAAAACCCACTAAGAGCGCCAAATACCTAGGTATAAACTTTAATGAACGCTTTAACTTCAACCCCCATGCAAAGGCACTTGCTAGCAAAGTAAACTTTGCACTCAGCATGGTGAGTCCTATAATGAGATATAGGAATGGTCTCACCCTAAACACTAAACTGCTGATGTACAAGCAGCTCATTAGGCCCACCTTAACGTACTCGTTTCCTATATGGCATACGATATCGCCAACATATATGGAGATACTTGCGAGATTCAAAAGGAAAACGCTTCGAATCTGCACTGGACTGGTCCTGCGGAAAACATTATCGCAATCAAGTCCTGTACGAGAAAGCTGGTATTTCTCCGAGATACAGGACTACATGGTTGAGGTAATGAAGAAGCAAGTAGCCAAAATCCCCAATCACACAAATCCAATTGTTCAATAACTAACCAATTTTCCCCACTTACCCACTAACAAATATCTATCGCCTTTTTGTATGTTAAACTGTCATAGAAAATACTACCGCGAAGGAATTTTTACTTTTTTGAGGGAAAAATGAGACAGCTACCGTGGCTAATAGAGGAAGAAGGAAGGGGGATTGTAGCCTGCAGGACAGGATATAAGAGAACTAGCGAAAGACAAGACCCGAATAAGGGAAGCTTTAAGCAGCACCAGGATGGGAAAGCAGAGGCAACCTGGAGATTGATATAGAAGTTATGTATCTAGTACTTAAGTTAGTTAAGCATTAGACTTTCGATATATCTTTTGTTAATTATAACTAGGTAGCGCTAACCATGGTTTAGAAATAAGTCATATGTTAGTAAGTAATTCATGTATTTAGAAAATAAGAAAACTCAGCTAGATTAATTGAACTCAGGGCCAAAGAAAAGCCCGTAAGAATTATAATCAGGGAATAGGATTAGATAAGAAAAGTATTGTTAGGCTAAGTGTAAATATTTTAGCGCAAACAAAGATCTTGAACTTGAACTTGCAGAATAACCCATTCCCAATTCAGAATCTAATCTGAACACATCAGAATTTCCTCTGATTTTCCTAATTATCCAAATTCCAATTTTACTTCCATTCAAGTAGGAATTTACTCCTACTGTAGAAATTTAATTCTGCTATTCCCCAGCTCCCACCTAAGTAGGAAATTACTGCTACTGCAGAAATTTAATTCTGCTTATTTTTCCATCCCACACCTAAGTAGGAATTTACTCCGCCTGCAGAAATTTAATTCTGCTATTTTTCATCTCCACCTGAGTAGGAATTTACTCCCACTGCAGAAATCTTTATTTCATCCTTCATCTAAGCAGGAATCTACTCTTGCTACAGAAATTTACTTCTGCCAAATTATAGTTATTTCTAGTACAGGTACCGTGCTTACAAGTGTAGCACAGAACTTCTATTTTATTAATAGTGAATTTTCTTTCTTTTTCAGAAATAAGGGGAACAAACCTCTGTGGCAGCATTTTTTATTGAATTTTCGTTGAATTATTTTAGTATAAGTATTGAACTCGTTGGAATATAATAGTAAGCTAGGTTATTTGTAAGTATTGAATTTTGCGATAATAGCAATATATAAATTGAATTAAAAATTTTATATTTGAACATACAAGCTGAGTTATTCTTTAAACCGACACCCCCCTTTCGCTTGAGCACAGATCTCACAATGCCCATTATGTATCAACTCTCCCACATTTTTACGCATTAAACTGTTGTAAAACTAGAAAATTTCGTGTTTATAAAATAAAAATACTAGCTCTGCTACTACTTCTTTGGAAAGGTACTCGTTTTAAACACCTATATAAATTTGCATACAGTACAGCAGGTATTAACTTTCACCACCCACTAAATCTTAATTTAAAATTCCACAGCACAAAAGTAACCAGAGCAAATCTAGTGAAATCTAGTCATTTAAGGAATTCCGCGACTACGGTATATTACATTTTCATATCTAAACGGAAGATCACATTCAGTATTTCTCAACTTCATTAAATTACACCAGCCCCCTCCGGCGGTCACCGTTACATTAAGTTACACAAAAAGCCAACTGTAAACATTCCTATGGTAAATAATGGGATATAACTTGCCTTCAATTGATCCTTTTCAAGGGCCTGGGGAGTGCTACAAGAAAATCCTTTTCAACGGTTAACATAACTCACATGAAGAGTACATAATGCCGCCCGTTTTTATCTGTTAAATATATGTACATACATCTCAAGACGTAATCTTCGTAAGCCCGCCATCCCATCATCACATTACCCTTATCTTTACTATAATTGCCACATGAGTTGTGTCATTGTCGAGAACTTTTCCAGCCATAACAATTATACCCCGGCGAGAAATTAACGAGTACCATAAGAACTTTTCCATTGATATTGAAACTATTATCCTTATCGTCCTTAATTAGTTGAAGTTTTCATTTCAGCTTTTATGGGAGTAAGTACTACACACTTACATATGGCAATAAGGAGGACTCTGTAGCGAAAGTTATTCCCTTTTGTATCTTCGAACCCCCCACTTCCGGAATCACAAGCTCGAATCATCTGTTTTCACTTGGATTAGGGAGGGTTCACAACAGCTTAAATTGTCGAGATGGAACCCTCAGTTAAGGCGGATGTGAAGATACCAACAGCAGCAGGTATAGGTAAGATTGTGATAGTGCTGATGAGGGCGGGGTGTATTCAGTTTATCCGGTCTCTTACGTTGTTGATAAGCTGTCTCATGGTGTTTTAAGATAATTGGCATAAATTTGCATTATAAAGATTTTCTTCGTTCATTGACACGTGTATGGTAAACAATGAAGGAGAAGGTAAATATATACCAGAAGGAAGCGGTAACAAGTTATTTACGAAAATTGGGATTTGTCAAGAAACCAATTAGTTTCGTAGTGAAGAGTGAAATTCACTGTGTAGTACGTGCTGAAAGGGTCCTATTTGATAAGGTATCAATCATAGAAAATGTATAAAACACGTTACATCGACGCAGATAATGTAGACCAAAAATAATGTAGAGTTGATAAATGCTCTCCTCTGTACCAACTCTTAGTGTGTACTGAAATCGAAATCAAAAGTTCGGCAAAGACGCGTTCTCAAGGCACTATTCTATTTCGATGGAGTTGTCATTAATGATGCCCTAAGCTTTTGTGCCCACAGTAGCAAAGTTACCCTGGTGACACAGAAGATGACTTTAATTTTCTGTATGAAAAAATCAAGTAGCTCCCTTTCTCAGCTTTACTAAATAAGATCTCAATTAAAGCAAGCTGGCTCTGATTCTGCTAATCGTTCTTATGATACCCCATGATGAATGCCAGTATATAATTTTGTATGGTCACTACCCTGTGCAAGATTGATTGTCGAAGTGGTTTTTCGCATATATTTCTAGAACGGTCTGTCGGACAGCAAAAATGGGTGTAACAAATTTTATAGGATTTCACATTCTGAAAAACTTTTCAGTACAATAAAAACGTCTAGCACTGATCGTTTTTACAGTATACCTAAAAAACTTCAATTTGTATATGACAAAACCATGAAAAGGTTGCCCGATTTAGTCCATTTTGAAGCTTTATTTGCTACTACTATGAAAATATCGTGTACAAAATTTCAACTCCCTACGTGCACGCGTTCTCAGGCAGTGTTTAAATAAAAGTTTAGCTCTGTAAGAAAACACGTTCTCAAGTTATCGTGAGGATGGACAGACAGACAGACGGACGGACGGGATAGACGGATGGATGGACGGACGGATGGATTTTTCTGCAGTGAATGTGTTCTCGCGCTGGATACGGTCTCCATAAAAACAAAAGTAAATGACTTCATCATTTTTGCATGTCCGTCTGTCCGTCGACCTTTCTATCTGTCCATCCGTCCGTATGCACGATAACTCGAGAACGCGTTTACTTAGAGAGCTGAATATTTTGCATACAGCTTTGAAAAAAAAGTAAGTCTAAGACCGAAAATGGGAGAAATTAGGCAACTTCTTCGGGGGCTTAAAATATTTCGTTTTTCACTATACAGGGTGTTTCCGCCTAGATGGTCAATAGAGCAGGAGGTGATAGTATTCACTTAAACAAAAACAAAATAATTGAATGGCATGGGGGAGACCATATTAACTGTTTAGGAGTTACAGGGTGATTAATAAAAAAACATAGTTATTCACAAAACACCCTATATCTTCAAAACTAGATGGCGTCTGGTGACAGTTGAGAGCTCATTGTATGCAGACCTTCATGGCCTTTCCAACGGCTGGTCAACCAGCCCCGTGCTCCTCTCCTCTCAGGAGTTATGGTCGCGTGAACTAAAGATAATTTGTTGCCTTGGTGATTGCAAACACGTGATTTAAAAAAAATCGGCTAATTTCGGTATGACCTGAATAGCTTGTAAGCTAGTAACCCTTTAACGCATACAGATAGCACATAGGATGTAATAGGTCAAAATTAAGAGAAGATTCTATGATTTACAGTTCTTATAAAAACAAGTTATATTATTTACTGTTTTGCAAAAAAATACAGGTCAAATTAAGAAAAAATTAAGGAAATTCGACATTTTTAGTTTAGACAACCAAAACTCTAGAGAGAAGAGGGTGTGGGGCTGGTTGAGCAGTCGTTTGAAAGGTCATGTTGTTTTACATACAATGAGTTCTTAACTGTGATCGTGTGCCTTGTACATTTGTGATACAGGGTGTTTTGTAAAAAACTGGCAAAATTTCTTAATCACCCTGCCCCCCTCCCCCTGCCATACAATTTTTAGTTTGGATAGGTTAGTATGCAGTATCACCTATTGCTCTATTGCCTGCAAACATCATGATTAGAAAACGATTTGCTAACAAATCGTAATCTCTGGGTTAAACTTCAAGATAGAACTCGATAACGAACAAAACCCGACTACCAGCGTAGTAAAAGGAACGTGATTCTCGACTTATCAACCCGAGATTCTCTCTCGATAGCGAATTGCTTTAAATCCTAAGACGAACCGAAATTGATGTTAAAACGAAGTTATGTGCACAATATGTTTGTGCTAGTAGTGTTGCGAGCTATTCGTGTCGTGAGCAATTCGCGCAGTGCGAGTTCTTTTGGACATTTAATTAGAGCCGCGGAAAAGGACATTTATTCATTTAAAGTGGAAAATAAGGTCCGTGAACATTATTGTCTTGGTGACTTTATCACACCTTTAATTATATCACTTATCAGATGAACACTAGACATTTTAGCACATGCCACTAAACAGATAAATTATTTTTGTTTTGAACATTATCAGTAAGTAATGAGTCATTCGAATCTTACTCAGCCAAACGAAGGAATCTCGCAGTAAATTCGAGGCATAGACGCACGTAGTCTCATTTCATTGTAATTCCGAAATCAGAGAAATGGAGAAATCTCGGTCATAAAACGGAATTGTCCTGCTGAGCTCTCTATTTTCCTCTCATTCGTAACAGAATCAGAGAAACGAAGGGATCTCGGGAGAAGCTCAAAATTCTCATTACTTGCTCAATTTCGACATTAGTTCGAGAAAGAGAGCTCTTCACTAAAATGTTTGCAGGGTTGACGTCCTAGGCGAAAACACCCTATATGTATATGTATTTGGACACTGCCTGAGAACGCGTTAACGTAGAGATCTGAAACTTTGTACAAGTCATTTACATAAAAATAGTAAATATGATTTCAAAAATGGGCTAAATCGGCCAACCCCTTTTAAGTGTCGCCATATAAAAAATTTATTTTTTACGTATACTGTGAAAACGATCAGTCCTAGCGTAACACCCCGAATATAATTCAAGCCATGAAGTCACCGAAAGCACCGACACATTAAAAGGCCTTAACGTGCCGGGTACAGCATCCAGTAAGAGCTCACTCTCAATGCTTTTTGTATACTCGTGATGGAAAAACTAAAATTTCATCTTAAACAGGTCCTAAAGCCCAAAACTGTCGCTCCCACAGCAAAATGAAGTTAAAACAAATTGCAGCCAAATATGTTTTCTTTCTAATAGTTAAAAAAAAAAGTAGCATGTGGAACACCTTTATAGAAATTATATCGTCTGAACAAAATACAACCAACTTTTATATGAAAACCTCCTGCAGTAAGACAAGGCAAAAAAACTGTGGGGGGTTACGGTCTTAGACGTTTTTATTGTACTGGAAAGTTCTTCAGAATATGAAATCCTATGAAATTTATCATAGTCATTATTGCAGTCCGACGAACCGTTCTAGAAATATATGCGAAAAGCCACTTCAACAATCAAACTTGCACAGGGGGCTGATCATACGAAATTACATATACGGGCATTATCTAGGTTATCGTAGAGGTCTTAGAACAAATTTAGCCTTTTTTCCTTGTTTTTAACTAGACTTAAAACAAAAATATTTTAAGGAAAGATAACAACACCGTGACCAAACTCCAGCATGACACGACTGTACTCGAATCAAGTGAGAGTTGAGATGCGCTTCTATGTACGTACTCTTGTGGAAACTAGTGGCATTGTCGTTGTTTAGTAGTAGTAGTTTAGTACCAGTCTAAAAGTTTGAGTTCGTTGGAGATACTTTTGTAAAATACTTTTGATAGAAATATGCTACAGGCTAACCCTTTTTTATTCTTTTAAGCAGGAAAGAGTTAAGGCGGATAAAGAGGTTATTGTTTCGTAAGTAACTGCGCCTCACTCTTAGTTAGAAATACTATCTTCATTTTTCTCTAAATGCATTTTTTGTATACAACCCTGCTGAACAGTTTTATATTGCATTTGGTTGTAATATAGGGTTTTCCATTAAGAGGTTTGATTTTGAACTTCCCTTTATTTTTTACCTGTAAAATATCCGACTATCAGATAAATGTCAAGTATATACAATACGCCATTAACGAAAATGACACGATACGAGCGAGCTTGAACAGCGCATAGAATTTGTGAAAATTTATTATAACAAGTGAAAAAGCTACAATTGTCTAAGACCAATTCTTATGATACCCTAGATGAATGCATGTATGAAATTTCGTATGGTCACCCATTTGAGCAATTTTGATTTTTCGCATTGGTTACTCGCATATATTTCTAGAACGGCTCGTCGGACAGAAAAAATGATTATAACCAATTTTATAGGATTTCTTATTCTGAAGAAGTTTTTAGTACAATAAAAATGTCTAGGACTGATGGTTTTTAAAGTATATGTAAAAAACCAAAAATTTTATATGCCAATACCAAGAAGGGGTTGCCCGATGTAGTTCATTTTTAAAATTTTATTTGCTATTACTATAAAAACACAATGTACCAAATTGCAGCTTTCTATGGCGACGTGTTCTCAGGTAGTGTCCAAATATATCGTGGAAAACGAAATTTTTGTATGGCAACCCCACGAAGAAGTTCCCCGATTTGTCTCATTTTCGAACTTAATTTTACTTTTTTTTTAAATGTCCGTGTAGAAAATTTCAGCTTTCTAAGTGAACGCGTTCTCGAGTTATCGTGCGCACGGACAGACGGACATGCAAAAATCAAAATAACTTTTAATTTTATGCGGGGGTATCCAATCCATTTTGCTATACCATCATTATTTCTGTGCGGAATGACAAACTTAGTATACCCTATAGATTTCATCTAGGGTATAAAAATGGTAAGATTACGTAGAGAGAATTCGTAAAGTTCGAACTGCTTTCAGTAGTTATAAAGCGCACGTTCTCTTTTAACAATTATTGTAAATCTTATCAATAAATTTCAACGTATTTCGGTGAAGTTGATGATGTACAAATTCGAACATGTGTTCGGTTAGCCAAAACTACAGAAAATATTACAACTATGGCGGGAAGTGTTGCGTATGGTATCTCCAAATATTTTGCGTATTGAAAACACACAATGTATTATAGATGGAAATTTGAACCTAAATGGTTTCAATTCAGTTCAGTTCACTCAATAATTGTTATACTGTCAAAACCATTCGAAATCGACACATGTGGTATTCCTGAAATCCGCATTCGTTATATACTACCGAACGCAAACCCTTCGTTATTTAACGAGTGGGTCAGCCATTCGTTATGCCAAACGAAGAGTGAATCAGCTGCTACTTTACGGGTGATAAAAGATGTGCGAAAATTTCATATGCTAAAAAAACAAAACTAACTGAATTTTTAGAGGATAACCCGAAACTGACATTTGGTAAATACGATAACTCTTTCAGTTCAAAAGATGCCACGGAATTGTGGCAAAATAAAATCAGTATTAAATTCCATACCCGGAGCGCAAAAGAACTAGAAAAGTTTTTTTATGATTTTATATTCAAAACAAAGCTAATAGAAAATTTCCAAAGTTGGCAGGATTTAAAATGAATTTTAAATGTATCGTAAAAGGGAAATCTGCGGCAGCAAAAAAAAACATTTAAATGGCACAATGGCTGCAAAAATTTTCCTATCCAACGATGAATTGAGGGTGCCAGAATTAATTAGCCCGAACCAAGTTTCAGGTCATGACGATGTAATTGAGACGGATATCGTAATGGTGCGAAAATTATGCACACACAGTAAAAAATATCTTGGAAATCTCTATTCTCAAAGAAGTAAAATTTGACCTACAACAAAAGTAAATTTACAAACATTCTTAATAATACAAATTCTTGTGTGTAATTTTCATAAATGTGTAATTTCACCCATTTAATTGCAACAATTCAAAGGAAGGCGTACAAACACAAACAATTTCTGGAAATTTAAAGTCGATGCAGCAAAATTGCTATTCCAATCATAAATTTGCGCCGGTATAAGTAAAATTGTGCATGATTTCTGTAAAATGGCTTATTTATGCAGTAAAATCAAAACAGGCTTGCTCTTGAAAGTCATTTCTGGTACGGTCGCGGAAAGTGTTAGTTGATTAGCTTAGTGGTTCCAAATAGTTTCAGCTTATTCCTAGTTTCATGTTATTCATAGTTTCAGGTTATTTTCGCGGCATGAATTTTGAGTAAATTAAAATATGCACATCCATCTCATCATCAGCATAAGTGCCGTAAAAACATTAATCAACTATCGCATTTTTATTACTTTTCGCTCCATATTAACTTTGCCGTATAAATAGAATGGGGAAACTTGCAAATGACTTGTTCAGTTCAGAAATTTTTTGTGACTTTCATGTGATGCGTTTAAAAATTTTTTTTGGTGAATTAATAAATTTGCTCATTACTAGATACGCACAGCATAAAATAAAATAATAAATTAGGTGTAAAAGAGTTCAGCTTTATTTAGGAATTCTACATACAAATATGTATATCAATTACGCCTGCATGTAATTTTACGTTCAACTATTTACACCTATTACAACTTTTGCGTAATTTTACAATCGTATAGTAAAATATTTCCTCTAAAATGTGTAAATTTCAATCAGGTGTTTACATATATTTTGAGCTAGTAAAATTACTACACTTAGAGTAGTCAACCTATTGCCTACTCTTTGAGTAGTAAAAATTTTTTACTGTGCAAGTTTAAAAATTCTTATTTAAATACGTATAATCGAACAGGATTTAGATGAGAGCACGTCTCCAGTAATTAATGATGAGGATACTCGTCCAACAACTTCTTGTCCCGAATCATCCACATTACTTATTGAGACCAGTGACCCGCCTAAGAATACTGTATCTCGGAAAGTATTGCGTAAAAATCGACTTCATTTACAAGGAAAGAGGGGTAAAAATGGTAATAATTTTGACATTAAAATGTTTGTGTAAAACGAATTTACTTATATTAATTTTACAGACCAACGATTTCCCAAGACACGGTCTGTTGCGACGGCTCAGGAAATATGTAATACAGCTGCCGAAAAACTAAAAGCAAAAAGGGAGTATTATGGCAATAAACTAAAATTATTGAAAAGAAGACTAGACTTAATGGAAAGGGACACGCTAGCTACAGATGAAATTGCGCAGGCTATGACAAAAATATCTTTGTCATTTGTATAGCTAGAGCTAGACAAATACAATATTCCTATGTTAAGCTTTGTCTTCTATATGTATTAATTTTATATTTGCAATAGTGGTATTATCTGTACCTATTTCTATATTAATTAGTATTATATTATTATTATTATTGTATTAAGTAATGGTGTTGTCTTTTGATCGTTTAATCACTTAGTCATAATTTTGTGCAAATAATGCTTTATATTCAGATATGTGCCTATATATGTACCTACTCTCATTTGCCACTATAATGTCATTATCTATATCAAGCACTCATTTGATTTTAATATGAAGTTCTTATTATTATTAGTTATCTGTAAGGAATATCCAATCTCTTCTATAATGATTTGATTGCTTGTTTTCCTGATATGTCAACCTACAGTAAGCTCTTTAAGTCGAAATGCCCAACGTTGTACATAGCAAGGGTATGTATACAAGTACCTTTTAATTTGATTTGATTTGATTATGTTCCATATGGCCATATAAGCCATGTGTAAACTTTTAGAACTAAGCAAATATACAAAAAAACTATTTACTATAATAAACATCTCTTTATTTTAATTATTTAATTATCGAAAATAAATTATTGAAAATAATGCCTGGTTATTTTCGAGTGAATTCGTCTCCTTGCTGTAAGTAGAGGATTAGTAGAAGAAGCTCCTCTGTTTACTTCATCTTCTTCTGGCGTTTGACTTGGGAACATGCCCTCCAAGGGGTCATCGCCATCTTCAAGATACACCTCTTCCAAATCATTCGATACGCATATATTGATTGTGCAGTACACAGCACATGTTAATTATCTTCGATGACACATTAGGGCGTTAATGAAGAGCACGATGTTTCAAAAAGCATCGAAATCGCATATTTAAAACTCCGTTTACTCGCTCAATTGTATATCGTACAGTCATTTGTCGAGCATTTTAGTTACTCTCGGCAATACCTGGTATTGCATGTAGGTCTGGTGTCAATAACCATGGCCTTAAAGCGTATCCTGAATCACCTGAATAGAAAACAAATTATTTTAATTCAATTGTGGAACACAAATTGGTGATTTACTACCCAATAAAAAGTACTGCTCAGGAAAAGAACTGTAAAGAGCTTTTACCACCGGAAGAACTTTGCTATTATTCCAAATAAAACTGTCATGTGTACATCTAGGATATTTTCCACTCACGCTGATGATTTCCAAATCAGAATCACATACCTTATTAAGAGCAAAAATATTAAGCACTTTTATATAAATATACCATAAATAAAAATACCAGCTGAACGTTTATGGAATGATATCCCTTTCTGTTGACATAAATATGGTCTGGAAATAATGGACCTTCTTTTGGCGGTGGAACAATAGCGACGTGAGTGCAATCCAGACATCCTATTACCCCAGGAAATCTGTGGACATCATAAAATTAAAATTTGGAAGTACTTGTTTAAATATGTATTACTATTTTCAACGTTGGGAAATCTGACCTCTTTCTGGTGGAGTTTGATGCTGCTATTGTTGTTGGGAATTTAATTTGTTCTTTGAAAAGATTGCTCTCATGAACAGCGTTAATGACCTAGAACCTAACAACAGTCAAGGCAAACGTTATAAATTATTCAAAGCTCCAATAGTTATTACCTTTTCTTGAATATCTATAGCTGATGAACGTGATGCACCAACCATATATGTATTCAACTTGTTAATAAGATCATCAACCATATTCTTCCTTAGTCGAAAAAGCTTCGTAAATTTACGGTCGGTGAGTTCAAAGCAATTAATAGGCTGACGAATTCGGCGTAATTCATTTTTCATAGATTCTTCAACAATTTCAGACGCAAACAAAAATGACAATTCATTCAAGCTAGCCATTTTTTACAAATTATATTTTAAAACATAAAATAATTGACAATATTTACTTTGTAAATTGGCAGATTTAATCGTACCACACTCGTTGAAGATATTTTAACAAAATACAAGGTAGGCCATTGACGCGCTTATGCGTCATTTGTTGATGCAATTATGCGTCATTGTCGAAATTATCGTTAACTGTCGTTAACATACTTATGCGTCATTTGATATTCTAACATTAGCGCCCGTTTGAAACACATTAGCAACATATAAATCAGGAAAGCTGATATCGAAAATTCTAAGTACATTCTGATAAGGAGCTTTTAATTAAAATATTGCTGAGTTTATAACATTTTCGATGAAAAACTAAACGTTTATCATCAAACATCGCGTACCTACCTACCGACATAAATTAGTCCCACAATCAAACGGTAGTTTGAATATTTTGAAAGAGGACCACATTTTTTTAATTCCACTTCATGACCCCATTTCTTAGATACCCATATTGCTGGGGTTGTTTGATAATTTCATAATGGGTTGGTTGATTGCGGTGAGATGGAGTGGGCGGATTGTTCAATTATGTAAATATATACCTCACAAACAAATTTTGAATTGAGAGCGGCTACTTAAGAAGTTATAGCAATCTTACGAAAGATGAAAAATTTACTTTATTTTCATCAAAAACACCGGCCACCTGTGCATAAAAACTCATGGCATCAGTATAGTGGAAACTATTTTGATGAAAAAAGTAAAGGCCAAAACACAGTGAGGACGACACAACAAAGTCGCCGTAATTCTGTTGCTGTCAATAATTCAAATGTTGCGTTTAAAACACAGTGAACGCGACGCAACTTTTGTTTTTACAGCTGTTATATCAATTGTCCACTTATTTATTTCAAAATAAAATTCTATAAAAATTATATTTAGTTTTTATTATATTTATTTGCCTCTTCGTTAACAAAATTCATAATTTTCGCCTGAAAATCCAGCAACTGTAATGGCGATAAATTTAAACTTTTAACAGAGGTTGCCAAAGACCTGAAAAAAATATCCGTGGAGTTTTCATGATCTTCCTCGTTCATTTTTCCAACCACAGTGTTTAAAAAAGCTTGGAAATCTTAATCGGGGGCATTTGTTTTACCAGCTCGGCTGGCAATTTTCGGCGTTGATACCATTGGCCCCTGACTTCCAAAGGTGCTGCCTTCCCCGTATTGGGTTAGCTCCCGCAAAAAAGTAGAATTATCCAGCGCATCTTCCTGCATTGGGATGAATGTATCATCTGCATCAAGTAATTCAGTAGAATTGTCGGTGCTATCCTCAAATGCCGTCTCGTATCTGATATAATGCCTTGAAATAAAATTGTTTCATGTGTATACTTACTATCTTGGAACTACGGAATCTCGCAAGAAATGCATGAGGTCAAAATATTTCCACTTGCTACCCCAAAAAGACCCACTTCCTAAACTACCTTTCTGTTTTCGTAGCTCTCTGACATTCTGATTCCGCAAACACTTCCATCTGCTTCTGCATTTCGTTTCTAAAATTGTTGGTTGAATTAAAAAAATTTGACATTCATTGTAAATAATACCATCTGCATTCAACTTCACGCTAATTTCCTTCCACATCTTATCCTTTTTTTGCTGATTGCGATACATCCCCCGCATTTCTTCGATCAGCTCCTCCTCAAACCCCATTATTTTAACACTAATTAAATAAATGTATTTTATTATTGTCTAATTACTTAATTATTTGCTATTACCTGCTAATTTGGAGAAAAATAAACAATTATTGTGCAAAAAAATTCACAGCTTCACGAAATTTCAAACAACTGCGAACTGTCAGACAGAAATGTCAATTAAGTTGCCGCGACAATTTAGAGATTTTCCCAAACTTTTTGCGCGCAACTTGTCGCGTCGTCCTCATTGTATTAAGAAATATAGGACTTACATATATTCGAATCTTTGACAGCAACCAATTTACGCGACTTTCTTGTGTCGCTCTCACTGTGTTTTGGCCTAAGTGTAATGGATTTTTGACGAAATTTTAAAATAAACTCAACGGAATTTCAAATAATAGTGGCAACACTGTGTGCGAGTAGGCCCTTGCGTGTATGGCTTACTAATGGCACTAAAGAAAGTATTAACAGGTGATATTTGTTTATACACGTTTTCAGATCGACATTTGTTCTTAGTGTAAAAACGAGTTTTGTAAGGTGGTAAGTGACAAAAGTTATTAAGAATTACGAAGATCTACCTACTTTTAAATGGCAACCAGAAATATAGCACTTCGTACTATATACATCTAAGTACTTTCAACATTGCAATAATTCTCTTGAAACAATTGGCCCTTTAAGGAAGGTTTAACTAGATTGGTATTTTCGAAGAATGGTTAGCGTCCACTGACTTATAACAATGGACTGTGCGATTTGCTATTTCATGTGGCACAAAAAATATTCTGTTTCTGTATATCAGTGCTTGAGCACCCTTTAAAACGTTTACTACCTAAAAAAAAACATGTAAAACTCAACCAATCAGATTAAATTTTACATCCGAAAATCGAATTAAATTACAAAAATATATTTTTTTGTGTCCAAGTCGCTTATAAGGAATCAAACTCATTCCGACTTTAATTTTCAAAAGGTTATCTTTACCTTAATCCTGCGTATGGGCAAGATAGACGGAGCATTTTAAACATTATCTTTACCTTATTCTCCCTGCGGTGATTGCATCTGCACTGCAGCTAACATAAAAACATGAAATGGGATAAGAAAACGTTCAGTAAACGATATTTTGTGTTGGTAGCTCCAACTCTGCCATAGCGCGAAAGAGAAAACTATAAAACTTTTGCCATTCCTTCCTATAGGAAAATTGCAAAACGCTCAGTACATTGGTATAAGTCAGTGTTAGCGCCGCGTTTGACGAGTTGTAAAAAGAATGTTGTCAGATTGAATGCGTTGACATCTTTCTCAATCAACTTTTCACGAAATTACTTTTATGGTTAGGTAACTTAATCGCGTTTGCAATGATAAGTTGAAATTCGCCTTATACAACAAGAATATATTTGAAATTAAATGACCGCGTGCGCTGCGCAAGTTACGCGTTTGAAATTTTTAATCCGACTACCGCCTTAAAAAGTACTTTCTTATCAGTTTTTCTACCACCAAGTGACGTACCTTTATGTGGTTATTGCCAATTCCAAATTTACGGCGTAATTATCATAATTATTTATTTTTGTTTTTATATAATTTAGACAGACATATAAAAAATGTCGCCCCAAAATATGTGCCGCCCAGGCGGACCGCCCCCACTGCCCCACCCTAGACACTCTACTGGGAATTACTCTCCAAGTTTCCTACATTTCCGCCATGTATGATGCAAGTTTATAATTATACGATTTCATATCCTAAGATAAGATAAAATTTCGTTTATTAGATTTTCAATTGCACTCCAAAAAACTAAAAATCTAAAAGATTAATCTTGTAACTCACTTCTGGTATGTCAAATTCCCGTTTCACAAACCGTTTTGGTATGCTTATTATGTCTAGTGTGTGGATTAATTGAGCTTCCAAATTGTAAATCACGGATCGTGCCGAAACCATTGCAGATTGTGAATTTTATCTGCGAATTAAAACTGCAGATGATCAAGGACATTCAGTAGACCAAATAAGACCATTTAGACTATTGAAGAACTGTTCAAATATGAACAGTTTCTCATCTAAAATTACCAGCGGTGTCCTGATGTTTCACATCTCGATATCTTTAGAGCAGAGCTTTTATATTTTCATTAATGAGAAATTTGACTTTGCGGTATTTGTAGAGTTTAAATTTAAAGTCTTCTTTGGGAATCCCATCGACGGATATTCTACTAATTCCCATTTCACGAGGGATTTTTCTAACAGGAGTCATCGAATTACATTTAATTCGCTGTTTGACAATTTTTTGGTTACTTAGTGTTCATTCAATAGATACGTTTTTGCCCAAACGATCAATTTCATGTCGAAACTCACGATACCTTTCAAAAGCATCAGAGATGATTTGTTTGAGAACATCAAGAGTTTCTCACAATCTCAATTAGATGTCAATTAGCATCGAAGTGGCGATAATTGCTATGGGTTTATTTTATATCATATACTTCGAAAACTAGAGCCACTATCAATAGAATTGCTAAGAATTTGATAAATGCCTAACTTATCGCGGAATATGATATTCACAGTACCTACCTTATTCAATATCCTATAAAGAAAAATGTCCGGATTTATTTACGCTACCACGACATTCAAGAGAAATTTATTATTCATACTCAAAAAAGCCAAGTACCTATTCACTGATCAAATAAAGCCATTTAATCTGTATAAAAAGCCTAATCAGATAGCTTACAGTACTCAATCCCTACTGATACCGTTATCAGCTTAATTTTCAAAAAATCACCCTATACAATTGTCATCCTCTCATATTTTCTATTTTGAGAATATATCCGTTAAAATCCAATAAACTCCTGGAAAAGCTCACTTACCGCACCTATTCAAAAGATTAATGGAGATTTTTTCCGAATTCTGAACTGAACGGAATGTAAAGATCCAATTTCCAGTAGGTCTCTCAAGGAACGATTTTATCGTAAGTATATCAGAGTTTATCTGTGTATGCGTGTTGTTTTCTGCCAGTGAGCTCGTAAAATTTACATTTTTTTTCCAAATACAATAAACAGCATATATCTATGTTGGCATCCCACATATGCCTTGTCCTGAATACCTAATAGCATCGTATCTACCATATCACTGGGGAATATTATGGCGAAAGTCTGATATGTAGTATTGATTGGGAGGAAGCACAAAAAAAAAGGGCTCCGGTGAGAGACATCTCAATATGAATGCGAATACGAAAAACCAGTTCACGTCCCACCCAGAAATACCTTTAAAACGGAATTCGATCCTTCGAGCATATCACATTCCCAGTTCCATAGATGGTTACCATAACCATAAGCACATAAATGCTATCGAAGCGACTCTAATTTCTCTAAGAATAGAATTTAATTCCAGATAAATTGAATTTCTAACTGACTCCGTTCCAATGTGTACTGCGTACTTAATGTTTCGATAGTCAATTGAAAATGCTTCGCCTTAAACGCAACTCTTTAAGATTTCTTATTTATTCACGTTGCAAAGTATTTAGGTAATGGTGCTCCGCATTACTCTTAATATTTTGACTAAGCTGGCCAATTACTGTCTTGTCTTGTCCTACGACAACTAACTGACAACGATAACCTACACCTATACATGACGGGGTGCATGACATTCTTCAAAGTCATTCTGTAATTATTTTACTTGTGATATCTTAAAATATAACCGACCACGTTTATCGTAGCAATTCATTAGGATTACGATGAAACCTAATATTTATAAGTGAATATAAATATAAATTTATTTACGGCTTTGGTCATTCAGGTTGTATAGATGTTGTTAACAGAGGATTGACAGACAATATAAGCTTGAGAAGAAGCGTAGGGGTTAAGCATGTGTTTTTTTTTTTTTTTTTTTACTATGGAAGCAATGGAGGATTGTATTTAAAGCTTCCTCGAAAGAAATCAGGTGAAAGTAAGGATCAAAATAGCATTTGGGAAACTGATAGCCCAAAATACTGGCTTACTTATTATTTGAAACAGGAGGTTTCCAATGTCGTTTTCGTTTGACCTTCAGTTCAGGTCCGGATCCGAACCAAGTGCCGATATGTATGTTTCAACCAAAAATTATGCCATGGTTCAATCTGGATACGACTTAGTTTAGAACTGAATATTTTCTCGGGTTCAATTCAAATTCATCCACTCACACCTGCACGGAGAAAAATTAATATGTCAAATTGAACGAAATCATTTTTTAAACCAAACGATTTCGAGTTTAAAACGGCGCCGATGGCGCTTAACGTTTGTTTTAACAATTACGAAATGTTCATATTGAACTCATATATCCTGATTGTAAAAATATTCACATCAAACAATCTTGCGTACAATTCAACCATATAAAATGTTCAAGAAATGGAAATTTTTCTCATTTCAATTGAATTTCATATATGTTTAAAATAGAAACGTTTAAAAATATTCACATTAAACAACCTTGCGTTGATTTCGACAAATAAACTGTTAAAAAAATTGAAAATTTTCGAGTTCAAATTGAAAACTTGTTTATTTATGATAAAATTTCATTTATCTATATATCTATTTTTTATTTATTTATCTATATACTTCTGTATAATTCTTTCACTAAAAATATATTTATGGCGAAGGAGTTGATGGTAACTGATTAAACCAACTAAGGACAGAGGCAGACCCGGTATCATCAGTTCGAGCAAACGGCTGTAATTTTTTGACGAAGAAATACACAATATTATTTAATATTTAAGTTCCAAAAAGTCACATCCTCATAACTGAACCAAATTTTGTTTCTGCCACAATTTAAATTTTGTCTGAATTTTTTGCTATAATTCTTATTAAGTTATAACCGGGCAAAATTTCGACAGTGTGCCCTTTGTTACCACCTCTATTCCAAATTCAGCTTCTAGAAAGTTATTTAAATGAAGGAACATATGCAAATTACCAAAATAAAAAGAAAACACGAAATGTGTACGAACTAAAACAAAGCTACAAAAATAATACTAAATTTAACTCTGTTGACGATCAAAGTAAAGACGTTTTGCTTTCAAAATGAACAACATCCCGGTTAATGAAAATCCAAATGCATTACAATACTGAACGTCAAAGTATTCAATGTAAATTATTTTCTCATTTAAAGTGAAATGTTAAATTGAAAGCTTTTTTTAACCTGGCAGACATTTATCCGTTTTTGGAGAATCTTTCAATTTAAATATGTTTTCGTTTGATTTGATAGAAAAGTAGTTAAATGAAACGAATTGAATCGAATATGCATTTTAAACACGGTATGCGTTTGTTGTGAATTTTTATTTTTCTCTCCGTGTAAAAGCTATTTTAAAATAACAGATTTTGACAAATTTGGTAATAATGAATTTAAACTTGGTATAGATGATTTTAAATTTTATTTCTTGTACACTCATCCAGCATTGCACTCCAAAATTATAAATTGATTTTGACATTTCTCTATACGAACACAAGTAAACAAATCGGATGAACTCTAAAAGAGTTTGTTTGAACGTTGTCGAATCCAGTTCCAACCTAAGGTTCAAACAAAAATAGCATAAGTTTCGAATGACCGGTGATTTTTACGCTCTGAATAACAAGTCGTTAGCAAAACGCGTATGCATCCTCGATTTCGCGAAAATAAATTCGTTTGTCATGGTGCAGAGTACTTTTAGAAGGCGATTCGATATTAATCCACTCTTTCTGAAGTACATTCGACAGTCGTTTCGACAGTTTACAGAGGGTGATGTATGTATAAGGGAACAAGAGAGAAAGTTATAATTGGCCTAAGACCACTACTATACTATTATATCCTAGATGAAGTAGTTGCCCAATTGGTCTCATTTTCGAATTTACCTTCATTTTTTTTTTAAAGCCTGTGTACTCTCTAAGTGAAAGCGTTCTCGAGTTATCGTGAAGATTGCGTGCGTGTCCAACTCATTTTGCTCTACTAGTAGGTAGGTAGGTAGATTAGGTAGATAGGTAACTTAGGTAGATTGGTAGCTTAGATAGATTAGTAGTGTGCATTACAAAAAGAATGATAAACTTAGTATACCCTAGCATTTCATCTAGGATATAAAAAGTCTAGAACGGCCACGACATTAGGAAGAACAAATGG
The DNA here is from genome assembly GCA_963930735.1 of Dioctria linearis. Taxonomy (NCBI): domain Eukaryota; kingdom Metazoa; phylum Arthropoda; class Insecta; order Diptera; family Asilidae; genus Dioctria; species Dioctria linearis. Next base: position 64,758,519 of record OZ005742.1, on the reverse strand, counting down.
AGAGAATCGAGAGAACGTATGCTATAAATGGATTTGTTGTTTCGATGCTGAAAATGATGGAAGACGAAATCGTCATTTCACGGTTAATTTTCAATAATGACGCAACATTCCGCTTGAGTAGAGATCAGAACACCAACATAAAATATTTGAGTACGAAAGAGATTACATTACATTAACGTGCAGTGATGCAGTGTTTTTTTTGCCATGTATCACGTACTGTGGAGTATCCGAATTCTACTCCTTTTTCCCGATTTCCAAATATACATGTACCGCCCATATCCAAATGAAATAAAATAAAAAGAAAAAATCATGAGCATAAAAACTAATTTTCGATTGAATTCAACTTTTTTTGATATCAAAAATCTTGTAAAGGCTTTTCCGCATAGCACATGTGTTATTGAAATCTTAAATGCCCAATGGAATATTATGATGAAGACATAGTTCAATTTTGGGGGTTAATTTATGTACAAAAAGCAAAACCGAGTTAAACGAAAATGAGTTTAGTTATTTCGCTGATTTTATATTAAAATTGTGTACATTGCTACATCGTCGAGACAAATCGGGCAACTCTTTCGTGGGGTTGCCATACAAAACATTCGTTTTCCACTATATATTTGGACACTGCCTGAGAACGCATCGATATAGAACGCTGAAATTGGGCACATGGTATAGTCATTGTACTAGCAAATAAAATTTAAAAAATGGGCTAAATCGGGCAACTCCTTGTTGGTATTGCGATATAAAAATTTAGGTTTAAAACGATCAGTCCAAGACATTCTTATTATACTAAAAACTTCTGCAGAATACGAAATCCTATAAAATTGCTTTTCTGCCCGACAAACCGTTCTAGTAATATATACGAAAAACCACTTCAAAAATCAAACTTGCACAGAAGGGTGACAAATACGAAATTTCATACGGGCATTCATCTAGGGTATCGTAAGAATTGGTCTTAGACCAATTCTAGCTTTTTTACTTGTTTTTTACTAATTTTGATGTTTTTTCTATGTGTGTTACATTCGACCCCACCCGTGTTACAACCGTCTGGATGATGGGGTCAGTTGTTACATTTTATCTTTTACCTTTTACATCTCTCTTGTGAAGTCTAGTCTTAGTTATAAGCAACACTTAAGTATTGCTAGCCAAATAAATACCATTTACAGAACAGTAATAAGTTTTGATCTAGCTATCATATCAAAGTTTTCACAAGCTGAAGACGAAATGTTACAACCATACCCAGTCATCCCTACGCCAAACTTTTTCAAGCCAAATGACAAATTAAATATCAGTACTCTAATTAATTCCTCAGTATCGTAAACCGCAAGTTTTCTCTGAAATTCTCTATTTCAATATAACATAATTACAATATCAATATCTCAATATAGATACCCCAAACCTGTCTCCGGTATAACTGAGCTCTCGAGAAGAATTTAAATTGCAAAAATTGACTAAGATAAATATAAGAAAAGAATTCCGTAATTTTCGCGCAATTAGTCTTCTATGCTTCCTGTTAAACTCAGAGTGGCATCCGATATTCATTTCTCGATTTACCCAGGCTCTACTTTTCTTCTTTATTAATGGGTGTCCTCAGGGATCCATTATAGTTCCACTTCTATTTAGTGCATACGACAATGTTGTTTGGTTATTTTAATAGTTTTAGATTATCAGTCTTATTCATAATAACTTTCTTACTCCATAGCTTACTCAATTATAAAAATGAAAAAAAGACAAATTAATTATTATGTAAACAAAAGTAAAAGTCTCAGATCATTATGATCTGAGACTTTTTGCATGATAATTATACTTACTTAACCGTGAAATCCGGTCCCAAGATACACCACATTCCTTCTGAAAGCGCCTCAGTACCATCAGTACTCATATTCTGAAAATATAAATACATAAAAATACATTAATAAATATAAATAAACGAAAATAGAGAATATCTTACCATTTTACGGCAGCCGCCGTCAATATCCAATGACAGTTGTATTACAGTCAACTTATACACTGTCTTCCTCTTTTATGTATTAATAGATAATTCCACTGCATACCTAAATACGAAATCTCCATGACGACTACTGTTGCATGGCGTCACAGGTCCTATTTTATTTCTGGCTATAAATAGCGAGCTGTTGGAATTAGCAAATTACTTGCAATTTGAGCTGTCAACAGGACAGATCGGCAGCGATAAACCGGGATTAAGTCTTGACTAACCGATAAGGGATGAATTGATCCTTATCAATATTACTAACCAAATTTATTAATTATAACAAATTATTTTTCAGCACCCCCAGCTAAGGTGGAATTGAACCTGGCATAATATATGAGCAGTGTATGAAGCTCATTCTGTTTCACTAAAATTTACTGAAATTCAACACTCATTCTTTTTTCGTATATTATCTACAGGTTGGAACAAGTTGAGATATCAGGAATATTTGGAATATATCTACCTTCGATAGTTTATTTTTTTTAAGTATTATAATTTGGATTATCATTTGTTTAATTTCATTTCTTATAATTTTCATTTCACCTGCTTCTTATTTTTACAAGTAGCAAGTAAGTGTTGAATTTGTAGGTTAAGGCATTTTTTGTGAAAAAATAAAAGTTAAAGTATTAACATCTTCACCAGTCTTATCCTTTACACCGGCAACTCCCCTTTTTATGAAAAGGCATCATTGGGACATCACATACAAGAAACGTGATTTTTTCAAATGACACCTACTCATATTTGAAATAATAAATAAAAAGTATCTACATCGTGTTAAATTTTGTACGATGGTACGGAGCCCTTCGTGTGCGAGTCCAATTAGCATTTGGCCGCTTTTTATTTATTATTAATTTCCTCATGAGAAACAATGCATAAAAGAATACAATCTTATTACACATATGTGTAATAAATTATTAATTATTTATTCCTGTCACAAAAAAATCAATACATATTTTTCATCTCTTTCATACAAATGCTCCAATTACCTTTGGTATTGCTCATTGGAATCTCTAGCAATATCTATTTTACTAGCTATATCACAACACTTAATTTGAATTCGAAAAGAAAATTATTGGAGAAATTAATTATCTTGTTTTAATTGCAATTTTCTCCAAGTACCCGTAATCAAGGATCGTGAAGAGCACTCACTAATTCACTATACATATTATGAGTTTTATATATCAGCAAAAAAAACCCACTTTCCTATAATATCTACATTTTCTTGGAAATCTTGCAAAATGCATATGAGTAGAAAACTTTGAATTTGCATCTGTCTGAGCGGGTACCTACCTACTCGTATATATGTATATATACATATATATATATATATATATGTATTTCTGCTAGTGCTCACAAAATCTGCAATTTTCTGAATGAAAGTTTTTCCACCATAATCGTGATAGATAGCGCAAATGTAAATTATTTCTAAGCTTGATTTATGTGACATCCTTACCCGGCCGGCATTTACCTTTGCCATTAATACTATTATGACAATCTCTAGTTAGTAAATTCGTAAATGGCAGCAAATGTAAGCATTTTATTCCTATTAACGTGATATAAAAAAACCCAAACACAGAGAGTATGAAATATAAAATTTCTGATTAGAAATTATAATACTATCTCTATCGTAAATGTTCAGATCACACCGAGTTTTCCTTATATTCCCTCGATACTTTTCCTTCCCCAGTTTGTGCTTCTTAAAAAGATACAAAAAGAACCAAAACACAAAGAATTCAATCCTTAAAACAATTTTAAAAAAAAAAGCACTTATCTAATGTTAGGGAGCTTCCTTCCTTCCCTATGGTCCAACGGCGTCTAAACACATCCCCAATTAAATTCCTAATCTAAAATATACAATAAAATAAATAAAATATAAAATAAATTAACAAACTCACCAAAAACCCATCATACGTCCAATTATTTACGTCTGCTAATGTCATCAAATGACATTGTCACGATATGACGTCAGTTCGTGTCGCCGCAGTCAATTTCCAATGGAATTCAACTTTGAGATCGGGCGTTGCCAGGGCAACCCATCATGAAGCAGAAACGTAGCGGTACACGGCGGCTATAAAACGGCGACGAGCCATAGCAGAATCACCGATTCTCGTTTCAGAATTTACTCGGAACGTATCTTCCACCAGAATGTAACCGCTTTCCTATCCTTTGCAAAAAAATCTAATTTTTGCTTCCATCTAAGTAGGAATTTACTCCTACTGTAGAAATTTACTTCTGCTTCACCTTTATACCACATCTAAGCAGGAACTTACTCCTGCTGCAGATCTGCCTAATTAATTAATTCTACTACTGCTACCGTGCTTATACGCATAGACAGAAACTTCTATTTTGTATTGAATTAAGTCATGAAATAAATTGTGAATTTTCTTCTTTTTTTTCAGAAATAAAGGGAGCAAACCTCTGTGGCGGCATTTTTTATTGAACTCCTGTTGAATTTTGAATTGAATTGTTGAATTATTTTAGCTAAGGAATTTTTGATTAGTATAAGTATTGAATTTTTTGTGATATATTATTTAAGCATTATACTGAAAATTAAAATTTTATATTTGAATGTACAAAAGTTGAGTTTTCCTTATAGACTGGCACCCTGCTTTGCTTGAGCAGAGAACTCACATTGAAGATGATTAAAATTTAAGGTTTCAATATTGGCTTCTGTGTACCGTTTATGTCATAAATTCCTCATACACCTCAAATCTATATTTTACGATTACCTCGCATTAGCGGAAGATATAGTTTAGTTTAGAATTAAACGCATAACCAGTATTATCTAATTATAAAAAAGAAAAAAAAACAATTTAATTCCATAATTCATAAAGGACAAAAATATACGTCCATTCCAATAGAAACGAAACTTTTATTGTGGTTAGTAATTATCTAGAATGTCATTCGCATATTTGTTCACAGATTGCTATCTTTTCCCAACTTATGCTACAACTTCAGAAAAACTATAAATATCAAGTTACACCTGCAATTCATCGTAAGAAGGAATTTGTCTAGATAACTAGGAAGAAAGTTATAATTTGACGAAGACCAACTTTGGCGTAACCTTAAATGAATATTCGTAAATAAAGAGCTGCCTCTATACATATTCAGGATATGTGTCAGATGGGTCATTCAAGTTGTTTCAGACATTTTTTACATAATGATTCCCTGGACGATAAAATGTTAGGATATAATAATTTTCATAATTTTTTTTTTTAATCCGAAATACTTTTCAAGTTCTTTATAAAAATTTGAGACTAATCTTTCCAAGCACATATTTAAAATACCTAAATTTGTGTATTACACTATAGAGGAGTTGCTCAATTTAATAATTTTTTTTAATTCCACCTGAAACTTTAATGTAATTATAAGTGAGGCTCTTATGTCAACGTATTTTCAACCAGAATCGAAACAAACCTCCTATTTCAGAATTTTTGTGTAGCAACCCTACGGAGGACCCCACCACTTAATCTATTTTCTCATTTTGATGAAAAATTCTTATAATAAATACAAAATGTCATCATGTCGACACGCCCCAAGAACTCTAAAAAAACAAATTTGTCCAATAACTACATGTTTAGGCACAAACTGATTTTAATACTACTATTTTGTCCAATTTATATTATACAAAGGAAAAACTAAAAGGGATAGGCATTCACAATGCTCCCAGGACTTGTAGGAGTAGTAATAAAGTATTAAAATAGAAAAAACACTCTCAATAGTCAACTTTCCGAGAAGTTAAATAAAAGCTGAAATTTTTCATTTTTTTTTTTCTTTGGGATGGACTCTTTTTCAATACTTTGTAATAATTGTTCTGCTATTCATTCTAATGACAAGAGGCATTACAGTGATTTTCATTTTCCTTTTTCTTAAGTGTTTGTATACCGGCTTAATAACTATTTGCTTTTTGTCATTTTATAGAATTTAAATTGAAGACGCAATAAGTCGAAAACGATTAAGGATGGATCCTTTCTTATTGTGTTTTTTGTCAGTAAAGTTTGCTCTAACCTCTAACGCTGAAGTTTCATCAAACATAAAAGGGACACATTGTATAGTGACGGACACAAATTTTGTGTGGAGACACTAGGAAGAACATCCAAATTTCGTTCAATTTCTAACTTCAATGGAAAGAACTGCGTGAATATATGCGAAATTTAGTAGCTGGGGTGTATGTGACCCAAGTACATGAAAATGGGTTCTCCAGCATCCCGAGAAAGTATTCTGAATCGGGAAAAATATACACTACCCGATAGTATTCGGCGGGACCTTTAATTCGATATGCAAAATACTGTATTGGAGCACCCGCCCGATAGTGGTTAGCACCCCCTACCCTAAAATAATGCAGATAAAAATGTTCTTCTACGAATTGTAGCTGGTAATGAGCTGAGGCGAACAGTGAGACCCGTTTTCCGATCGGGCATAACCCTACCTAGTACGTGCCGATCTAAGGGAGGGAGGGAAATGCCCTTGTGTATATAATACATAATGATTGCGAAACGAAGCTTGACTTAGTTACTTGTTGTATTGTCGAGGCACTCGCCTCACTCCAGTATAAAATCAACGAAGCCTCAACCTGATGTAGGGAAGACCTCAATTTTTTCTTAGAAATTTATTGGAAATTTTTTCCTTAAAATTTTTATGCATTATTGGAGGCCGACAAGGGGTGCTTAGGACTCTAACAATTTTTATGAGCGTAGACGCGTAGATGAGCAATAAACATTCATTTCGTCTCAAGCCGATCCCACACAATGCGTGCATTTTGATTTGAGGAGGTGTGTGTGAGCTGCAAAGAGGAATATTTTTCATTCGTACGCTTTAAAGGTGCATTACAAACTTGAATAAAAAATATTCATCTTTAGCTCATACATACCTCCTCAAATCGGTTGACAAATGCACGCATTGTGTGGGCCCGGCTTTAGAGATTTACAGAAAATGTTGCTGCAGAAATTTTATTCAGTCTGGTGGGTGACTGCAGTTATTTTCAGATGCAATACTTTCATGTGTGCCGGTATCTGCCTCCCCTAATGCATAAAAATTCTAAGAAAAAATGTCCAGTAAATTTGTGGCCTTCCCTTCATCGGGTCGAGAGATCGTCGATTTTATATTCTACTATATGATCTTATGGCTTATCCCTTGAAAACTGTTCAAAATGGTACAAAAGGAGGTGTGCGAAAAATTGCTCGCCCACAATTGCTCGCCCACAGTTGCTCACCCACAATTGCTCGCCAGGAAAGTTGCTCGCCACACAATTGCTCCCCACACAATTGCTCGCCAGGAAAGTTGCTCGCCAACAACAGATATCAATTTCAAATTTTATGGAATTTTATATTATAAATTAGAACATTACTGGGAACGCAGACTACATTGTATAAATATAATTATTATACAGATACTAGAAGTATTTGTAGTTTTAAATATTCATAATGTTGTACTTTAGTTCAGGGAAACTCTTAAAATCAAACTCTTTAATGTATAAGAGAAAAACATGTTTATTGAATTAATGAAAATTAAAATTTTATTTGACAACATAAAATTCAAAGAAGTTTTTCAAAATGAGGAAAGTTTTGTTAATTGTAAACAATTTTAAATTTAATATTTGTAATAATAAGAATAATAATGAAAGAGTGGTGAAACTAGATGGAGATGTACAGTCACCATATATTTGCAGGTTAAAGTCAAAGCAAAGGTCGGCAACCTTATTGCCACGGCTGGCGAAATACAAATTTATTGCCGACCTATGGTCAAAAGGGATCAGGGGATTAACTAACGATTTTCTAATGAAACGAAATCTACCCAGCGCGATAGTAATGGTCTATTTCTTTATTTTCCAAGACTTTGCATCCGTCTTTGAAGCAATATAAGTCAAAATATTTTGCATTTTATATTCATTTCAAATTCAGCCTGTTATTATTCACATCGTGTTAGTGTTCAGTGTGCTATAAGTTTGTCTCTCTTCCTAAATAATAATGGCGTTAAAATTTGTGCAAAGGGAGAAGGGAAAACGGAAGTTGCTGGATAAAGGACATCTATACATCAAAGATAAAGAAAACAGTGAGAAAATATTTTGGAAATGTGATCAGTCTAAAAAACTTAAGTGTCGTGCACGTGTCCACAGTGTCAATAATGAAATTGTCCAATATTTAAATGAACACAATCATGCTGGCGATGCTGCAAGGTGCGAAGTCACGGCAGTCTATAGTGTTGCTAAGTCTCGAGCAACAAATACCCAAGATGGGACTCATCGCATTGTTGCTAATTCATATATTAATTTGTCAACTGCTGCAGCCGGACAGATGCCACGTATGGATAGCATGAAAATACAGTACGAAATATAGGAAACGCGAAAGACTATCTACCAGCAACTCCAAATACACTTTCCGAATTACAAATGACGGAATTCGAAGGAGAACAGTTTTTATTGTTTGACAGTAACGATAGTAATAACAGAATATTAATTTTCTCTAAAAAAGACAATTTAAATTACTTGTCACGAACAGAAAACTGGTACGCAGATGGAACTTTTAAGACTGTGCCGTCTTTATTTCAACAATTTTATAGAATTTATGCAATTGTAAATAATAAATCTGTTCCAGCAGTATTTGCGCTTTTGTCGAAAAAAACCGAAGAGGCATATACAAATGTTTTCGACGAGCTAAAACGTTTGGAACCCAATTTAGCACCAAAGTCAATTATGGTTGATTTTGAGCAAGCTGCGTTAAATGGTTTTAAGACTGCGTTTCCAGGAGCGTCGCTTAGAGGGTGTTTTTTTCATTTTACGCAGTGTTTTTATCGCTGCATTCAACAAAATGGTTTGCAAAAGCGATATCAAGAGGATAGTGACTTTGCGCTAAAAGTAAGAATGATACCCGCTTTAGCCTTCATTCCCGTTGCAAATGTAGAATGCAGTTTCGAAGAGTTATGGGAGAACGTTGAGTTTGAAGATAATTTGTAACCTGTATTGGATTATTTCGAGGACACGTGGATTGGTAGGCCGAATCGACGTTGTCGTCGGAATGCTCGATTTCCTCTGGACTTGTGAAGCTGTCATAGTGCCGTTCAAAATAGCTTGCCAAAAACCAACAATTCTTGTGAAGGTTGGCATCGTTCCTTCACTGAACTAATTGGTGTACAGCATGCAGGTATTTGGAAGTTTATTGCCGCATTAAAAACTGAACAAAGCATGAATTCCGGAAAAATAGAACAATATATAAGCGGCTGTGATCCTAATATGTCAGGAAAAATATATCGTGCCTGTGCGAAAAGGATAGAAAGAATTGTAGGCGATTATCCAAATAGAACATTGATCGAATTTCTGCGCGGCATAGCTCAAAATTATAATTTTTGAATATTTATATTGTACATATTTCGCTCATAACTATATTGAATTATTGTCACTTAACGAAAATAATGCTTTGGTTATTTAATTTTCTTTATTAATATTGTTTTATTCTTATTTTTGCAATAAAATTATATAATTATATTATTAATAAAAATATTTGTTGTTTTAGCAACCGTAGGTTTAAATCATATTCTCAATCTTCATTATAAATACTTTTAGTTGACGACAAATGTTTGTGAATAATAATTGAAAATATATGTTTATGTTATGTAATAAACGTGTTTCTTAATCTATATTATCTGTATTATGTAAATGCAGATGTGTTAGTTATATGCGAGCAACTTTCCTGGCGAGCAATTGTGTGCGAGCAACTGTGGGCGAGCAATTGTGGGCTAGCAACTGTGGGCGAGCAATTTTCCGGTAATCACAAAAGGAGCCATCTGACTTTATAACAAGGAAGCATTTTCGCAATAACTATAGGTATATTTTATACACAAGGAAAATACTAAAAATGTGAAAATTGGGATAGCTATTCATAGCTATTTAAGCCTCCGTGTATAGGGGGTGGGGTGGGGGGGGGGGGGGGTACTCAAACTTCTTTTCAGAACCTAACGAATTCAGTTCTGTATTAGATTTTCCAAAATGTACTAGATCATATTTTGATAGAAATAAACCTTGTTAATGAAAAATGTTCTTAGTATCATAACGCATCGTTTGAGACATCTCTGATGTCTGGAGGTGTCGGGCATAAAATGGGTATTTCCCTCGCATTCACAGCCAGTGAATAAATAATATATATATATAAAAATCTAACTTTTATATGGCAACCGTGTACAACAGAGTTGCCTGATTTCAGCCATTTTTGATCAATTTTTAAAGAAAACTGCGTACAAAATTTGAGTATTTTAGCTCTCTAACTTTTGGGTCCTTGATCATATTAGATATTTGGTATGAAGAAGATCTTGTGTACAACCTAATGCTACACTACCAATTCAGAAATATATACAGTACATCCTGTTCACAGTACCCTCGATAAGAAGTTCATCAGAAATCCAATCACCCTCTCGAGCTATGCGCATATACCTAGTATTGCTTAAGCAAACTATCCTCTATCTACTGATCAATAACAATTAAACCATATTGAACTTTGCCCTATGCCGCCATGCAATCGCATGATTTTTATGACAGCAGTAAGTGGAAAACTTGCTCCAAAATTTTAATCTCATATCACTTGCACCCTGTGCGGTATGCACAAAGTTGCTTCTGACCTTCTGTCTAGACGTGGATTCCAATATGAATTGAACTCCAGCATTTATCCCAGATATTTTGACTCAAGACTATAGTTGCCCCTTAAAAGTTAAGTTCTACTATCCTTTTTCTGATAAAGGACACCAAGAATTCTAGAGATCAACGCCGATGCATCACATTGTAACTATTTCGCGGTTGCTAATATTGATTGTGAGCCGGTTGTCTGCAGATGTACCATTCGCTTAAGGTAGCTTCGTTTACTTCAAGCGTGAAACGGCTCCGGTGATGCAGCCAAATTGTCCAGATCCCGAAACAGTTTGGTTATCCTCGGGGGCGGTCAACTTCTCAGTCTGTCTCTATTACAGATCGAATGTTGGGCCTCTGAAACTGAATGACGGATGGTAGCTCCAGATTTGGCTATCCTCGTTTGGAAATAAAATAGCCCGATTTTTGACTTAACTAAATGACAGTTCCTGGCGCTCGAAAAATCATAGTAACCGGTTTCGTAGCCGGCTGCAACTGGTACCGACGAGAGTGTCATCCAGCATAGCTAACTAATACAAACGCATTACATTTGAAATTTTTGTTTATCGTTACTTTTAAATTATAAAAAATAAAAGTAAATTGTAATAATGGCAAATGTAACCATTTATATGAAAGAGCGTGGAGAGCTATTTATTGAATTAATAGACGAAGCAGGTAATAAATTACTTTGTGTGTATTTACATGAAATGTAACTCATACACCCATGATGACATTTCTGAGGCTGAATAAATTCGTTCATAAAGTCAGGAGTTGCTATACGCAGCTATGACTGGCTGCGGCTGTTTCTGCAGCCTACTTCATGAAGGCGCTCCTGCGTGGGTTCTGCGTAGCATGCAGTTTAGAGCGGCGAGCGAATACTAACAAGAGGAAAGCTATTCAATACACCCTTATTCGCCAGTGCGTATAAACAACAGTGAGCCACTACACCCTTATTCGCCGGTGTGTAAAAAACAACATGCTTGATCATTGAAAAATTCAAATATTTCCATTAAAAAAAAAACATGTAGGTATATTTCGCTTTAAGCTGGAAATTTTTCGTTTTTATTAAGGGCTAACCACAATGTGCACATGCTAGCTTATGCAAAAACACGAGCAATTGCTTTTCACAATAACAACCCACAATAGGAATAAGATGCCGTTCGTCAAGTTTTAATTCCTTTCGTCAACTTCTGTCTGTACGCTCGCGATCGTACTTTGCATAAGCAAATTTTAAAGTTTGTGTAAATACTATACAAATGTTAGTGATAAGGAAGCATTCGTGATATTTTCAAGACTTGCATATACTAGATTATGCACAATGTGGTTAAGCCTTTAGACTGAAATTCATTAGAAAAAGAAATTTGCATTGAGATGCAGAAAAAATATCGGACTTTTCGACCCAGGGATCAGAGATGTCTATCAGTGTGGTTATTTCTGATCGCCTACCACAGAACATCGATGACAGAGGTCACCCAATTGCCCATATAAATATTTTTTAACACAAGCAAGTATGAATTATATGGTAGCAAGATTTTTAATTGCATTTTTCAAATTAGGTGATTATTCCCCTTGTTGCCATGTGGCACTCGGTAAAGCTTTAAGCTGGAAATTTTTCGTCTTTATTAGACTTAAATTCATTGGAAACTAAACTTGGGTGACCTCCATTATCGAACCGCTGTAGTAGGCGATCAGAGATAACCACACTGATGAGACATCTCTGATGGCTGGGTCGAAAAGTTTGATTTTTTTTTTGTATTTGTCTTTGTTAAACACATGCCCGATTTTCTTAAATGCTACTTTTTTATTTTTTTTTTTTTTTTATTCCTTAAAGATGCCTACTCTGGTAGGTAATCTCTTTCTATTGAACACCTGTACAAGAGATTTCTCTTGTTAGTATACGGTTGCCGGTCTACAGGTCAGTGCGACTGTGCGTACTGTCACTTGACAATCCGACTACAGGCTGGAAGATTGGATGGCACTATAATAATCCGACTACAGTCAGAAAGGTTGGGCTTAATATGAGCACCTGAATTCTGTACCACCTATGATTTTTGATCGTTCGTGATGCGTCTTATATTGCCGGATTACATTAACAACGCCAACGCCGGCGTGGTCGTAGTTTTATGTCAAAAATATTTAGAGACAGTAGGTACTGCATGTATGAAATGCATTACATTATCCACGCCGACGAGGTCGTCGACCCATCTCTAATCATAAATTTAACGCTGATCTAAATTTATTATAAAAAAATATGACAAAATGAAACGATATTTAAATTTCTGAAATTAAATGATTTTCTATTAAAAAAATGTGGACTTGAAGGAAAAGCAAATATCTTTTTTATTATAATTTAAAATTTTATTGCAACCGGCAGAGATTACAAGGAAATAACTCAACTGTAAAATGTAAACCACCACCCGGCTCGATGCTGTCATTAAAATGTTGATAGTATTTGCCACCATTCCTTTACATTCTGGGCAGAAGTAATTTATTATCGGTTTTCAAAAATGTTGATTATAAATTTCAAGTGATTCATATGTAGCAAAGCTCTCATTTGACATAACAAAATTAAAAAAAGAAAAATCTGTTGACAGAAGTAGGCCTGAGAGAGAAAAATTTCCAACATTGAGCTAAGCGTGCCTTGAGGCTAACTGCTAGGCTAGGCTACAAAATTAAAAGCCCACCTAACTTTGCGTTCAACAAAGTGTTACTAGACGCGATTTCGAAATTAATTTTACTAGGTTTACAAAGTGGTTGGTCAAGAGTACAAAAATGTGCAACCCGGCACAAATGTGTCGCCAAAATTATATATAGGGTATTTCATATCAAGGTACCTTCTAGTATACCAGGGAATAAATAATTATAACTTTTGAGCCACCCTATGGATTTTGACAGTTTTTGAATTCTGTTGTAGCTTACAAAATTAAACGCAGTATAATATTTTATTCAGGCATCCCTACGTTATGCACAAATATTTTCAAAATTTTAGTTTTTTTTTTTACAAAAAAAAATTCATAAACAATCATACTTATCTCAATAATTTTCTTCAATCTCAGCTGATCTTATTACCCATTTATAAAGCCACGAACGTCCTCTTTCATCAGAAAAAAATGGCATCCCAATACCTGGAAGAAGGTAAATTAGCTTACCCAATCCAAATGATAAAATTGCGTAGTATCTAGGTATTACATAGAGGTATGTATGTTGGATTCTTTAGTAACTTGACCTGCAATTATTTTAATCATAGAATGATCCTAAGGGGGACTCCTGGGATAGAAGATGGAAGAATTTCTATCATCTCATCTCTAGGAATCGAACCTTGATCTGTAACACCCTGTATGTCCGGAGCTTGATGAATGTCTAAAAACTCAGCTGTTTGCGGTCACTATTATAACGTGGTTGGCGGAGCTTTTGCAAAGTAGTCCCCGTCCAGGAGCTTGTGCACCACAATGGATCAAAGGAAGGAGAAAGGAGTCCCTGATGACCGTGGCTCCATGGGTCTGGTAGCAGTTAAGTGGTTCAATGAAAACGTGAATGTATAGACAATAGGTATACGTAAGTGGCCATAATGGGTAACCATGAAGCCATAGCTCAATACGTTATTAACCTATTAACCTGGACAATAATATACCACTACTGAACACTTATACACAGATTATATGTATACAATAGCAAATTCAGCGGAATAATTAAAACTCTATTAGTCCTTCTTACAAATATTCTGCCTCTCATCAAATTTTAAACTGGTAAAAAAAAAATATTAAAACAAAAATTAAATTAAATTAGAATTATCCTTGTAATTTCACAGTTCGTTATCACCAACGTTGGTGTGCTTTGAATATAAAATTGCAACTTTATTAAAAAATAAAACAAAAAGATGTCAAACTTCTGCAAAGCTCAGTTGAACCACCCCATCAGGGTAGCAACAAGTTTAATCAACTTGTAGCGGACAAAGTGAACGCTTTAATTGCATTCACCATCCTAGATATAATCGAAAATTTCGTAACCTTCTTTCTTCAGGATGTTAACAAATATCCGGTCAGCCAGCTTGTGCTGAAGGCAAGCGAATTAATTCTCTTTTGTGAATGAACCCCTCCCTCAACTGAATTGTTCCTTAATGACTTTCTCGTTTGAGCACACTCACTTACTCTATATAGTCGGGATGACGTTTAGCTTATTATCAAGTCCAAAAGAGGACGAAGCGTCTCAATTAAGGTCTTCTCAGAGTTAAGCAATTATTTGTCTTCTCTTCTCGTATTTTACACATACATAGAACTGCCATTATGGCGCCATCGTGGACTTGGACAGGGATGTGGACGACAGCTATTTGCATGGTGTCATTTAAGGTTGTTTGTCAACTGAAATTCTGTTATGCTTTATTGTGTTGAGATGGCTTTTGTGATGCTTTTATAAAAGTTCGTTCGTTTCATCAGTTTTCGCCGTTCATCATTGTTGTTGTTCTATTGTATGTACACAAAGTATTGCGCTCCACGCGTTCAGTTACAAAGTTCTTATTAGCTGTCATCTTTCGACTTTCTGTGTCATTATTCCTCATTAACGTAGTCTGTGTTGGCTAACGCGATATCAATAAACAAGTGTCATTAGTGACGTTATTTCTAAGAACTAATAAAAGATGGAGCAGACTGAAAGTTGATTAAGGTTGAAATAACACCCGCAGACTATAATTATGTTTTCCACTACAAAAGAAACGACTGGTTATAGTCGTCCCCTGGGGGCCGGGCTTTATATTTTATAGACGTTGTGCTGGGTATTTGAGAAAGTTTGTATTGTTTGAAAATATTCGGTTTTATAAGTGATGTTGTTTAATTGGATATGCAGTCCTAATATTGGAAGAAAAATTATGAGTCTATGCTGCATGGATGTCGCATCCTTCACCATGGGTTGTTTAGCAACAATAAAGTTAGCAGAAGTGTGTCTAGCGGTACTCCACAAGGTGGGGTGCTTTCACCTCGACTTGGGTTGTTGACGTTTAATGGAATTCTCAAAAAGGGTGGGAATATAAGCGATAGCTAAATGTGGATGATTTAGTCATTCTTGTCTCGAAAAAGTTCTTATCTCCTATCAGAAAAGAAGCTTCTTAATTGGGCTATAAGCTATGGTTTCGAGGAGCTTAACCCCACAGAGACTGAAGTAGTTCTCCTTACGCGGAGAAGAGTTATCCCGACTTTCGTTCCTCCAAAACCAAAGATAATCTAATAGGGTTGGGTTATCTTTCCGAAAACCAGGTAACATTACCTACCCTCGAATTGAAAAATAAAACAGGGCACATGTATGCGAAGCTCTACTCAGGTACAATGCACGAGCCAAAATGTATTCCCGTACGCCAAAGCCAAAGTACGAGAATTTCAATTTACAGTTGATCATTTTCTGGTGGAAGGTGAAAGTAAACTAACTATTAATAATATTTTAACACGTTCCCGCCGGCATGTACCACTTATGGTACATGGTGGACTGTCCTATGAGGCGGCATATATCACTGGTGGTACACGGAGGTTCGTCCTATCAGACGGCATGTACCACTGGTGGTACAAAGGAAGAAATATGTTTTACATGTATTTTTTGTTAATGCACTTGGATGAAACTTTCACAGTTTGTATATAGAAAACCAAAATAGGTCACACACGAATTTTTTTGTTTCCCCAACCACGATTTTTTGAAAATGACGTTTTATCATAAAATCATGAAATTTCTAACCACCCTAGCGGAGGGGTGGGCCATGGTAGAGGGAAACAACAAAATATGAGTGAGCGAGGTGAGATAGTACCTCGTCGCCAGATGAAGCGAAACATGAATTCGAGCGCCGTCTCATGAATATTGGCGCCGAGTAGAAAACAAACGCGGTTCAGATCGAAGAAGTAATTATTAATTTTAAGCAAATTAAAAGAATAGAGTCCATATTCTTATATAAAGATGATATTAACCAACGAGATGCAGCTAAGAAATTAAAAGACAACCAGCCATGCTGGAACAACTAAAAACAAATCAACACGAAAATATCTCCGGAAATTGGATTCAAGCGGTGTACAGCGAGCCTACGAGACTACTAAGGCTAAACTACGAATAGTGGCAGATAAACACCCTATATATTTTTTTAAGCCATGCTCAGGGGATACCCTATAATGCAAAGCACAGCATAGCAGGAAGAATATAGGGAAAGAATAAGGGGATATGAGGAGAGTGGCGGAGGTGTCAATGTATGTCGCCCTTAAGCTTTAAACTTCCGCTGATTATATGCCGGAGAAAAAAACAGAATATGGTAAGCTGTTCCACATTCGCACTGTTCGGAATAAAAAACCATCACGGAATTTTACTGTACGGCCGAACGTAATTTGAAGGATAAAGGGATATGCGCGATTTGAGGCGCGAGTATTTCGTCCAGGAATCATTCTACAAGGGATTAGACTAGATATTTCATCAGAACATTGACTATGATAAAGAAGGGAAAGGCATCCAACATTGCGGCGGTGCTCGAGTGATCCGATATGACACATCGCCAATGAGCTTGAAGGCTTCCTTTTGGACAATATCCAATGAAGCTAAGGCTGTGTGATAAGCCCCGGTCCATATATGGGAATTGTATTCCATTCTAGGTCCAATGTAGGACTTGTAGAGGAGCGCTAGATTTGACGGATTGAAATATTTCTTACACCTTTTTAGAAATCCAAGACATTTCGATGCTTCAACAGAAAAGATGTGATCTGTCCAGTTTAACTTACTGGAAATATTAATGCCAAGAATGCTTAGTGATCCATCAAAAGAAACGGGTGTGGTTAAGTTATGATCTTGTTTTGATGAGATGAGACAGCTTTGGGTCGTAGATGCATTGAATTCGACGCTACTAACATTGTCCCAAGTGAGGATATTGTTTGGATCATTATTCAATGATCTAATCAAGCAATCTCGTTTAACACATGCGACATTCCACATGGAGTTCGCAAGAGTGTCAAAGGAGTAAGCGAAATCAAGGGTATTGTTATCTGCGAAACTATGGGTGGGATTGAAAGTAAAGAAAAGCAGCTCATTAATGTAAATTAAAAAGAGAGTTGGAGAGATAAGAGAGCCTTGAGGCACACCGCCATTTATGGGAGTAGGTTCAGATGTAACTCCATCTAATACAACACGTATTTGGCGACTAGATAGGAAACTTTCAATCCATAATAGAAGAAGAGGGTAGAGAAAGAATGCTTCAAGCTGGCTAAAAGGGCTGAATGCCAGACTCTATCAAAGGCCCTTGAAATATCTAGGGCAACGATCTTGGACTCACCAAAATTGTGAAGACTAGAGTTCCAACGTTCCGTAAGAAAGGTCAGCAAGTCCCCAGATGAGAATCCAGCTCGAAAGCCATATTGGCGGTCTTCATTAATCTTGAGTTAATGATAGATTTAAAAACCTTTGAAAGTATCGAAGTGATCGCAATTGGAAATTTTCTTGTCGAATAAGAAAAGTAGAATAGTTTGCGCAAAGGTTTAGCCAACTTTGAGGCACAGCTTTTAATTAACAGGGGCGAAAAAGCATCAGGACCTGCGGCTTTGGAGACGTTAATCCTCTTAAAAACCTTGAACACATCTCTCGTACGGATGTGTATTGGCTCTTGTACACATCCACACGGGAGATGCAAAACAGCTGTTTGTGAAGTCGGTGGAAGACAAGAATTTGACGCGAATCTAGCAACTAAAATATTAGCTTTATCCAGGGAGTCAACAAACACTGCACCATTATAAAGTAGTGAAAATATAGAGGAACTGGTAAAGTTGTTCCTGATGCTTTTGACCAGGGACCAGAAACCTTTGCTACATGAAACCATTGAAATATATTAATTTTAACCCTCTATACAACTAAAAATAAAAAAAAGATTGGTCTCAACGGCCTTATTTTATTTCTTATAAATATGTCATTATTGTGCAGATTTTTAGTTATCACCCGTCAGGTTACAATATCATGCGCCATCCTGATCAAATTGATGTTATAGTGAAAGCAGCTTGTACCCTGCATAATTTTATAAGGAGATTTCCGAAGCACAACTTACTAGCGAAAAGGATACGAATGGAAAAGTAGGTCAAGTAATCATTAATGTTGTATAGTTATTTCAAATATTATATAAATTAATTACTTTTTACGTTTTTTTAAATCGCTTTCATAATAAACAAAATGGCAGTCACCCTATACTCCTATACTCAGGCTATTCTATTATGAAGATCCATTAATCTCTTAATATAAACAAAATTGAGAGTAGTTTATATCTCCTAACGAGAAAAATTTAATAAACGACAACATTTTTATTTATGAGTTTTAACAAAATTTGCGCCTATATAGAATTTTTGCTTTCGAAGTCTCCAATTACGTGAGCGCTTTTCACTGGTAAAAATGAAAATTTGCTTGAGCGGTTACGTGAGCGTTTCAGTTCAAAACAGTGCGCAAAATTTAGTTTCAGTATAGAATATAACGAGAAATGTGTAGGCATGACACGAATTAAATAGAAAATTTATGGAAATTCATGTTTCATATCTGAAGAATATTAATGAGAATCCCTCCATGATGGTATTTAATAATGTCAGATATTCTGTGTACCTATACTGAATATATATCATGTATGTGTATGTGTGTAAGTATGTATGTATATTTATATCAGGCACTACAAATGCTGGAAAAGCATACTGGTATGAAACCAGCAGCTTGCAGAAACATCATCCCAGTGGGGAGTACTATACGAAACTCTCTACATTATATCGGATAGAATATTAAAGAGCTTCACGTCCAGTACCCCACTCTTTAAGACATCTTGAAAATTTCAATCCATTAATCAAAACTGATGGATGCATTAGAGTAGTGCTATAATCTTTATTCCCAAATTCTGGATGAAGTTTGCACAGGATTGTGGATTAAGAGGGATATTATTATAGTTTATGATCCATTTTCAGCGAACGGAGAAGATTTATTTGCCATATTAGTTGGGGAATTTAATAGAATAGTTACCTTTTAATTGAAGTAATTAAGAAGTTAATTAACATTTGATGTATGATTATGATTGTTGTCTGCATAGATTTATTGCTTTTGATTGCTTGCAGAGGTAATTATGCAAAACTGTTGGTATGAGACAACTTTGACAATGCAAGATTTTGAATATTATAGAAACCCTTAACTCACATACTTGGATCTTGGAATTTATGATAAAACACAATCATGGATTACGTTTACGGAGAAAGACCGAAATAGACTATACCAAATGCGGTGAAATTACTAAAATAATCTGGTTAGAGAGCTTGAGCTTGTAGTTTTGGAACATTTTCCATATTTTTTTTTCGAAAACTGAGAAAAACATCAGAACGTGTGCCTTCTTAATTGGATATGTAATCTAGGTTAGTCTCGGGCAAGTGCCACACCAGACTATTGATGTGCTGATGTGGTGATGGTGAAGTTTTAAAATAATCAGCAACTGATATATTGCGAGGACATCAGGGGCGGATTTCCCTATAGGCCGAGTAGGCCTGGGCCTAGGGCGGTAGATTTAGGGGGCGGCAAAATGTTTGAATGATTTTTGATTTTTTCTTGTAGTTGTGGGTATTTCATTACATTTTTATACTTTTTCGTTTTTTTAAATAAAATAATTCGTTGGAAAGTGTGATTTTTAATTCTACTCCATTTTTTTCAAATCTACTCCGATTTATGAGGCAGCCTACTCCGCTAATTCTAGCCTGGGGTCCCTTCACTGGATATAGATCATTCAATTTTTCGTGTTTTACAGGGAGTAGGGGGCGGCAATCTTCCATAGGCCTAGGGCGGCCAAGTGATCAAATCCGCCCCTGGAGGACATCACATCAGTAGGTAATGCTACATTCACTTAAAGTGATCTGCTTTTATTATTAAAGAATGGAAGAAAAAAGCATAATAAACGCAAATATTGCATATGTGGTGGGTTATACATTAATATACACTTGTGGCGGTATCGCCTTCGTTTGTCAGATAGATTTAACCAAACGCCGACGCGCGTCGAACGTACTCACGATTGGCATCTGGAAAGCACCATGCTTAAACATTTGTAAGTTTAGTGGAGCCAAATGAACGAGCACTTTGCGAGTTGTGGGTAAGGTAGTTTTTGCCAAATCCAGCAACCCGATTAATAAATGCTTTGTTTTTAAGTTTTCTGATAAGAGGTCTTGAATACATTTGTTTTAAGAAATGTTGTTATCCGAGATAGACCTGTAATTTAAAAGGACAGTTTTTTAATAATATAAACCAGTGCATTTTAAGTCTAAACATTTCGAGACCTTGTTATCTATTACTGTGTGACGCAAGATTTATTTGAAATTGTTTATAAAGCGATTTGAGTTTTTTCTTAAACCCTAATCACCCCTTTCAAGGAATAATTCTTAAAACAGAATTGAACGATTTATTTCTTCCACAGTACTGAAATTCTCAAAAGGAGATCACATCAAGAACTTTCAGGGCGATTAAGTTCTATCGGCTGATGTCAGTACAAATCAGTATTATACAAATCGCTTGCTAATTATCAGCACATCAGTATCACATCACTACATCTCTACCTTTTACAATGCAGCATGCCTCATTAAGATATAAGTGCTGCTGATAATCAGCCAGCGCATCAGTACATCTGCATATTAGTGGCCTAGTGTATCACTTGCCTTAGGGGCAATTAGAAAAATTCACCTCGCTAGAATTATAGTAACATTTTAGTGAAATTTCGAACAGATAGTGCAGATCAGCAGCAGTAAGGCGAATTTCACAAGCGGGGAAAAATCCCAGGAAAAACCTCAGCACAAGCCATTATTAGCAAAATAAGGGGTAGTCTAAAAAACGGAATTAATGTAGGGTATCTAAGCACAACCTGTTTTCCAGCAAATCAGCAATACTTCTTCCTTATTTATCGATTTGGAGTGCCATAGTATATCAAGCCTTACTACTTTTTCTCTATTAACTGAAATTCATTGCCCACATGATCCCAATTATTATTGTATGATATATGCATAGTCGGATGAGTAGATATTTATCATTTTTACAATCTAAAATCTAATAGCTGGTGAAATAAACAGTAAAATTACTCAGATAGGCTGAGACCATTGAAGATTGAAGAACTTATTCCAATCGATGACTTGTCTGGAAAATATTATACTGGATCTATCAACGATTAGGTATTTCGTTATTTGGAATGTTCTGTTGACCAGAATTATATAAACACAGCATAGCAGGCATTTTTGTACTATGCCCTCTATACTACACTCAAGATGAATTCCGCGAGTGGCTTTCTATTGTTATGGCCCGATATACGGAAGATTCTTCCAGCAGCCAAAGGGATCACAGCAATTGCTAAACAATAACCTCGCATGGTATTGTTCTGCAACTGTCGTTTGTTTTGCTGATTAGCCCAACAGCTGGCTGCGATGAGCGCTTAGTGGAGCAATGGACGATTACCATAATAATTAACCTCGCATGGTAATTATTATGTAAGGCGATTGTTTACAAATAAGCGACTCAGGTGCTGCATCCGGTAGACCAAACAACAAGGTTGTTGTCGTTTGTTTACATCCGCGTTGTGAGCAAAGAAAGTTTACTTCCGAGTATCGGACATAAAAACAGTAATGGCTGGTCTGGCGAGTGCCGTTTTATTATCAGTCATTGTGCTCGCAAGTTTCGGTTCGGTTCAGATTACCTTAGCGCCAGATAGCTTAGGGTAAAGTAAGATAGGTCAGTGTGTTATAATAAAGAAATAATGTGTGAATAGTAATTCGAGTGTCGTTTCATTGCAAAGAAAGGTTATCGCGGCTCTTTATTGGATTTTATTTATTCAATTGGTCAGGGGGCACGACACTATGATGATATACAATGAAATTTGGTAAACAATTTTCAATAGTGATAATTGTGAGTACATTTTCTATGAATAGAATCTACGGCACATTCCTTTCATCCATTAAGAATAACCTCCTTTTCTATGCTATAGATCCAAATAATTATATTGTTCTTGAAATTCTTCGGATATGCATAATTTCTTTAAAATTGGGTTGGTAATACACGGCCTGCTGGTTGTCGAAATGCGTTGCCTCTATTTAATTATTCAGTCAGAAAACTGTTAGGAATCTTCTTCAAGTCATCAACTGTGGTAAACACCAGATCAGCTTATTCATTTTCCTAATGACTGGCTATTTTCCAATTAAGTACATGGTTAAGAAAACTGACGAAGTCACAAACGATAACTGCAGCTTGCGTAAGCAAGAAGTAGAATCTGAACTGCAAGAGCACAAGACTCGCTTGCCAAACACTCCAATTTTTCGATAATAGCATTCATAACTGCATAACGTCCCGACTTTATACCATGGTCCAGACCTTAATGAGGCTATAACTTTCCTAAAAAGAGCAAACGTGGCCTGGACCTATGTTAACACAATAATAATAATAATAATAAATTTATTAACGGCCAATATACAAAGATTACAATATCTTATATACGTACTTCTAATTTGGTGCGGTTCCTGGTTCAAAATAAAAACTAACTAAAACATATTAAGGTAACGAAATAAGTATTAATAAAAGTAAGAATAAGTAATAAACAAATAAATAAAATAATAAATAAATAAAACAAGTTGTAAAAAAAAACTATACGAATATATATAAAAACAAACCGAAACATACCACCATAAAATAAAAAACATAAAAAAAATAAAAGCGAAACAAAAAAAATTAAATTAAAGTTAGTGGAAATAAAAAAAAGAATAAAAAAATTAAACCTAACCTTATAAGAAATAAATAATAAAATAAATAAAACAATAGGGGCAAAACCCAGTGATTCGAAGTCGGATTTCCGACCCTCCAAAATACTTACAAACTATCGAAGTATTATCATTATGAAAATGGTCGATATTAAAAAATACATTTCGTCAAATTTGTAATTTTTGTTTGGTGCCAATAGTCGTCAAAGGTTAGTGAAAAAGTTTGAAGAAACTGTTTCTGTCGAAGACAAATAAAAGGTGTGGCAGACCAAAAAGTGGACGTTCTACATTATTACATCCACAAAAATACGTTTGGTGTAGTTTCTGGGCTGGTGAAATTATTGGTCCTTTTTTCTTTGAAAACGCAAGTGAGAAAGCTGTTAATGTTAATGGACACCGCTATAGACAACTGCATTAAGTTTTGTGGTGGCCTCAACTTGAAGAAGTAGTTTAAAGGTCGAGTAATTTCACATAATTATGGTATAAACTGGCCACCTAGATCGTGTGATCTAACCCTAACTAAATTACTTTTCTTGGGGTTATTTGAGAAGCTAAGCTTATGTGAATAAGCCAGCAACAATTTCATATCTAAAAAGCAACATTCGGACTAAAATTTATGAATCAAATGTGTTAATATGTGAGAAAGTCACTGAAAATTTGACCTGAATGGCAGAACCCAGAGTTTTTTTGAAATCGTCTCAAATTTTAATAGTTTTAGCCGGAAAGATATATTGAATGCGGGCTAAAATTAAAAACTAATCTCGAACATAATAAAATTTTTAAGTTGTATTGTTTGTGTTAATAAAATAAACTGCATTTGTAATACGATACGATTTTTTACTTTCTTTTTATTTTAAAACAGTTTGACATTCAAACGACATTTAAAAATTATAATAGATCTCAATTTTTGTTTGAATTTCAAATTCTTTTTATTTAGCAATCATTATTGTTTCAAATTCAAATTGTTTTTAACAAATCTGATTATATTTCCAGGGTATGCCGTATATAATAGGTCATCTATCATGTACATATGGTGGCTTGTATACCCTGGAACTGTAATAACTGTTAGATGAGGCGGCAAATAACGTCTTTGTCCCCCCCCCCTCAAAAATTTCCTAGATCCGGCACTGTATATGTAATATGGAAAAAATCCCAAGACAGCATCTTGTCTACGTCACTGCATACAATGTACATAATATGTAGATAATTCATGACTATCAACAGAATCCTTCAACCTTCTCATAGAGATTATAAATAACAGTAAATATTATTAAAATCAAAGTTTCCAAATCCAATAATTAACTTTACGATCTCTTTGTAACTGTTCTACTCTACACCCCAACTTGTCTGGATAAAATCTTTGTAAGCTCTGATTACAAATTAATTTCCTTTTATTATTTTTCAGATATCTGAATCTATCCCTAACGATACTCAATAATGGTTTAGTTAACTTTCGCATAGACTGAAATTTGTGCCCAGTAATTGACTTTTGAAATTATGAGAATAGGTAGAATGAGCTTTCACATTGCATCCTTTGACTTCCTTACAGACTTCCTTTCTATGCAATTTACTCTCATGAAAGTTTAATTCGATGCAACTTTATGGACCCAAATAGTTCTTTAAGCCATACATAAACGATGTCCGTTCAAGGATAGAAAAGCACAAAACATGCAGTTTTATATATATATATAGATACATATTTTATCAGTGTAAATGCATATGCATGTGAAGACGTACCAGATATAGTAACTAAGAAGTAGTAAGGATGTACTTGAGCAGATTCCGACGATTTTCCGTCTTTTCGCTATTCCGATAAATTGTTGTCGCCGAATGATGCTATTTGGGAGTTATAAAGCAGAAGTTTTATTTGGCCGTAAAACGTGAAATATACTGTACACTGCTGGCTTGACCTTATTTATGTATTTTAGGATAAAAGCATGCTCGAAGTGAATATATTCATTCAATTAACTACAAAAAATTCAAGTTGATTTAATTAAAGCTGATAGAGTTGAAAGTTGAATAAAAATGAAATCCCAACTTAAATGGTGTATTGAAGGAAATTATATGGAATTGAGGTGTGACTTAAGTAAATAAATATGTATAACTTAAACGATAGTATCTGGATTACTATATAATAAAGTTGCATTTAGATGTTTTTTTTTTAAATATATTTTAAATGTTTGTTAAGCAATAGAGGCGCCACGTGATTATTAAAATACGCGAACTGGATAATATGAGCAAATAAGCGAGAAGTAAAAAAAGATTAATTATTTTGCTTCCCATTTAATAAATACTTAAACTCAAACAGCAAAATATACAAAAATAGAACTTCAAATCAAACATATTAAAAAAACGTTTAAAAAAATAATTTTTTCTTTGTGATATTCACAAGAAAAATTTCATTGCAAATTGAGAAATGCTTGAACTCAGATTAAATCTTAAAATTAAAAGTAATTAACAATATTTTAAAATTACATTATCTCGTTTGAATTTAAATGTCTGAACTCTTATCAATGAATTGAATAAATTTATTCAGCTTTTCAAGTGTGTTAATAATAGTTTGGGCATGAGTTGAAGTTAGGCAATTGTGATTATAGTCATGAATACCAAACTGCTGTAAATTTACTCAATTAATTGATACGAGTTGAAATATTCAAAATTTATTTCACATTAAAACTCATAAAACGATTAAACATAGAAAATTAAAGTGTTCCCATGAAATATGTAAAACATTATGCTAAAGCATTTTTAAAAAAATGATCCCCCCACCCCACATCAACTAACATCCCCTCTGTTGTTACATTAAATGCGAATGATCTAGAGGCTGCAACCTGAAATTTGAAGGGGTTAAATGATAGAAAAGAAAATTAATAATGTATCACTCCGTTAACATGTGTCGTCCATGTCCTACCAGCAAATTATTTGAGTGATGCTGCAAAGAACCTGTTTCATTTTCAGATAAATATGCCAAATCTCCACCTATCTCGGCTCTGAGGTTTCCACCTATAGCTGTAGAAAAGAAAACCAAGGATCCTTCCTAATATGCCAGTCGATTGCTGTTTAACTTACTCAAGCAGCTTATTTTAGTATGGAAGTTGCCCTCAGCTGAGCACTTATCGAAGTTTCTCCCCTTCGCCACGGAAGCCGCCAAGAGCACTTAAAGGAAGTTCACATAAACTACAAACATAGCAAAGGAAGTCACTGAAGGCAGCCCAAGGAATACACCGCGATTTGAAATGAGCCCCATAAGTATGCCTAAGAGAATTTAATCACACGTAGAAAAACTTGTCAACAAGGAAGATTTTACGCGAAATTCTTGTACTTAAAGGCCAGCGATATTTTTTTTGAATGGCACGAAAAGAACGTACAGAAGCTATAGATTATTTTGGAAATAAATTTTAGAAAATGATATTAAATTATTTTCAGTTTTCACCGATTTTTAGTAAGTGACCAGATTGGAAAATCTCATGCAAATGATGGTTTCCAAATAAGGGGCTGTCATCAATAAAAAGCAACCTTGTTAGGTGAAGCAGATAGTTCGGGGCATGTTGAAGCAACGGCAGTGAGATACAAAAAGTCTCAGAAAAGTTAAATAAAGGTCAAAGGTGCAGAAAGTTCAGCAGAAAAAAACGGGAAATTTATTAGACGCTTCAAACGTAAGTAAAAGAGTAATGAATAAAAGGAAAATTAAATTAAATAGTAAATACAGGAAGAGAAGAAATTTAGAATCAAAATCAGGAGGAGAGAGAGTAGCTTGGGCGAGTGATTGGAGACTCCCTTGAAAAAAGAAACAGATTAAAAGCTAAGTACTGCGTACATTTTGTTTCATGGTTTTGGCCCCCCTTTTCTCAGTTCTTTATTTAAAAAGAAAAATTTCGTGCACTGCCTTGTGTAGTTATGGGTTGCGTTCACATAATAATATACTAATACTCTTGTATTGACCTGTATATAAGTTGAGAATTGAATGTACCTAAGTACTAATTCCCACTTCCGCCTACACTTGTAAGTAGTTTAGTTTGCAATTCAATAAAGACTATCATTGAAGAAATACTGTCTTTTAATCATCACAAACAGTATAATAGTTAGCATACATATATTTTTTTAATCTTTATTTTATTGGTTTGCGATTTCCATTTTATTTCTCTTAATTAATAATACCAATAAGAGCGTATTTTTAAATGAAATTTATGGTTAAGAGTTTTGGAAAATTGCCAGCGTTTTTTCTGTCAGGAATTTCCGAAGAGAGTTCGTGGACTCTAACTAACTACATGGCGCCCAGTACAAGTAAAATACCTATCGACCCACCCTCCCGCTTCCCGGCGGAAGTTTATGCGTGCAAGGGTACACAAATTCGAAAATCACACATTTCAAAGATATTCAGCTGAAAAAGTGTTATAAAAGTTCTTTCAGAAAAAAGACGCCATTTAATAGCGCTCAACAAGAGCTTTAATTTAATATCATATACAGTCAAATTGGATTGGACAAACCCAAGAGGTAGTTACCACCCCCTTCCCTCCCAACCACAATCACAAAACCCGAAAAACCGTAACAAAAATTTACCCCATTAAAAAACTTCATGTAAATCCATCCACGTTTACTACCCTAAAACGCTTTCCAAAATTTCACACTTTCATCAATGTCACTCTCAGGCACAAAGTCATTTAGTCAAGGGCACCGGCATGTATAACATGACTAACATCTTGTTAGAATGGACTGAGCCTTTCTATCTAATTCTTATGGTCAAAAATGGCACATATTTTGGGTAAAACCTATTTGTTTCTTTCAAGCTCAAAAATGTACAGTGAAATGTAACCAATGTTTGGAACAATGCGGTTGCCATAAATAGAATGCATTGGAATTGACATCAAAATTCAGACACATATATTGCTTATGTACGTCTATCTTCTTCAAGCTCAATTATCTTTGAAATCAAATCTGCAGAGGAATACATTTTACAGTCATATTAAAAATTAATTTTTGTGTTAATGAAAACAATTTTAACTTCCTAAACAATTTTCATGCAATACAATACTATTTTGTAATATCTTTAGTGTTTCCAATGGACAAATAATAATAAATTATGAATCGGTGTACAATTGTACGAAATAAATGGTTTTCATAGCCTGTTCAAAATCTGTGCCATTTTTGCTTAGAATATATGGCAAACAGGAATGGTGATAAGCCTGAAATGGAGTAATACATTCTTGTTGTATGTTAGTGGTCCATGCTTTTGTGGTTGAGAGATCAGTACAGGTTTAATGATAAAAAAAAATGTTATAGTTTGGTCCTCTACTTTTAATTAATTCAACATGAAAACATTTATTTTTATGAATTTTATTTAAAAAAAAAAGTTTGCACTCAAAAAATATCCAATATCCAATCCTAAGCGGACATGAGTATCCCAACAACTTATCAAAAATGAAAGTTCTCCCCCACAAAAAAATATTTGACCGTTGTCACTATTATTCCCCTCATAATAATATAACTTTATTAGTTTAACAAACTTTAAATACACCAAAAGTTCATAAATATTAATTGCTTTCTTGTGATCCTAATATCACAATTTCATTAAAAAAAACAAAAACAAATACATATTCCCTTTTTTTTCTATATTCATAATTCATGACCTGTTTCTAATGAATTCCACACATTCACTTTTAAATCTATTAAAAATATTTCTCTCACTTAAGCTCAATGGGAAGCTCATTAAATTTCTGCAAACCTTTATAAAGTAACAAATTTTGCGCTCTTGTTGTTCTACGTCGATACAGTCGATATGTTACGTCAACACCTCTAATTGCATATGGTTGCATATCCCTCACTAGGTTCAATTGTTGAGTCAACAATTTCAGAAGTCTCTTCATCTTCATGTTGAATATAAAGGTTAGGACGTTTAACTCTCTTCTTTTTTTGATACTCTTCCACTGCACTGCCTCCAACATCCATCTTATGGAAGTAAATCTACTTGAGTATACATCGCAAGGCCTTATTTTTGCAATTTTTGAAGCCTTTCTATTGCTGTTTGGGTACATAAGAATAGAATCGTCTAACAATGTTCAAAATGAGGTCCAATTATGACATTATATATATGAAAAGCAGTCATTGCAGATAAATTACTACGCATTCGCTTAAAGAATCCAAATATAGTCCACATGTGCATTAAAATTCTCTTTTATTGTCTAAAGCCACACCTAAGTATTTAATTTCGGCTACACTCTCTATTGTCTTATCATTAATTTCACTTTCAGTATCATAGTTCGAGGTTATCACCATTAATTTTGTTTTTGCCACATTTGACAAAAGCTTATTAATTTTTAGCCACTCACATAACATAATCTAAGTCTTCTTTATGTTCCAATTTCACTTGGTTGAAATCACAGCCAGTTAAATAAATCAAAGTGTCGTCTTCAAATAGTACTGATCTCCCTCATGTCATTAATATAAATGAAATATAACAGTGTCCCCAGTACTGAGCCGTGTGGTACACCTAATGTAGTTTCTTTCACTGATGATTTGACAGACTGTATCCTTGTTTTCTGGTTCCTCCTAGATAAGTAGCTTTCAAACCAGTCAAGCTCTTTACCAACTATTTCGAATTTACTTAATTTTTTTTCTTTTTGTAGGTGCGCCTGTTAATAGTTTCAAAAGCTTGTTTGAAATCTAAAAATACTGCTATTATGAACTTCTTTTCATCTATTTTTTCATTCCACTCATTCATTATTTAATTTAATGCCGTTTCATAGCAGCGCTGTTTTCTGGAACCCGATTGTTGTATCATTATTAGTTTATTTTTCGACTTGTATTTGAACTAGTACACATTTCCTAGTATTTTTTTTTTTGTACCGGTACCATAATTGATTATTTCCTTCATTTAAGCTTTTATTTATAATTTTCTTTAATGTATCCATTAACACATTCCAATTATCTAATATTATTTTATTATTGATACCATTAATTTTTTTTATTGTTCATAAGTTGCAAATATCTTTTAGTCTTTCATTACTTATATTACAAAATCTAAATCTACTCGCGCATTGATGTAAGTTACTAACGTACTCTACTTTTGGGATTGATTGATTCAGTTGGTCCACGCTCTCAATAAGGTACCTTGTAGCGTTCCAAATATTATTCAAGCAAATAGCCGAATCCGCAACGTCCAGTCTCAATACCGATCTCTGGACAATACACATCAAGCGATCCAAATTGCGAATATACGTGACTGTACCAATAGAGGCCTTACCGAAATTCGAAGATTGGCGAGGGCTGAGCGAAAAAATTCCGGTTCCTTCTTCTTGCAAAGTAGTTCGAGAGTAAAGAATAGAAAAATCAAATAATTGTTAATAATTGTAAGGAAAATATCAAGTTTATTTAGATAAAAATAAAAATAATTAAATAAAGTGTGTAACAAGTAAACTAGTAAAAAAAACACATAATAAAAAAGAAACAAGAATAACTTATATAAAATTACAAGTTAATAACTGTGCCGAGCCTCTAAGAGTATGGGAATATGAAAACAACCACAGACTACGTATGACAAGCCAAGGATTTAATAAAAGTTGTTCAAGGAAAAAAGTTAAAAGGGTAAATAGACCACGTGGAAGCAAGCCCAACATCGAGTACTGCGGCGACCTGGCCAGGTATAGAGATAAGTAAAAATAAAAGTAAAAGGAATTAATTGTTATATACTTATTAATTATTGCCATTGCTTGATATTTATTTAATTAACTGTTTAATTATTTATTTACATATGCGCATGCATGGAAATTAAAATTGCAAAAAAAAAGAGAGATCAATTAAATAAACAAAACAAAATAAAATCGTATGTATAAAAGTGTATAGTGTTTCAAAGAAAAAGGAGCAAGAATTCATCCCGAATCAAAGAACAAAATTACGCGCAAAGAACTTAAAAGAAGGCAAAAGAGCCACCGATTTCGTCGTCCTATGGACTAGCGAATTACTCTCATCCGGGTAAATTTGCCACAAAGCAATTTCTTGACTATTGCTTATCTTAATATCACCAAATTGCACTTCACTAATTTTATCCTTTGTCTGTTTTAATACTGTTCGTTTGATAACTTTTCAGTTTTGCTTTTGTGAATTTGCATCATCTATATTTATTCTTACATATTTTTCTTTAGCTTCACATATTTTATTCTTATACTTATTTCTAACTGCTTTGTATTCATTCCAAACTCTTAATTCATTTGTAAACTTAAAGCTGCATACAGAGGTCGTGTTTTACTGTTGGCAATGCCTTGGTTAGCACATCTGCCGGCATTTCGCCACTTTCCAAATATTCTAATTGTAACTTGCCATCTTGAACTAAGTCTCTAATAAAATTATGACGCATGCCGATGTGTCTGCTTCTTGAGTGCAACAGAGGATATTTTGCGATTTGTTGAGCACTCTTATTGTCGTTACACAAAAGGATTGCTTCGTCAATCATGTATCTAACTTCCTTTAAAAAACTGTTTAAATACAATCTTCCTTAGCTGTTTCTGTTATAGCCATGTAATCGGCTCCAACGCTGGATAAAGTAAAGTAAGTCTTTGTTTCTTTGAATCCCAAGAAATAGAACAATTAGCCCACTTGAACAGATATCCCAATTAACGTCAGCATACCCACGTAATGTTGTTAAACTCCTCTTAAACTCCAAACTAACATTCTTCGTTCCTGTAGATATCGCAATATACGCTTTGCTGCCATCCAGTACTGCTTTCCATAATTTTTGTTGAAGCGACTCAGCATATTTATCCAATACATTATGTCCAGTCTCGTTGATATAGCTAGATAAAGCAATGATCCAATAAGATTTCGATATGGTATATGAAATATTTCTCTGCTTTCTTGCTCCGTTGATGGACTCATTGTTATTGACAGTTTCACGTTTGCTTCCATCGGTGTTGGAACATGCTTTACATCTACCATATTAAAACGTTCAAGTAAATTTTTAATGTATTTCCTTCGATTCATCAATATATTTCCATTTTCCTTTTGGCCTAAATTCAATCCGCAAACAGTAATGTAACTTTCCCAAATTTTTAACTTCGAAGGAGGAAGCTAATTCTGATATGCATGCTGATTTGAATATTCTTATCAATTTTGAATTATTTGAGCCAACTATACTATCATCCCCATATATTATAGCGAGTAATATATCTTTCCCGTTCCTCAATAAATAAACACAAGTATGCAGCTTTAATGGTTCTAAGCCCATCTCAATTAATTTTATGTGTAGCTTTTTGTACCACAGCCTGCCTGCCTGTCACAATCCATAAATTTCTTTCTGTATGTGACACACTTTTGTATGTTTTTTTTACATATTTTCTTCAATTTCCCCCGATTAAATATGCAGACACAATATCTAATTGAAGAAGGAATAGCTTCCATTCCGCTGATATTTTCATAATGAGCCGAATTGGTATGACGTGCCATCGGCAAAGATAACATAATATTAAGAAGATAGGACACAGCCGAACAAAATTGGAAATTGTTCGTGTGTTTTAGACCGAAACAGGTAATGTCATATACTTTCGTCTCTTGCATGGATGGGGGAAAAGAAATTGGCTACGCACTATTGTAGTGCGACTGAGACAACGAATTAAACACAAAAATCGAGAGAATGTAGGATTACCCGAATGAGAAAATCAGCTTGAATACCTTCAAAATCCTTTCAAACTATTCATAATAATGTACTTCGAGTCACACTACCTCACATTTTTAAGAAAAAGATTAATTTCGCTTTGACCAAGATACTGAAAGGAGATGTAAAATTCCTCTCAAATAAAATTCTCATTTTTCCCGAAAATATCAAAGAATCCAGCCAGTAATGGAATTTGCCACACTTTTATGGTAATTTCAGCACTTTTATTCTAAAAAGCACTTTCTAACAATTTTTTTCAAATATGGTAACATTTTTTTACGTTTCCGCAAGCCTCTCAATAATGACGCCGGTTATGTATTAGTACTACGTATCTTCCACCTCCCGTAACGATCTGCACTGCACTGCAGCTAAAGCATACCTTATCATACACAATTACAACTGTTAATCTTCAAAAATATGTATGACATAGAGAATGCTTATATATAACCTAAAAATATTAAGTGAAGCAGGCGGATCCGGAGCAATTTTTGTGTGTTGAGCTCAAGTTTTTCTAGTGTGACAGTATTTGCGAGTGTAAAAGTTAACGGAAATATAACATAAGTACCTTGTTTTCTATATACCTTGGCTGAAACGAAATCATATACGATATCCAGTCCATTATTTTCGACGTCACAAATGTTATCTTGTTCAAAACGTTCGGTAAAGATGACATCACGACCTATTATGAGCCCAGAGAATATAGAAAACAAGGTATTCCCATTACGAACCATGTTCCCCTATTAGGTGACGTAATATTGTGAGATGTACAGGAAAGTACGGCATAGGGAACATAATACTCTATCTCCTCTCTCTGTCTTTCCTATAAAAATGTATATACATTAGTCATAGAATTACGTCACAGTCTATCAGCTGCAATATGTCAAAATTTTAATGGGAATAGCTTGTCTTCTATATACCTTGCCACAGCCTGTATGCTTTCGAAGATTCACTATAACCCACTATAGAATATACTTCTGTAATCTCGGATCAAATTTTCCTTTGCCAGGTCCTTTCAGCAAAGCATAAGCGACTGATCCGAAATGTTTTATATGGCTCATTACTGGTTTCTTTCCAGTCCACAATTTATAAGGTACTTCGCCGTTTAGTGTTCGCGATGAACATCGATTTCGAATATAGTTTGCAGTTGCGATTGCCTCAGCCCAAAATGATACGGATAATCGAGCATCTAACATCATGTACCCTGCCGTCTAGACCAAGGTTCTATTTTTTCTTTCAGCTACCACATTTTGCTCCGGTGTATATTCTACAGATAATTGATGTTATATGCCATTTCCTAGTAAATAATTCTCAAATTGTGTACTGCAGTAATCTTTTCTTTTATCCGATCTTAAAATTTTGATCTTTCTTTCTGCGTGAGAGACTTTTCGTTTTGAATTCTTGAAATCCCATAAATATTACTTCCCTTTTTTTTTAGAAAGTAGACTTGACACCATCGTGTGGCAACGTCAATGAATGTAGTAAAATAGACAGAATACCGCCATCATCGCTTCGATAATCGCTTTCTCAAATTGAATCATTTTCGTCAGCATCATTCGCAGGAAAAGCTTCAATGATATCGCGATAAAATTTTAAATCGGTGAATTCCTTTCAATTATGTGTTTCTTTTCCACTGTTATTTGGATTAGCATTGGTTTAGAGCGCATCAAAGGAATAGTTTTTCCTCGTTTGGTAATTAATATTCCATTTATTCCAGTAATAGCTCTGTAAAAATCTCTCCTCTGATTCGAACTAAGCTGCCTCGGCTGTAAATGATAGATATCTTTGATTCATTGAACCTGAAATGTTAACTTCAAGGAATTTTAAAACTTGGCATTCTGCACTGCCCAGTTTCATCGTTATTCTACAGTTATTATAAATATCAAGGCAATCCTTGACAATATTCTATTTACCTTTGTCTTCTTATCAATCTGATCGAAAACTCGATCAGAAGGAAGAAAATAATTGCGGCAACCGAAAAAATCAATTATTTTTCGGTTTGGGACATTATTAAGCCATTAAGCAATAACAAATCATTAAGTCAATTGTTCAATTCTTGTTTTTCCCAAATCCATCGACTAGTCATTTCGTGTTTTTAAAAGTCGGTGAAATAATGCAGAGCATAATTCAGAGGAACGGCTGGCGGTTGTTTTCTATCCAGTGGTAAAATACACACAACTACTGCTTTACGTGTAGTAGATGGCTGTAGTAAGCCGCTTGATCTACTAATTTTCGTAACTTAAGTTTCTTTTGTAATGTTAAAGGAAATAGAATTTTTTTTTCCCATGATCATTGCCTATTCCTTCAGTTTCATTTTTTTTCACTCCTTATATACTACTCCAATAATAACATTTTCAAATCTTTTATAATGCATATTTCGAAAGTTTCCTACTCTCTTATTAGTACCAGACTGATTAATTAGGCCACATTTGGATTGCATTCAGCATGTATAGAAAACAAAAACATTGTTTTTTTGTTTATCGAAATCTACAAGCTATTAAATCAGTAAATTGTTTTTTAGATTCTTTGGATTCTATTCCAGAAAAGAATTCTTATTTGTTATTACATCACAAAACTCATTTAATTTTTAATTTTGGGTGGAAAGCTTCAAGTCTTGGTTTGATGAGTCAAGTCCCAAATAGCAAAAATGAATAACTCGAAAGAACAAATGAAAAATGGAAGAATGGAAAGAAAGAAATAAATGAAAAAATTGAGAAAAATTTAAAAAGAAATTATCTAAAAAATTTTAAAAATCAGATTAATTCACAGAATTTATGCTGAGTTTATATGAGGTGTGATCAGTTTGATCGTTATGAAACGTTTACGGTAGGCAGAAACCAAGCTGTTTGAAGAATATAAGGTCTCTGCTGATACGAAACCCTTATTTCTCTTGTTCTTATTTCCTTTTTTAGCACATTGCGGCCTTACACAGGTTTGATTCGTTTTGAATTAATCTGATTTTTTAATTTTTTTAATAAAAATTATTTTCTATTTTTCTCAATTTTTTATTTTTTTTCATTTCTTATTATTCTTCTATTTTTCATTTGTTTTTTCGAGTCACTCTAAACAAATAACAATTTTTTCGTTTTTCGTCTTGTGCCGGAGAATCAAGGAATCCCAAAAATGACCTTCTTAAACAAGAATAAAATTATACCCGGTAATAAGTCATAGTAATCTTAAATTAGTAAGCAAAATAAAAATGATAGTTTAGGTGTTCGGTTAAGTCTCTACATTAAACTCCACCCACCAAATAATAGTATACACATCTAATCTCAGTTCATCGCTCTCAGGATGCACATCTTGAACACACATCTTCCCTAAAATCCTAATTAGTTTCACCTCATATTTCTCTACAGCAACAAGTCTTTAATAAGTAGCGAATTTTTATCTGAATTTCCATAATTTGCAGGAAAACACTTGTTTGTGGTTACAGCGCCTATAGCATTTCCATACCCAACAAAAATAAGAAGGATAGAAAGAATTTCTTCAAACATATTGCACTTATGTAGAGAGAGATGAAACGTTCCATCTTCTCATCAGTAATTATTTTCCCGGTTTTATCTATGTATGCAGATGCATGCAGAATCCTTCCAAACATGAAGGAGCTAATGATAAAAGTTGCCCGGATGATAGATAGATAAACCCCGGTATGTGGAAATTATGCCAGGCTGTGGTTAGGTAGAATATGTTGTTGAGTATGAGATCACCTCAGGCATGTTTTACATACATACAATGAGAGCTCTAAAAGAGGATGAACATGAATTTTTTTCATGAATAATTATTCTTTGTATATACGTATTTATGCACCTACCTTCCGCTTGAATTTTTTGTGACTTTGAAGCTCTAATAAATATCAGCAGGAGCAAGATGTTATAACTTCGATAAATTCGAGGTTCGATAAATTATCGATAGCCAGTATGTTGTAACACTTTTGACTGGCAATAATTTTGATAGAACTTCACGTAGTTTTGTCGACAAGCGTATAGAGATAGTAAAAGCGAAGCTTATAAAATGTAATTAAAATTTATGAAATTCGATTTATATGTTACAATTTTTTAAATTTATGCAATATACTTAAACCAATTTATTGTTTTATTAAGTTAAATTTTTTAACTTAAATTAAGGACTCACTTGAAAAAAAACATTTAACAATTTTCGGAAATCATAAAAACATAAAAAGTAGTAAAACTGGAGGAGGAATATATAAATAAATAAGATTATAAAACTTTTTAAATATTTCTTTTTTAATTCAAAAATCAATAAAATTCCTTTTTATTAGGCATATCCATTAACATTATACCGCTGTCTTAAAAAATTTCTTTTGTCCGGGTAATTAATGATTCGTTATTTCTGTTATACTCCACAATATATATTAATTAAATATTAATATATTAAAAAATTTTAGCAACTAGAAAAATAACTTATAAATTACCAAAACGATAATCACTTTCGATGCGTAATTTGTAACATGTTGCCCAGTGGCGACATGTTATAACTTCGCATCGAAAGCGATCATTGAAGCGAAGATTTCTACAGGCGATTTTGCTTGTTTCGAACTTATTTCCGAATTTTTTCCCCTAGTACAAATGAAATTTATAAATTCGTTTAAATATTATTTCTTAAATTTTACATATATTTTATAATCTCCACTTGTACTATCACTCTCATCAAAAGTCAGTTTTGTTATATCGAAATTATCACATGTTGAAAGTGTTACAACATACCGACTTATAATTGTCGAACGTCGAATCGTTCTTGCCCCAGGTGTGACAGTGAAATATTTTTAAACAAAAAGATTTCTCTTTTGGATTTTTTACCGGGTTAAACTTAATTTTGTTCAAGAAAGAATTTTTTGGGATTCTCCGGTATATAGCAAAAGCTAAAAAATGTTCTAATTTGTTATTTCATCCCACAACTCATTAATTTTTGGTGACAAGTTTCAAGTCTTGGTTTGACTCATCAACAGGTCCCAAATAGCGAAATTGGGTGATTTGAAAATCAAACGAAAAAGTTAAAAAAAATGAAAAAAGAAGAAAGAAATGAAAAGATTGAGAAAAATAAAAAAAAACTATTTTTTTATTTATTAAAAAAATGAAAAAAAAATTTAAAGAAGCAGATTCATTCGAAACGAATCGAACCTGTATACGCCACGTAGTGGGCTGAAAAATAATTCGCTTCGAATGAATCTGCTTCTTTAAAAAAAAATTTACATTTTTTTAATAAATAAAAAACTGTTTTTTCTATTTTTCTCAATGTTTTCATTTCTTTCTTCTTTTTCCATTTTTTTTCATTTTTTCATTTGTTTTTCAAATCACCCAATTTCGCTATTTGGGACCTGTTGATGAGTCAAACCAAGACTTGAAACTTGTCACCAAAAATTAATGAGTTGTGTGATGAAATGACAAATTAGAACATTTTTTAGCTTTTGCTATATACCGGAGAATCCCAAAAAATTCTTTCTTGAACAAAATTAAGTTTAACCCGGTAAAAAATCCAAAAGAGAAATCTTTTTATTTATTTTTCCTCTTGGGCTTGTATAGGAGTGTTTTTTCCTCATATAATTCACACCCAGAATTTATTCTGAGTTTATATGAGAAGAGATCAGTTTGATCTATTTTCAAGCGTCTGCAGCAGGCAGAAAACCAAGCTGCACCGATGAGTGGAAGGTTTTCTGCTGACACGAAACGCTTCTTCTTCTTCCTTTTCTTCTTTATTTTTCAGCCCACTACGTGGCGTATACAGGTTCGATTCGCTTCGAATGAATCTGCTTCTTTAAAAAAAATTTACATTTTTTTAATAAATAAAAAACTGTTTTTTTCTATTTTTCTCAATGTTTTCATTTCTTTCTTCTTTTTCCATTTTTTTTCATTTTTTCATTTGTTTTTCAAATCACCCAATTTCGCTATTTGGGACCTGTTGATGAGTCAAACCAAGACTTGAAACTTGTCACCAAAAATTAATGAGTTGTGTGATGAAATGACAAATTAGAACATTTTTTAGCTTTTGCTATATACCGGAGAATCCCAAAAAATTCTTTCTTGAACAAAATCAAGTTTAACCCGGTAAAAAGTCCAAAGAGTAATCTTTTTATTTATTTTTCCTCCTGGGCTTGTATAGGATTGTTTTTTCCTCATATAATTCACACCCAGAATTTATTCTGAGTTTATATGAGAAGAGATCAGTTTGATCTATTTTCAAGCGTCTGCAGCAGGCAGAAAACCAAGCTGCACCGATGAGTGGAAGGTTTTCTGCTGACACGAAACGCTTCTTCTTCTTCCTTTTCTTCTTTATTTTTCAGCCCACTACGTGGCGTATACAGGTTCGATTCGCTTCGAATGAATCTGCTTCTTTAAAAAAAATTTACATTTTTTTAATAAATAAAAAACTGTTTTTTCTATTTTTCTCAATGTTTTCATTTCTTTCTTCTTTTTCCATTTTTTTTCATTTTTTCATTTGTTTTTCAAATCACGCAATTTCGCTATTTGGGACCTGTTGATGAGTCAAACCAAGACTTGAAACTTGTCACCAAAAATTAATGAGTTGTGTGATGAAATAACAAATTAGAACATTTTTTAGCTTTTGCTATATACCGGAGAATCCCAAAAAATTCTTTCTTGAATGAAATATTTTTGTAGAAATTCATCTAAAATGTAACTACAAAAACATCAATTTCGTCAGAGGGAGTGAGGTGGAAATATGCATGACGTTTTTAGAATAAACAATTTAACTTAAAAAGTTTCTAATAACTAAAAATAAAATAATGTTGTCAAAAGCCACAAAAAGTGTCCAAATCTAGCCACAAAAAGGCTACATTAGCAACACATCAGGGTCAGGTTATTATTTTTTTAAGTAATGGGATATTTCAGGATTCTTACGAGTATGTCGGAATTTTTATTTCCGTCGTGCTCTCTAAAGAGGTGTTAAGGTTTAAATTTAAACAAGATTAAAAGTTATAATTGCTCTGAGACCAATAATATTATACCCCAGATGAAAATAAAAGTTAAATAAAGTGAAAACCAAGAGCTTTGTATGGAA
This sequence comes from Dioctria linearis, assembly GCA_963930735.1. Lineage (NCBI taxonomy): Eukaryota > Metazoa > Arthropoda > Insecta > Diptera > Asilidae > Dioctria > Dioctria linearis. The sequence goes on along the minus strand of OZ005742.1, from coordinate 64,718,506 downwards.
TGTAAGAAAGGGTTACCCGATTTAGCTCATTTTTGAAACTTTATATATCTTTGTGAAAACGCTGTGCACAAAATTTCACCTCGTCGATGCGCTCTCAGGCAGTTTCCAAATATATAGCGAAAAATCAAAGTATTGGATGATAACACCAAGAAGGGGTTCGATTTAATATATTTTTGAAATTTTATTTACTATTGCTATGAAAACGGCATGTACACAATTCTAGCTCTCTAAGTCGACGCGTGCTAAGGCAGTGCCCAAATATATAGTGAAAAACTAAATTTTTGTATGGCAACCTCAAAGAGCTATGCGATTTATCCCATTTTCGAACTTAAGTTTACTTTTTTTTTAAGCCGGTGTGCAAAATTTTAGCTTTCTGAGTAAACGCGTTCTCGAGGACAGATGGACAGGCGGACGAACATACAAAAAGCAAAATAACTTTTAATATTATGCGTGGGTGCCCGAACCATTTTCTTTAGCACTATTTCTGTGAGTTACAAATTGAATAACAAATATATCCTATGATTTCATCCAGGGTATAACATAATAAAACACGCGAATTCACTTGACGCGTTGCACAAATAATCTACTAAAAAAAATCACTAAACACATATTGTAGTGATTTTCGAAATTCAACCCCGAAGGGGATAAGGGGCAACGAAGTTTGTATGTAACAAGTAAAAAAGTTAGAAATGGTCTAAAACCAATTCTTATGATACCCAAGATGAATGCCCATATATGTAATTTCGTAAGATCACCCATCTGTGCAAATTTGATTTTTGTAGTGGTTTTTCGCACATACTTCTAAAACGGTTCGTCGGACAGTAAAAATGATTATGACCAATTTCATAGGATTTTCATATTCTGAAGAACTAACTTTTCAGCCTAGGACTGACCGTTTTCACAGTATACGTAAAAAACCTGAATTCGTATATGACAGCACCAAGAAATGGTTGCCTGATTTATCCCATTTGTGAAATTCTATTTACTTGTGAGAGCTAGTCTCGGACGTGGGAGGGAGTGCCGGTTTTTAATGGACAACTCAGTTTTTAAGAATTCAAATATAAAATTTTATTATATATAATTCAATTGCTTACACTAATATCACAAATTCATTTACTAAAACTAACCTACAAACTACCAAAAATTCAATATAAAAAAAAATTCAATAAAAATCCTAACGAAATAAACAAATTAAAATTAAAATTCAAAATCAATGAGCTCCTGCTCAGGCGCTGCAAATTTTCTCCTCGTTCTGAAAAAGGGAGAGAAGATCAGAATTATTATCTGTCATCAAACAAAGAAAAGGGGAAAATATTGATGCTGCTAGTGCGTGAAGGCACAAGAGTAGTAAAATTCTTCTGTCAGTACAACTAGTCAGATTAGTCTCTGACAGTATTCTGAGCGTGCGCAGAAATGTAGCAATATGCTACTATAACGAAGAATGCAGATTAGTCTCTGCAGCAGAGTTATTCCTCTGTAAATGTGAGCAGGAGATGTAGCAGATTATTCTCTGCGGCAGAATTATTCTTCTGCTTAGGTGTGGGCAGGAGATTGCAGATTATTCTCTGCGGCAGAATTATTCTTCTGCTTAGGTGTGGGCAGGAGATTGCAGATTATTCTCTGCGGCAGAATTAATCTTCTGCTTAGGTGTGGGACGGAATATTGGAAATAATAGGATTTTCAGATTAATCTCTGAAATATAGAATTAATCTTCTATATGAGGTTTGGGAATTTTATTCTTGTTACTCGGATTAGTCTGCGAATCAGATGAGCTCTGAACCAAGAATGATTTTCTGCCGCATCCAGTTATGAGTTCTCGCCTTTCGGTGTTGCCCTAGCGACGTTTATTGGATTTGATGACTGAGGCGAAATCGAATGATTTGACGTAATGTCACAATGTGACATTACAAAATGTAAATATACAGGAGGGATGTATAATTTAGGTAAGTTTGTGATATTTTTGTACAATTTTGTTGAAAATTAGTAATAATTTTATATGTTTTAGATATAAAATCTGTTCTTTGGAATATTTGGACGTCGCTGGACCAAAGGACGGAAGTTTTCAACAGTCAGATAAGTGGTTTTTTTTTAATTTATATTAGTCTTGCCTTCTTTGTGTTGTCTTTTCCTTTCTCTTTTAGGAAAAAATATTTCGTCGTGGGAAGGTACTACATCGGTGGACTGAACATTACTATTTCTATGAAAACTAGGACTGACCGTTTTCACAGTATACGTAAAAAACCTGAATTCGTATATGACAGCACCAAGAAATGGTTGCCTGATTTAGCCCATTTGTGAAATTCTATTTACTATTTCTATGAAAACACCATATGCAAAATGTGTCAGCTCTCTACGTCGACGCGCTCTCAGGCAATGCTCAAATATATTCTGAAAAATGAAATTTTTGTATGGTAGTGGTACGAAAGATCCCATTTTCGAACATATATATATATAAAACATGAATTTTTGGGGTGACAGTTACTCACTGCGTGCGTTCTGTGCTAGCCCACGATAACACGACGGCAACAGTGAACAAAAAGTCTCCAGTGGGCATTAGGCCTAACATGAACCAACAGTATAAAAAGTTTCGATGATTACCAATTACTTACTCACATTGAGTTTGGCTACTGAAAAAATACCATGACAAAATGCCGGAAATATGCTTAGAATGAAAATTTATTGCCATGTATAGAAGTTCGAATAAATCACCACGGTCTACTTTTAGTAGCCAAGCTCTAACAGCCAAAGTAAATTATAAAAGTTTTCTTACTGGCTGAAGAATTGGTAACCGATTGGCCTACTATCGCAAGGGCAAGGGGCCACATGTATCGCGGAGCCTTTTACCGGCATCAGCGGGCTCATCCGTAAAGATGGCACTGATACACCTGCGGTGGGTGGGTGAGAGGCTGCGAAAGTGGTAAAAAACACAAAAAAATGTAAGTAATAGTACGCTGGCTGTAAATTTTTTTTATAACGACCAGTCCTAGAGATTTTATTCCACAGAATATTAAATCCTATGAAATTGGTTATAACCATTTGTACCACTTCAAAAATCAAACTTCCACAGATAGATCACCATGGAAATTACATAGGGGCATTCATCTAAGGGTATCATAAGAATTGGTCAGACACGAATATTTGTATCATAGTGCTCGGTAATATGAGTACTCTTCAGAACGCTTTAAAAATTACAATGCACATTGGTTCCAGGAATTCCAAAAGATCGTCAATATTTTGTGTGCCTTACTCTAGAGCTCCCATATACTTATATTTAGGGAGAACAAATTCTTCTGTCGATTGAAGCGAACTATTTGTACTGTTCGCCTCCTTTATAAATCTTCTATGAAAATGTATGAGACGTTGTTTTGTGTGTCTTTTGTTCTGCTCTGTTCTACGGACACAAAAGACCACAGCTAATATTAACAAGTAAAAAGGCTAGAATTGGTCTAAGAGCAACTCTTATGATACGCTAGATGAATGCCCGTATGTAATTTCGTATGGTCACTTCTCTATGCAGGCTTGAATGTTGAAGTGGTTTTTCGCATATATTTCTAGAAGGGTTCGTCGGGCAGCAAAAATGATTATATAGCAATTTCTTATGATATCATATTCTGGCGAACGTCTAGGACTGATTGTTTTCAAATTATGCGTAAAAATCAAAATTTTTATATGGCAACACCAAGAAGGGGTTGTGCGATTTAATCTATTTTCGAAATTTCATTTAATATGCTATAAAAATACCATGTACTAAATTTCAGCTCTTTACATCGACAAGCTCTCAGGCTATTGCTATTGCTTTATTTTAAGTGTTTTTTTACAAGTTCATGCGAGCAGCGACGCATAATCTCCCCTCCACGATGCAGCTGACGATTTTTCTGTAACTCACTATGATGTCAACTATTTATAAAAAAAAAGTTTCAACCGGCATACTAATCCTTAAAAAAACACCTTTTTACCATTTTCTTAGTCTCCCACACCCACACCCACCGCTACTTGAGCAGCTGAAGGTCGGTTCTCTGATTAGTTGTACGAGATCAATTATCGATATCAGACTATGACTTTTTTAAATAAGTTTTATTAACTCACAAACCCCTGACTAAAAAACTTTGTGTCTGAGCACCTGAGACGTGACGAAAGAGTTTTAGGGTAGTAGAAATGAATGGATTTACATAGGCTTTTTTGATTTGGCATGAGTGAATGGGGAGCTTTCCGATGGGGCAAAATCTTCTTACGTTTTTGCGTTTTTGGGTGGGGTGGTAACTACTGATTCGAGAGTAGTGAGTCGAGATTCGAGCTAAAAAGTTGAAAAAGGTAAGAAAGTTAAAAAAAGGTTAAAAAAGGTAAAAAATTAAAACAGTTAAAAAAAAGTTAAAAAAGCTAAGAAAAGTTAAAGTTAAATTAAATCGTGATTCGAGAGTCGAAAGTCGAAAATCAAGAGTCGAGAGTGAAGAGAGTTTATGACGAAAAAGTAGAAAATAAAATGCATGAAAAAAACTTTTAAAATAAATAACTTTCGTAAATAAATTTCACTAGAAAGTAAAAAATATTTTTTCTTTCTCAGTGATATGTATACACAAAAAACTCAGATTAAATCTTAGAAGTTTGGGCATTTGCCGTTAGACAATTGATTATATGTACATATTATTGATGCCCAAACTTATAAGATAAATCTTGAAGAGCAAGAAGCACTAATCGATTTAAAGACTGATCGCAATTTAAAGATGAAATATAAGGAATTAAAAATTAATGAATTTTGAATGCATACAAAGCCAGAGTATCCTCAACTAGCTAAAAGAGCTCTCACAATATTATTGCAATTCTCGACTTCATATTTGTGTGAATTTGGATTTTCGGCTCTTGCGTCAATCAAAAATAATAAAAGAGAGCATTTACAAAGAACGTTCGCAGAAGATATGAGGGTGTGCCTCTCCAATATTCCGAACAGAATTAAAAAATTTGTATATCACGTCAGCCTCAGATCTCGCATTAATAAAAATTATTATTATTTAAGTATTTAAGCATTTTTGCGTGGTTTGATATATTTGATAATAAAACTAGATTTAAAAAACAATAGCGATACTATTATTTTACATGTAGGTATTTCGACAAAATTCAATGGACTTAAATTTTTATTTTGACTTATAGAAACGCGTTTATTATATTAAAATGCTATTTCAAACTGTAAATTTAAAAAAAAAAAAATCTTCACCCGGAGAAGAACCACAACCCAGCGTTACGCGTGATATTCGGTTTCGCAAAATATTCATCTAGGCCATTAGCTCCCCGCCACCTTATTCAGATTCTAGATCCGCTAAGGTCAAGAGTGCCACGATTTTTAATTTTTCAGTCAGGGTAGCCACTCAATGAAAAAGGTTGAGAAATACTGAGCTAGGGTATAAAAATAAGTATTAACATAAAACGTTGCTCAAATAAAAAATTATTTAAATCAGTTTCCTGGATATTTGGCATTCAACCCCGGCAAGCACTGTCTCAGTGAGACAACTGAGACAAGACTTTGAGTAACCGTCTCAGTTGTGTTGTTAGTTTATTCAAATAGCTCACTAAACTTTAATTAGTAATTAAAATCACAAAATAACGAAACTGAGTCAACTGAAACAAGAAAATTCAGTTTCGTTTGTCCCAGTTGCGTTCGATTTTTGTAGCTCACTATAGAACTAAGACAGTTCACCGAAAGTGCGGTCTCAGTGAGCCAACTGACAATATCTCACTTGTCTCACTAAGAATGTGCTGGCCGGAGGCGCCTTAAGTATAACGATGCAAAAACAAATCTAATATGATCAACATGTAGGTATATTATGGATTGTCGAAGTTCAAAATTCAAAGGAGATGAAGGTCGGTGGACTCAGTACTACAAACTGATCATGCAATAAATTATCCTGTCAAATATCTAAACACCCCCTCCTCAAAAAGCTGGTGTCCCTCTCCTGCAGCGCATATATACTTATTCTTAAAATCTTCGCACCACTTAGGTATGTCATTAAAATACCTGAAACCTCAAAATTTATTGAATGGCGCCAGAGCGCACACAAAAGTTTTCCATCAAAATATTGTATTCACTCGATGTATCTACTCATTTGAGTTCAAGAGACTTCAGTTCCCTCTAAAAGTCTGTTTCGCAATATTAATAAATCCAAGGAGCAGTTGTTGATATGCGGCCATAGAATAGAACTGAAAGAGGACAGTTTATCACACGGACAGCTCTATGTGGCCTATTCCAGAGTGAGGTTCGCTAGCAGTCTGGTGGTCCTTGCACCGGTCATCGGAAGATATTACCACGAATTTAGTTTATAAAGAAGTCCTTCACTATAACGTATTCGTAAACTACACATGCATACCTTTCTTTTACATGTGTTACCCCGAACAATGGGCGGGATTTTCTCTATAGTTTGTACATTTTTTTATTTTATTTCATTTTTTTTTTAATACTTTTAATTTAATTTTTGTTTTAAACTTTTTTTTATGTTTTTATTTATTTTTTATTTATATTTTTTAATTTTTTTTTTTTTTCTTGATTCGGACTCGTTACAGACAGTCTTTGCCTTAGATTATATAGCAAAAAGGATTAGGCTATCCCGTGATAACAAGGTATGCCCGATTTGAGAAGAATTTTTTGGATTGCTACGTCATGATGTGACAATGTCATTTACAGGAAATTTGTTTTAAGTTTTTCGTATATACACTGGTGTGCAAAAAAAACGCAGCACTCGAATTTTAAATAATATATTTAATTTACTGGATATTTACATTTCAAGGTTCATCGTGACTGTTTTTAATTTGGTTACTTAGTATGGAAATAACATTTTGTGACAACTTTACAGCGTGAACAAAAACATGCCCAAACCATAGCTTCGCAATCCCGAGTAGGTACTTCTTGTACACATCTAGGCAGTAGTCGCTCTCCTTTCGTTCTCCACTCGTACAGCCTTCCATCAGAAGAGTGGAGGTTGAATTTGGATTCGTCTGTAAATTACTCTATTCCACATATCCTCTGTCCATGAACGGTGTTCGCGCGCCCACTGGAGACGTAATTGTTTCACTCGAGCTGTTAAAAGGGGCTTTTTCACCGATCGACGACCGTTTATTCTTTCTTGAATGAGTCTTCGTTGGATAAATGGGGAGGAAATATCGACGTTATGCGCACTCATTAGCTCTAGTCTTAAATCCGGAGATGTTTTGAAACGATCCGCCAAAGATCTACGAAATAAAAAAAAACCGATCTTGACGAATGGTAGTCTTTCGCGGTCTTCCCGATACTTCACGACGATATACGCTGCCAGTCTCCTCGAATTTTTTAATTAGTCGCACAATAGTGGAATCGGAACATCCTAACCTACGACCTGTTTCACGCATAGAAAGATTTTCTCACCACAACGCGATTGCCATAGCTTTTTGTTCACTACTTAGTTGAACCATATTTAACAAAATTTCCTTTCAACACACAGATGCTTACACTATCTGCACACTACATTGAAAAAGAAATCAAACTCGCATCTTTTGCATCTTATATAGTCTATTGTGTCATATTTTTCAGGGCCTTCGCGAGACTACTTACTAATTAGGAGAAATCATGATTTTCCAATGATACCTGCCGGTGCTGCGTTTTTTTGCACACTACTATATTAAAATATTTAACAAAACATTAATTTCTGCGTTTAAATCACTCAGGGAAAGCAAAGAAATTTCCAAATAGAAATGTTTTTTCACTTTGATAAAGACGATTGACATTAGGACGAACTAATGGCGGAACGTGGTTTGTAATGGGAATAGCTTGTATTCTTATATACCTTGAACAACGCCAAGAAATATTATCAGAAAATAAACGGGGCACTGGGAAAATTCTTACAAAGTTAAAAAGTTATAAAAAATTATATATTATAAATTTAAAAATGAATTTAATAATTTAAATTCTTCAATACCTACTTAAAAACTGTCAACCACTGAATTATGTTCCCGCTCTGTAGCTTACGACTAAACAAACACATCGCTGCGATTTATTTTACTACATAAAGAAAAAATTTTAAATTTTTCTTTCTCTTAGCCTATCGTTTTTGCTAAGGTCTAGGCTTTTCTTAAATTTTCTTAACATTTTTTTCATTAAAAGAAAGCAGCCATAAATTGTCGCTTATGTTATCCAAACGTATACATTCCTCCAAAGTTAATAAAATCCTACCAATTAAAACAAAAACAAATCCAAGATCTTATAATATTGACATTCATAACTGCTGTCTAGTTGCGTTGTAATTTGAATGAGATTCTAATTTACTGTGGATCTCAAGCGTATAGCGAAAAACGTAATCTTAAAAAAAAAATTTATAATTAATTTTAAAGTTCATTATCTTCCCAATTTTAAAGCTTATTCCACTCCGAACTTCCGTTCTGTTTCCAGCAATCAACCATCTACTTTTTAATTTTGTGGAAATTATTTAAAATAAAATAAAATTAATCAAAAAAGTTTATTGGATTTCATAAGCTGTTTGCTTTCCTGAATTCCTATTTACCCTTCTTTGCTGCCACATTGGCTGTGATGAAGAACTTTTGCTCTACCAATCAGATTTCTTTGTGGCGTTTATTTTAAATTGCGTCATTTATTTTACTTTAATTAACTTTACTCCTTTTAGTAATTTTCAAACACATTTTTTTTCCTTTTTCGGGCTCCGTACCCAAAGGGTAAAAACGGGAATCCTATTACTAAGCCTCCAATGTCCGTCCGTCCATTACCAGGTTGTATCTCATGAACTGAAATTTTCACTGAGTGTGTATTTCTATTGCCACTATAAGAACAAATAATATACAAAAATTAAATTAAATACTAAACGCACCCGATACAAGAAACGTGATTTTTTCGACGTTTTTTCCTCGTGTTATTCTCATTCATTATTATTATCATAAATAGGCATATTTTTTTCAAATAACAGCAATTTTCTTTTCAAATGACGCCTACTCTCATTTGAAAAAATAAATAAAAAACACAAACATAGTGTTAAATTTTGTACGATGATACGGAACCCTTTGTGCGTGAGTCCGATTCGCACTTGGCCGATTTTTTATCCAAAACGTTTCAAAATTTGGAAAGAAAATTTCTAATGATTCCCCTCCTAATGTGGGTTTTTGTTTTACTTTTGTTTTTTTTTTCAACCCTAAGATTTCATACATGACTTATATTATATCTAGCTCATCTAGGTTAGAAATATTTTAAATTCAGATGATTTTGATAATGCAATCAACATTTTACCCTTGTGTATATAACCTAGATTGGTGTTGATATTCCCTTAACGTAACATATAGCTACAACTTTAGGATTAAAAATTTATAACTTCATGAAAATGAAATCGTAATTGCAATTTGAATATTGAATGCAATCGCAAATAGTCCTCTCTAACTGGGGGTAAAATTAGCGAAGTTAATTAGGTACGCATCAATTTGGTTTCTACTCATTTCCATCCTGTGGTGACATATTCCTACACACATATGTACATACATACATATATTTATCCGTCAGGCATAAAATGGTCCAAATTCATCACCACGTAACTCTTTACACTATAAATAACACACGGCTAAAACCACAGGCTCATGTCGCACTATTTTACACTAATTAAACCTTGAGGTATCCGTTTGCGTGACACACTTTTGTTGTACGATGATATGCCTTGGCGTAAGCTTTCACGAAATTCTTTACATTCCAGCTATAAGTACATAGGCAAGTAAAACCGCATAAATTTCCAAGCCGCTATTCCGTAAAAAGAAAAGAAAAATATGGTCTTTGCGGAGCATTTAATTTTGTATCTAGAACGCTATAAATCATTTCAATGCCATCACGTAAACGGGAAAAGGCAAAAACAAGACACAAATGGGGAGGAGTAGATCAGACCAACCTCCTGGGCAACCATAGGCATTTTAAGTACAAAGCAGACTCTAACTATATTCGCCTATTCGATGTCCCTGGGTGATATCTTTTTTCTTATACACAAGCTTATTGTTACATGGTAGGTAGGTACTGGCTTTTACCCCTGACAAACGTTTTTGCTGTTTTTGCTGTATGAAAGCCACACAAGCTGGCTGATGTAGTTTTTAGCTTTAGGCGATCAAATTTATAAGTAGTTTGGTTAGCTTGTTCTAATTTAATTCAGTTATTTCTAAGTCAGTGTATCGCGTTGTATATTGATTGATATTTTACATAAAGTGGACTATGATAGTTCGGTTTCATGACACAATTTACATACATACTTCAAAAGTTGTGTGGGTGTTGGAAACGGTTTAATATTTTAGGAATTTCCTCAAACTGCTGCTAGATTTGATAGATTTCAGATGATTAGGAGCAATTTCGCACCGGTCGCTCTCCTTTTTTTATCAATCCACGGAAATATCCCAAAAAATATATATTGTGAAATCTATGCTCAAGCAAAGGGGGTGCCGGTTGTTAAAGATAACTCAGCCTTTAAAATTCAAATATAAAATTTTTGTTCAATATATATGCTTAAAACTACATCAAAAATTCAATTCAGTTCTTAAAAATATCCTAACCTACGAGAAACTAATTCACCTAACTACAATTCAATTAAATTCAAATAATTAAAAAAAAAATCAGTTCAATTCAGTGTCGCCACTGTTTGACTTTGCTTCCTTTATTTCTGTAAGAAAAGAAGAAAATCCACAATTATCTGCATGATTTAATTCAAAAACAGAAGTAGATTTTGTTTTAGTATGCTGCTACTTGTGGGTCTTGCTGCAGTGTGTAAAGCTGCAGTGTTAAAGCAGAATTAAATTTCTGCAGTAGGAGTAAATTCCTACTTAGATGGAAGCAAAAATTAGATTTTTTGCAAAGGATAGGAAACCGTTCAAATTCTGGTGGAGGATGTGTTCAGAGTAAATTCTGAAACAAGAACGGATGATTCTCCTGTGGCTCGTCGCCTTTTCATAGCCACCGTGAACCGCTACGTCTCTGCTTCGTGATGGGTTTCCCTGGCAATGCTCGATCTCAAAGTTGCATTCCATTGAAATTTGACTGTGGCGACACGAGCTGACGTCATATCGTGAAAATGTCATTTGATGACATTGTAAATATCCAGAATTACATGCGAAATGGTAAGTTTGTGAGATTATTAGTTTATTTTTCTAATTATTAATGAGTTTTTTGTTTGTTTTTCAGGTGGAAATGTGGGGCATCTGTAGGAAGAATCTGAAGTGGACGCCGAATTGTGTTTAGATAAGTAGAAGTGTTTTTCATTTAAAGAATGATTCTTGGTGGTTTGTTTTTTTTTATCTTTTTAGGGAATACTTTCATCGAGGGATTCTAGTTCCGTATGTGAACTGAACACATATCATACAAAATAAATGCTCGTAGATGTGTTTTTTTTTAGTTTTAAACAGTGGCGTGGCGTAGCGTCTTTGGAAGCAAGGGAAGCATTGCTTTTTAGGTTTTCCGATGTAATTTAATTAAAACAAATAAAAATTAAAGGAAATAAAAAATTACGACAAAAAATTTCTTCAAAATATTTTCCCTAAAGCCTTTTTATATGTTCTTCGCTGTAAACTATCGAAGAGAGGCAGTTATAAGATTACCTCCCTCTGAACAAAACAATCAAAAACAAAGCAATCGAACAACATGCCACGAAAAGTACTCGAACATGTCTGGGCTCTGTCTATGATATCACAACCGAAACCGCTGCCTGAAAGGTGTTTTGGATTGCAGTTCTGCTTCCATCAGCAATCGAACAACATCCAACAAAACGTATGGCATTCGAACTCGTCAAGAATCTATCTATGACGTCACACATCTCTGTTGCTCGTTCGCCACTTATAGTGTAGCTACACTCAATAAGAAATGGTTCTAAACCTAAGGGATGCAATTGAAAAATGCTTCTATGGAACCTACAAACACTGCTATACCGGTATTAGGTTAATTTTAATTATATTATAACATTTTTCTTATGATAGATCATCGCTGTATTCGTTTTTTCAACTGAAGGTGGATTTATTTGTATTTTCATCAATTTCATGGAGGTAGGTATTTTCATCAATTTCATAAGGAAGCATTTCGGTTTTATGCAGGCAAATATGATCAAGCAGCGCGGGCGAGTGAAAATTGTAAATTCTTGAGGGGAATTACAAGTTCGATAGGGGAATATTACTTTAGAGAGGTGGCTTGAAATATGGTATTGATGACAAAATCGTATCTGTCGGAGGCAAATAGGTAAATGAGCAATTATTGATATTTTAATTTAGCTTATTTAGAATTTATTTGTCGCCGTCATGCCATAATCGCGAATCTATTTTTTTTTTTGCTGTTTTGATCTGCCATACTCATATGTAACTCAGGCGAATCAAATCTATATTCGATTATTCTGTGAAAATCGCATCTATATTATTTTACCAATGTAGGTATATAAGATATTCTCGGTTCTTGTTTTCCAGAATAACCTCAGATACTTGAAAAACGTTTACTTCTAACATTGCTACCTACATCTCAACAGATTAATTTCTGAGTTTCATGAAGGCGACAAATAATGCACTCTGTTTTATAATAGTTAAAAACGAGTTTGAAATTTTCCCATGTCTTATTTTGCAATTTCTTTGAAATTTCATTTACAGAGCTAAAATCCCGTTATTACTAGAAATTTTACCCTGTAGGTTAGAACACTCTTGAGTATCTCTCCACATTCTGACTACCATTTATCATTATCTTCATTTTCGAGAAAACCAAAAATTCCAAATTTGTTTACAGCTTTAATTGAAACAGAGTCTATAATATTCAAGTAAGTACATTGCGACCAGACTATGATCATTTCTTTAATTCCTTTTATTTTAATTTGAAAGCAAGGAACTGAAAACTGCAATTCCTGCCTACTCTCACGCGCTCGATCGTGGATGCTTAAGCTTAAGAGCAGGGGACACAGCGACCGGATTTGATCTATTGTTTCCTCATCTGGAGTGGTTAAGTTAAATCTCTCACTTTTACGAATTCGATATTGCCCTTGGGGTTACCTTGCAAACCTTATTTAGAGAGATCTTTCTCCAATGATTTTCAACCTTAAAGTTGCAAGCACGGGATACTCACAAATGAAATGTTTCGTGGATTCATCTTCCTCTTCGCACAGTCGACTCAGTTCACTGTTGCAATTGGCTAATTTATTCAAAAATTAACTCCTGGAGCTCTTAAGAAATAGCAATCGAGAGGGGTATAGATAATTTATTAGAACCGCTGCAATAACATTTGTGCGCATGGTTATTTAACGCTTTTGTAAAATTATAATATAATTGGTTCCCCTCGCCCCAAGTTCACGCCACGTCACTGTTTAAACCTATGCCATCCTTTCTCTAATATATGACGCTTTTGAAAATTAGTTGAAGGTTGATATCATTTCTGTACATATGTTGACGAGTGAAACAATTGTATCGCTATCGAGGTACTTTTCTGAAAACCTCGCCATCCTTTTACAAAACTGGCTTGATTACTTGTTCCAATAGCACAAATTCCTTAGAAAATTCTGTTGTTTTTTGTTATTGTTGAAATTATTGCTAACAATATCTTTAGATGAAAACTCGTCAAAATCTCAGAAAAGGTATAATTTTTGTAAAATTACTTCCATACGAAAATTTTGTCTTGTCAAGTTCCCATCTAAAAACATCCAATTGACCTTCAATAGCGCCATCTATGAGGCAAACTAAAAACGTGAAACATATATTAAGTAGATTCCACTTATACTGGTATAAAAATGAGAATTACGTGGATATTTCGTTCGGACACTCAGTTTATTTAAATTTCAAAAACGTCCATGGGCGCACCGAGGAAGGGAGCGAAGTAAGTTTTTTTTAAATAATGTACAAATTATGTATAAAATGTAATCTGTATATTATTACAAAGTCCGATAAAATAAAATAAAACCTTAAAATATACAATAGCAGTTCTAAGTACGCAGATGGGCACAACCAACTGACCAAATCGGTCCATGTTTTCCTACTTGGTCCCACAGCCCTTTTCATTTTACCAATAAATAAAAATAAGTCTTGCTCATTTTCTCTTTCTGCATATCCGCATCCCTCCAAATCATCTCTTTTTTGGCTGCTTCTATTTAAGAAAGACTTTTTATATTTCAATACATTAATAGAAATATAGATGTATTATAAGTAAATTGGAATCATAGATTTAAAACTTCCAAAGCTTGAAGCTGTTTTAGTTATTTTTGATATAAGAAAGGGTCTTTATTTTATGAATATTAACAAAGACTTACTTACTTACAACTTAAGAACAAAGAAATAAAATCAATTAGCCATACTTAAATTTGTTTTACACTTGAGACCTTTTTTGGATCCGAAAAGGTCCCGTTTGTATATTTTGAGTAGCAACCCTGCTTTGGACATCTATAGTCCCCCTAAAGCCAAATCCGGGGTGCGTAACTGAAAACGTCAATTTGAGTATCAAGAAATGAGTTTACATTTTTGCAAACTTAATTATCTGGAAGTGAGGCATATGAAATATTGGTGATCATATACACCAAGAAGCGGGATTTTTAGATACTATGCAAGGATGGTAGAGATACGACTGATAACGATGGGAGAACTGAATGATATCATACCTCATAAAACTAATCCATAGCGTAAAGGTAAGAGTGCATAGTTTAGTGATAATACACCATTGATCTTCCTGCATAGGTTAAAAGATTAATATTTCCAAAATCTGAATATTTTAATATCAAAAATAAATAAAGACATTTACCACACTTTTGAAAATCTGCAAATTGTACTACAGGTTTCGGTAAAAAAGTCAAAGGAAGCTAAGACGCGATACAGAGTGCCATTGGAAGATAAAGAAGAATACAATTAAAAGTAAGCTTTAAAATAAAATTTAAAAATGTGACATGTACCTAAATGCGAGAAGCAGTAGGGCGTTAGGCGTTAGTTTTTACAAAAAGAAGAAGATGAAGAAGTTTTTATAATCTATCCTATGTTTAGTCTGAAATACAGTAATCATTCGTTTATCGCAGATCTTACGGTAAAGGTACACGGCGAGAATCTTTGGCCTCCAGATACCACTTTTTCGGTCTCTTGAGACCCAGAGACCCATGTATATGCTTTAGACACGCAAAAAATCTCTAAAGAGACCAAATCTTTCGAAACTTTTTTGGTTTCCGGTCTCCTGTCATGTATTTCAAAACAAACAGGTCTCCAGATTCGGTCTTCGGTCTCCCCAAGTTTGCACATTTTTCATCTCCAAGTCTCCGGAGACTATTTGTGTGTTATGGTCAGTTAAGTGTAGGTCTAATCGGAAAGAAAAAGGAGTAAGGTAGAGTGATTTTGACAAATCATTACAAAGAAACTAGTAAAAAAATAATTAATATTATCGATTTAGTGCAGAAAATTTGTTTCGTCGATAGAGTATATGTACACTTCGAAAACGTGTCTCTAGAGACTTTTTTTTATGATCTCCAGCGACCTAATTTTTTGATCTCCAGAGACAAGAAACTCTTGCCGTGTAAAACTTTTGGAGATTTCAGTCTCTGTAAACCGAAGACCAGAGACCAAAAGTCTCTGTTAAATAAAATTGTCTTTATTAGAAAGGTTCTTTAAATAAATAAACCACGGATCAATTTAAAACAAGGAACTTTATTAGCTGAATAATTACAAGTGATCGGGTCAAAGGCTACGGGTAGACTGGTTACAAAATTTCAATGTAATTCTCTCGATATTCTCAACACATATACAATATTGTCTTATTTGTTTTAGACTGAACATATGTAAAAGATGATATAAATGATAAACTTTACATGTATTTTTCAACATCCTCCGGCCCGCAAAGCTAACTGAATTTAATTTACTTCAAGAGGGTATAATAGCTGTGTCGGGCGACAAATTTTTGACCCATTGGCAAATCGCACTTGACAGGCTCTGACTCGTCCATCTCTACCTTGGAAAATCTCCTCAACTAAAGCCAATTTCCAGAGTATTCTAGGAGAAGATGCGTCTTCCACTATAACAACATCATTGGGTTTTAAAATTGCAGAGAAATTCTTCTTAATGACATCATGATGTAACGACCTTAGCTGCTGCAAATATTCGGTCTTCCACCGCTTCCAGAATACTTGTGTAGCCTTTAATCGAAATGTCCACTCCTCTCGAATCTGAGAAGAACCAATATTAGTAAAATTTACATCAACAAAAGTCCCCGTTGGGGCAGTTCCCAGCAAAATATGGGCTGGAGTCAGGGGCGCAAAATCCAAAGGATCATCCGAAATATATGACAGCGGGCGCCTATTCAAAATTTCCTCAACTTCGGTTAGTAAAGTTCGTATTTCCTCGGTGTTTAGAACTGCCTTTCCTATTGCAACTTTTAGTACGTTTTTAACACTGGGAACCAATCGTTCCCAAAACCCGGCCCACCAGGGAGCACGTTCTATAATAAATTTCGAGGTAATCCCTCTGCTACTTAAAAATCCGGTGCACTCCTCATTGTTAAGAAAGTTTCCGCATTTTTTTAACTCCAAAGAAGACCTCTTAAAGGTTTTCGCGTTGTCAGAGTATATTACGTTTGGAGTACCTCTTCGTGCGATGAAACGTCACAATGCTAGCAAGCATGTCTCTGTCGATAAATCGGGGACAAGCTCCAGGTGTATAGCCCTGCGGTTAAGTACTTCCAATGTTCTCTCGGCGGGTCTTTGTCGAGGGAGAACTTTTGCCTATAAGCTTTGCATGTAAAACGCGCAAAGCGCTGAACGTAACCTGTCGTCCTCAAAAGACGCTTCCAACTACTAAAAGATTCAAAATCAAGCAAATTACCTTCACTTCCAGGATGATCACCTTCCTTGGCTTCTTTGGAACAGCTTGGTATTAATAGCAAAACCGGAACCTCGATTAACTGCTCTTGCTGTGGCCAATATTTCTCTTCTTCACTGAGCCATTTCGGTCCATTCGTCCAAATGAGAGAATTAGACAATTGACTTCCAGTCACGCCTCTCGTCAGTAAATCTGCCGGGTTGTCACTCCCAGGGCAGTGCCACCAATCAGTTTTGAACGTATCTTCACTTATTTCTTTAACCCTGTTGGCTACATAGGGCTTCCACCTTTTCACATCGCCTCTTATCCAACTTAGCGCTATCTTAGAGTCAGACCAAAGAAAAGTATTATCGCATAGGAGAGTAAGATGTTCTTTAAAATATTTATACAACCTTGATGCCAATCAGGCGGCAGTAAGTTCCAAGCGAGGGAGCGTACATTCTTTTAAGCCATTCTCCTTTAATGGAGCAACTCGATTTTGTGCACAGAAAATTCTTACATCAATTTGTCCAAACTTATATGTACTTCGAATATAGCACACCGCCCCATAAGCAGACAGGCTGGCGTCAGCGAAAATATGTAACTGCTTCTGTATGACATCTACATTTGCCTGAATGCATCTAGGAATCGAAAAATCCTTCAAGAACTTTAAATCCGAGCAGCAGCTATTCCATATAGTTAACAAATCACCGACGAGTGCTTCATCCCAGCTCAGTTTTAAGCGCCACATAGACTGGAACAATATTTTAACTTTTATAACACAAGGTCCCAACCAACCTAGCGGATCGAATACGCGAGAAATCAGTTGGAGTACAGCTCTTTTGCTTCCTACTGGGACATGTTTAAAATAAATCTCGACACCTTCCAGGTCAACTGAAATCTCATCATTATTAATATGCTAAATAATATCTAATACCTTTTGCTTTTCCGGTGGTTGGATATCAAGAAACTCTCGTCTCACTGATGCACTGTTACAGTTCCACTTTCGAAGAATCATAGATGCCTTCTTCATAATCTCCACAGCTTCCTTGAACAAGCGTTTCGCTGGTTGTAAAACAGCGCTTCAGCATAGCACAGGTCTCCGCATAATTTTCGGCTTCACATTCCAGATGCTTTCTGATTGTGGCACCCAGAATAAATGGACTACTGCTTACACCAAACGTGAGTCTGGTCATCCTGTAGACTTGAAGTTCCGGTAGAGACACAGCGGACTCTATTTCATCCACATACCAAATAAAACGATGATACTTACGCTCCTTCTCGGCTAACACTATCTGTAGGAAGGCTTTTTCAATATCCGTTACCATTGCAATCTTCTCCAGCCGAAAATTAAGTAAAATCTGGAAAACGTCTAGTAAAAGGTTGGAGCCAGTCAAAAGGCATTCATTGAGCGAAGCACAATTTTCAGCATGAGCTGACGCATCAAAAACAATTCGCAATTTTGTTGTATCCTTATCATCGCGATACACCGGACGATGTGGCAAGTAAAATGCTTGTAATTCAACGGTATCCTCAACTACTTTCTCAGCAAATCCAGCACAGATAAAATTCCGCATTTCTCTGTCATATTCCAAAAGTCTGTTAGAATCTCTTGAAAGTCGTTTTGTAAGCGTTCGTAGTCGGTGTAGCGCTCCAGAATAATTACTATCGAGGCAAAACTTTTCTTGTTTCCACGGCAAACTAGCCTCATATCGGTTTTCCTTTTTCACAATACATAATTTCGAGAAGTGTTCGGTAAATTCAGCTTCCTCCATATCATCATTTTTTATACCTAATGCCTCTAAGCTCCAAAGTTTCGTCACGTCAATCTCTGGCTCTAAAATACACGTCTGTAAAGACGTAACAACGGTTAGATTAGACTGAACACTTGATATACTTACAGGTGATGGCCCCTGCAATGTCCAGCCAAAAACAGTATTGATAGCAGTCAGCTGTTTTCTAATACGCTGAAACACTCCAGTGACGAAAGTCCAATAATTATCTGCGCTGATTAACAAACTTATTCCTTCTTCTGGCTCCAAATGTAATGCCCGGGCATCTGCTAACGCTAAGCCATTAAAATTAGGATCACTGACGCTAGGAGCTATTAAAATGTCTAAACAAATCTCTGGGACTTCAATGGCCTCCACCATTATCACTTGAGAGCCATATTGACTTTTCAATAGAACACGAACTCGATTGCACATGCGAGGTATTGTCTTTTTTCTTCTACCGAAAGGAATGATACTAAGTCTCTGTGATCCAATAATTGGTAAGCAAAGCCTGCGCGAAACACTTTCTCGAATAAAATTCATTTGACTACCACCATCTAAAATTAATCGGATATAAAAACTAGAGCTGTTCATTGGAGATGACGCAAAAGCACATGCTGTTTGTAAGTACACATTAGTAAATCCTTTACTGACTACACTCAAATTAACTGTATGCTGCCCTTCACCCAAGGTGTTTGACGGTATTTTCGTTTGCATTTTGGTAGATCCGAACACATCATCTGTACCTTTTTTATATTGATCGCACATCGAACTGGCATGTGATTTGCCGCATCTTTTACACAATACTCTTACTTTACAGAACTTGACTTATGTCCTCTTTTAGTACAACGATAACAGCAAGCATTTCTTTGTAGTATTTGGCTGTGATCGCGATCGCTAGCTATGTACGTGACAAGTTGAATTGCAGAATATACAATTTGAACTGCTTGCTGCTGACGTCATCAAGCCAGCAGCTGTGCTAAGTATTTTTTGCTTCGATATTGTGCGTCTTTTGTCATCATTTTCCACTAATGAGCTCTCGAGAGATTCGACCTCTCTCTTCAGAAATTTCATGATGCTCTGTACTTGATTATCACCATTTATAGAAATCGAATTTTCTGTACTTACATTGTCTGCTGCTGATGATAAGCCCTCCGCTTCGGATTTATTCTGTTGCAAGCGATAGTAGTCAACTCTCAAATTGGATGGGAGACATTTTAACAGAATAGATTTATGCATAATAGAATAGTGATTCGAGGGCATACCAAGGGCGGTGAGCGATCTCGTGCATGTAGTAGCGGCATTATACAAACGTCGTAATCCATTTACATCTGTGCGCATATGAACAGGCTGCAAAGCCATTAGCTTTTGCATACTGGCATCGATGATTTTTTCTTTATTTCCGTATTCTTCAATCAGCATAGCTGTCGCGCCATCGTAGCAAGCATCCGTAGGAGTAAACCCTGCTATTGTCTTAGCAGCTTTGCCGAAAAGTAAACCTTGTAGATAATTAAACTTATCAGCCCCACAGAGCGAGGTGTTATCGTGTACAGCTCCTTTAAACTGCTCCCAAAAAGGGAGCCAGTCCTTAATATCTCCAGAAAATCTTCTAAGCTCTAGCTTTGGTAGCTTCACTGAATGAGATCTATTGAAGGAAGCACCTTCGGTATTAGAAGCATCCGCCGTTATACCGTCTGCGACTAAAGATGCACTTTGAGCCACGCGCACTTTTTGCAGTCGTTGTTCGAGACGAGCCATAACAGTTAAAGCTTTGTCTTCATATTCCGCGATCAAATCACATTCTTTAGCATATTCGTCAGCTTTAATCAAACTACGGACGGCTTTGTTCAGATTATCATGAGCAATTTTTAGCCTTTGAATGAACGTTGACAATTCATCCTCGATTGGGTCCAATTTCTCGAAATTTTCTCGCCAGACTCGTGATTCGTTGGACTGTAAATAATCTGTGGCCGCCTTAACAATTTTCGTGACTTGTCCGCGAGAAGTACTACGGTAGCTCAACTCCATTTTGAAATATACACGTTCCGCTAACTGAGTTCAACCACGTGCGTCGTTAAAATCGCCAATTACTCGATTAGTTCCTTGTTTCCGGGTTTCGGCACCAATGTTAAATAAAATTGTCTTTATTAGAAAGGTTCTTTAAATACATAAACCACGGATCAA
Organism: Dioctria linearis; assembly: GCA_963930735.1. NCBI lineage: Eukaryota > Metazoa > Arthropoda > Insecta > Diptera > Asilidae > Dioctria > Dioctria linearis. Next base: position 64,697,780 of record OZ005742.1, on the reverse strand, counting down.
TTTAAAACAAGGAACTTTATTAGCTTAATAATTACAAGTGATCGGGTCAAACGCTACGGGTAGACTGGTTACAAAATTTCAATGTAATTCTCTCGATATTCTCAACACATATACATATACAATATTGTCTTATTTGTTTTAGACTGAACATATGTAAAAGAATGAAATAAAGGATAAACTTTACATGTATTTTTCAACAGTCTCTCACCGTGTATGTTTACTTGTCGCATACACTACAATTTTAGTAATGTTGCAATAGCTTTACAGAAAATAATTATATGCTAAATTTCCGATGATTATAATCACGTCTTTAACTTTGCGTATATTTGAATTCACATGAATTTTAAGTCAATGATAATTTCTTAGATTTTATCAGTTTATAGTTTTGAGACCCAGACTCCAGATTTCTGAGTATTCATATTCATCCTGTTTTCATTTCAGGTATGCTCCTCGAGTGTTCGAACTTTTCTTTTCTCCATCACAACCTTATTTCTATATTTACAAATACTGCTAATTCCTTGTATGGCGCACGGCAGACTATTTTATTGGTTGTACCTACTACTTAAGTTTTCTTATAAGGAAGATTCATCAAATATCAAGAATTATTAAATTTTACTCAATTTTAAAGTCGCACCCTCATTCTGAGATGTGGGTAGAAATTTCCGTGCAGATCCTTTTAATCTCTCTGCACTTCACCATTACATTCTGCAATCTATTCAAAATAAAACCAAAATAGCACCAATATTTTAAATCAAGTCATCTCACTACTATCCAAGAAATAATTGAAAAAAGAAAATCTGATTTCGAAACTTTTGCACGATTTCCACTTGAAAATCCGAATCTTATGCAATGTGAATTCAACAGGACGACGACGACAACAACATCGAGTACTTTCATTTCTAGTATAAAACGACAGTACCGACTTCGACTACCTCCTTAACTCATCCAGCTGTCGTCGCGCTCTGATTTAAGTGACAAAACCACTCGTTCCATCTGAAACTCCGTTAGGAAAAGTCAATAAACCAAATCCGAACTCTTGTGATTTTCTTTACACTCATGGCAATCGTTACGTTACGCTTCTTCAGCTTAAAGCTAACACTCTGCCGCCAGAATACTTTTAACTGAAGAAAGATCTGCATACGAACTAGAATTATTTCAGAAATTTCCTAGACATCGTACGAAAAATAGGACCAATGTAGGTAGACATAGGCATCCATTATTCATGCCATGTCATCTTTGAATGCATAAATTTTATTTATGGAGGAGATCCTTTTCAGTTCTACTGCATCAAAGAGAATGTTTCTCTTGTGGGAGTAAATCTAAGCCTAGTCTATAGGCGTTATGCACTTGAGAACTTCAATAGTGCTATTAATGCTGATGCCGCTGGTAGGTGACTTCTTAGAAATCACCAACAAGATTTCTCCATCAATTCTTCTTCATAGATCTGGGGAAGTTGTATAAAAAACTTCTTGAATGGAGTGAATTGAATTGATTACTGAAAAAGGATTCAGAAAGTGCAGACAACTGTAAACAAAATTTTAACGATGACTACTTCTATCTGTAGTTGTTGTTTTTGATAACAGAACCATGCATATCCTTTGGAAATCAATAATTGAATGATTCATTGCAAAATACCAATTTGTGGTGACACACAATTTTCAAAAGCCGATAGAAAGAAGCACTTTATATTTTTTCATGAATTAAGTGCCGAGTCTAACTAATTTTAGGGCGCTATATCGATTTATCAAATCAGATTGAATATAAAACCAATAAATCCTTTTAAAAATATTATCTGAAAGTGACCATTCTATGCAAAATTTCAGCATACGTTCTTCAAAGGACCTTGTAAAAAACCGTCCAAAAAAATATATACCTTATAATATGTAACGTAGATTGCGTGAATACGGTAGGTAGTCAGGAATAGTCCGGGGTAAAGTCCCATGACGTTGAAAGAATATTCAGAACGCTGTTGATTTCAATTCAATAATAGTTTTTTATCTTTTTATCTTTTTTAATTTTTGCCGACGTTATTTACTAGACTTCTTCGTTACCTTTAATTTACGATATAAATCATTATTCTGCTACAAATAGTTTATCAGAAATTCGCATTGAAAAATGTATGAAACTTGCAAATCTTGGTACCGACTCGTCTTAATATTAGTAATATACTTAAATTTGGAGAGGGGATAATAAGTGCGAATGCTTAAGCTTATCGCCTGGACCAGTACGAAGATTAAGAAAAAAATCTAATCACAGTTCGGAGCAGAACTTTACGGCCGTACCACTCTCTTCCAAGAGTTATGGTTGTCTAAACTAAAAATTTCAGATTTTCTAACCTTTTATTGTATTTTAACCTCTATTTTTTTTTCACAAAAAAAAACTGCAAACTGTAAACTCTCCTCTTTAATTTGACCAATTACACCCCATGTAGTATCTGCAGCCGTTAAAGTGTTATTAGCTCTTAACTTATTCTCAAAGCTATTCTCAAGCCCATTCTCAAACATAATTTGTTCCCGTAGTGACTTAAAACACGTCATTTTAAAAAATGTTGGCTAATATCGGTATGACCTGAACAGGTTATGAGCTAATAACTCTGTAACGGCTACAGATACTACATGGGGTGTAATCGGTCAAATTAAAGAGGAGAGTTTACAGTTTGCAGTTTTTTTTTGTGAAAAAAATAGAGGTTAAAATAAAAGTTAGAAAATCCGGATTTTTTAGTTTAGACAACCATAACTCTAGAGAGGAGTGGGGTACAGAGCTGCTTATGAAGTCATTGGAAAGGCCGTGAAGTTCTGCATATAATAAGCTCTTAAGTGTGACCGCCTGCCGTGTAGGTTTTAAGGTACAAGGTGTTTTGTGAAAAGCTAACTTTTTTATTAATCACCCTGCCATAGAATTTTTTGTTTTTCTAGGTGAGTACTCTCACCTCCTGCTCTATGACCTCCTAGACGGAAACACCCTGTACATTTATAAACTGCCTGAGATCGCATCGACGTGGAGAGTTAAAATTTGGTACAAGGCGTTTTTAAAAGAATGTTAATTTAAGTTCAAAAATGGGAGCAATCGGGCAACTCCTTCGTAGAGTTGCCGTACAAACATTTCGTTTTTAACTATATATTTGGGCACTGCTTGAGAACGAGTCGACATAGAAGGCTAAAGTTTGGCACATGGCAATAATCTTTTTTTATTTTTTTTATTTATTCGGTCAGATTACAGAGCTTTTTACACTCCTATTATGATACTACCATTATAGTTATACAAATAAGTGGAAAGTTTTACAAGCTAAAGCAAGAAGAAGAAAATAGTACTAATGATATAATAACTTAAGTGCCAGTAGTGCATAACTAAACATAAAACCTAGTACTACGTAAATACAATGCAATAGAGTAGTTACAAAATCGATCAATCTAAGTACATTAGAGGGGTGAATTCAGAGCTATCCAGTTACAATCCGTTAAAATAAGACTTGTGTCTACAGCTTAGAAATACAAAACTACAAACCAGAACTAAAATTCCATAAGATAATTACACATATTAAACAATCGGCAAATTCAGATCTATAATATTAGCTAGTTAAGGTAAGCCAATTATACTCCTTTAATTCAAAAGGATACTAACTACAAAATTACAAGCAAACCTACAAGATAAATTCAAAATACCAAACTAAAGGACTGAAATTCTGTAGGAAAGCAGCAAAACAGAAATGCGTGCGCATTTAAAAGTGCACCTTAATGAGATAAATAATTAGGAATGGGCAGGAAAAATACAGTTGTAGTTGGGCTACAGAGGCATCAAAGAGCGGGAAAACTATAAAAAAATATAAATAGTAATAATATAAAGATATAAATAGAATATTCATCAATATCATACTAAAAACTGGGTTAAATATAAAGGAGAAGGGCAAGGCAAGACAATAGGTGAAAAAGGAATAAGCCAATATTTATTGTCCGATCTCAAGCAGGATCAACCTTTTAAATGTCAGAGAACCAGTGTTGAAAATGTCTATATTATTAAATCTGGAGTTGTATGACTTTCGTATTCTGACGATGGGCGATTTATCTTTTATGTTGGTTCTACTAGTTGGCAATCTAAAAAAAGTGCTATGTCTAGAGCTCCGGGTCGAAATATGGAAGTCTTTATGGGAAAGCAAAGATGGATCTGATCATTAAGGATTTTATATAAAAACATTGGTTCCACGAAGGCTCTTCGGTTCTCAAGTGTAGACAAATTGAATTTGGTTAGTCTCAAGCTTGAATAATGTAAATCTGGTGAATCTACGCTGGACGGCCTCAATCTGTAATTTATATGAGGAGTAAAATGGATTCCATACTTGGCACGCATACTCGAGAATGCTTCTTACTAGGGAGTTAAAAAGAGTAGTATATGAAGCCGCACACTTAAATGACTGACAGGTACGGAAAATGAAAAGCTTTGGATGTAATGAAATTTATGTGTGATGCAAGGTGAAGCTTACGATCAAATATAACTCCCAAGTCATTTAATTCATCAATTCGAGACAAAAATATATTATGGATTCTATAGTCGAAGGAGATAAAGTCTCTTTTGCGGTAAAAAGATATAAATTTGCCCTTGCTGACATTAATTTCAATGCAGTTCTCTCGACACCACTTTTCTAATTGAAGAATATCCTTTTGAAGGATATAACATTGTTAATAACTCTATATAGTTTCGCATCGTCTGCATATAATAAGCAATTAGATAAATAAATTTTCAAAAATGAACTAAGTCGGGTTAACCCTTATTGGTGTTGCCATACAGAGCTTTAGTTTTTCGCTATTTACTTGGAAGCTGCCTGAGAAGGCGTCGTCGAGGTGAAGAGCTCATATTTTGAACACGGTGTTTTCATAAAAATTTCAAACACAGGTCCAAAAATGGAACAAATCGGGCAACCCTTTCTTGGTGTTGCCATACAAAACTTTAGTTTTTCACTATATATTTGGACACTGCCTCACGCGTCAACGCAGAGAGCTGAAATTTTATGCAGAGGCTTTTCTTAGAAAAGGGGAAAATTAAGTTCGAAAATGGAACCAATCAGGCAACTCCTTCGCAGGGCTGCCATAAAAAAGTTTCGTTTTTTACTATATATATGGGCACTGCCTCAACTGCGTCGACGTTAGCTCTCTACGTCCACTTTCCTACACATATGAACGTATGCACGCACCCACATACACACAGACTGAAACTCTTGAGTACGGAATCGCGCGATCAAGTCAGATGACATCTTAGATATTATGCATCTCTAACCACCCACAGCCATTTAGGCATCCATATTATCGCCGGGCAACGCCGGCGCGGCGGGGCCCCCTAGGTTAAAATAATTAAAATAATTTGGATATCTGTATAAATTTCTGCAGATTATTAATAATTTTTTCATGTCCATTTATCGATATATTTTTTCCATTGGTTTCTGGAACAGTTCTGTTTCCAAATTGCAGCACTATAGCAAAAAATCGGTTGATGTTGCTATCACCAAACATATACATTGGTTGAGCAAAAGCTTTTCTATAATTCGATAATTACTTACCAGATGCAGTCGAATCAATGCTGTAGAATTAGAATATTATTGCCGGTTTCTAGTTCATTAATCTAATTACATTTTGCTATGCCGTTTTTTTATAAATTGAAACCGCGTTTTTTCAAGCCGTGTACTAGCTGTATATATAAAAATCGTGTGTGAATTAAAGACCAGATATTTTATTTTTTAATTATACTTATCTTGAATTATCTTCATCTAAAAGACATTTTATTTAGTGAATAGGTTTAATTGTTAATAGTAAACTGAATGATCGTGTAAAATCTTGAATAAAAAGCATTCTTTTGATAAAATAATCGATTTTCCGGATTTTATAATTTATCGAACTCCACATATGAGTCGTTTATTTTGAATGTGCTGCATTTGGATATCGTATTTCTATTTTCTTCAGACTTTTTTAATAAACATAATTGATTAATAAATTAACACTATCTTTAATTTCAAAACACCCTGAAGTTCACTGTTAGATCATACAAATATTTTTAAATTATAAAATAGTTAAATATTTCATCGTAAAAGAATAGACTTGTACCATATACTATATATATACGTGCAACTGTGTAGCAGAAATTCCTGAATATGCAACAGCGAATGTTATGTGTCCACTAGTCGAAACAAAAGGTTAATGAAAAAACTCTCCCAATTCCTCCGAGGCATCCAAAAAGATTTGTTTTTTTTAAATTTCAACTTTATCGCAACGCAGACAACATCATACGGAAAATAAATTAAAAAGCTCCCTGTAATAAGCTGCAGTAAAAACTGGTGTTTTTATTGAATGGTTTCCCCCTTTTTGATTGGATTCTATTTCTATCTGAGCTCAAGGAGAGCGGTTACCTATCTCTAGTGAGGCAACCCAATTCAATATATTGATATCTTCTACAACATTTTTCAAATGGAAAATACTTTTGGTTTGTTGAGGACTCGATTTCTTGGAATTTTTAAAACGCACTGCGACGTTTCCAACAAAATAATACCTGCTAGGATATGAGTTTTCTTTCTCTATTGATCCAAACGCTAGAGGTAGAGTGATACTTTTCTTATTTTAGTACAAAATCTTATTTTTGATTTTCCTTGTTGCTTAAAATTTTCTCATCCCAGCAGCTGTGATAACCATTAATAATACTACCAATATTACGGAAACAAAACAAAAAACTACAGCAGCCCCCTCTATGAGAATATTTTATTACTAAATTTTAGATCTAGATTATAAAACTGATAAATATGTAAGGAATCAGTCGTCATTGTTATTGTTGTATTGTGAACTTATATATTTACATACATTGAGAATCTGTGATTGAACCAAATGAAAAAAAATGAAAACTATTAAGAAGTCTCATCTAACTACAATGCAAGGCGGTCGTCTGGCAATTTAATCAGATCAATACTCAAAGGGTTTTTCTATGGAGATTTTCTATTTTCTAATCTTTCCAATAATATACAAAAAATGATATTGCAATGAGGATGATTTTCGGAAAATCATAGATCAGATGCTGGACGCGCCGATATTGGAGAAAAAGAAAAGGGTGGTGTGATGATAGCTAGTACATGGTCAAATATCTTATTAGCTAGAACAGAAGCCGAACAAAATTTGAAGAAACAGGCTGATCGAATGTAGTCGATTTCCGCTGCCATACATCCTGCGGATGATGTAGGAGGTAATATTAGTATACCTATTTCAAATGTTTATAACGCTAAGGTGGACTTTCGAAATCTCATTGGAGTCGTCCTCCAAAGAAATGAAGAAGATCTGCACAAAATTGGTACGAAGTTAGTTTCATTAAAATTTAATAAGCAGATATTTAAATGGGGTATATTTATTAAATAATTAATTTTTTTCAGATCTGAATTCGACGTATGCCCCACAATTTTCCTGACTGCAGAACAGGTGTCACAGGATCATGCGCTTTCCCTTAGGACTGCAACAAAGAAGGAAGCCATAGGCACAGGTCAAGGGTTCGTCCACTGCGCTTACAAAAATAGTTGTATTTCGAAGCGATGTTTATGTATAAAAATGGAACTCTTTGCAATTCGAAGTGCCATAACAGCATGCCTTGTTGCAATAAGTATCGGTTCTATAATGTGAAATGAAAAAAAATAAAAGAATGTTTACATAATTATAACTCAAGATTTTTATTTAACATCAAGGTTTAACGGTGAGAGATTTCAATTCTAACTCAAATTTCCTAAGAGTAGCCTGTCAGTTCTAGATTTAATTAAAAACTGTACAAAAATTCAGTCAAAACCAGAATTAACTAAATAATCTTTAGTTAATGCTAGTAATATCAATTGTATTCCGTTAATTCTAGATTTAACTGAGTTATATTAGTTAAAACTAGAATTATCGAGAGAGCTTTCTAAGAACTAGAATTTCCTAGTAAAATCGGGTTTTGACGGATTTCGTGTATTTTGACCGTAACATATACGTAAATTGTTGTGCGATCGTATAGCAAACAAAATTAACTTAAGGGATACAGAATTATTTTTTTCACAGAGTAGCAGTAGAAGATTTTGATAGCAAAAGCGATGCATTCTGATGGATCTAATTAAAACTTCAGACGTCATTCACTTTTAGGAAGAAGAAACAGTAAGCCTGACGCAAATATTTTTATTCTAACCACAGAATGCTGTAGTTCCGAAATTCTACATTTTTCACAATTAAGAGGTATATGATTTTGTTTTTTGAATCGATTGAAAAATAAGGAAATTATGAGGAAAAATGGGAACACATTGTTTGCAGCCCAATTTAACCAGATAAAATATCAAAAATCACCTACAATACTTCTTAAAAGATAAAATAACGCTAATTTAAGAAAATAGCAACAAAAACAACACATTCTTCAATAAAGTCAGTCTTGAGATATTCTAAAAAGCTTCAATAAGTCCGTGGTTTTCCTTTTCAGCTCGTACTCTTAAATATAAAACAAATTTCTTCTCTGTATTTGATAGGATATACGTACTTGGGATAGATTACTTTAAGTTACGGGAATCGCACAATATAAATAACTAAATAATCTATAAATAACTCTAAATAACTCTTTTACAAATGAAAGATCTTTGAAAAAGGAATTTCTATGCAAAAGAGGGCGTTTCGTATCGGCGGGAACCGTACTAACATTTCACATAGAGTTTTGGTAGGAAATAACTCGTGCTGCCGTATGCTGATGAGTATGCGGTTTCTGCTAATACAAAGCGCCTTCTTTTGCATAGAAATTTCATTTCTTTTTCAAACATTTTTTATTAGTAAAAGAGTTTTTTTCTACTCAATCCTCGAGCTGTGCATTTGGCAGCAAACTCGATCAAAGCATATTGTCTAAGTTCCCTATGAATTTACTTCATAGCAAAACTGGCTATGAAATGCTAACCCCGCATTGCACCAATCTTGCTAGGCATTCTTAGCATTTCGCCTGGTATTAAATTCACACTTAAAAATTATTTTAAGTGCATATATGAGGTTAGCTTGGTTGTTCACTTTGGCGTATATGGTAGGCAGGAATCAAGTCGTACTGATGAGTATACGCTTTAAACTGGGAGTCCAGACCAGAGTCATTTGCCATTTTCTTCTTATCTTATCCAGCGAGCGTACAATAACAAGAGAAATATCTTGAACAGCTGATCAAAACACAGCCTTATTCGCCAGAGTGTAAAAGACAACAGTGAACCACTACACTCTTATATGCCAGTATATAAATGTGCATGCTTATTGAAAAATGTAACCATTTCCTTTCCTAAAAAAAAAAAAAGAACAAGTGTATCTATCTATTTCTCTTTGCCCCACACATAAATGCTACATGCAAATTTTTCTTTCAAAATTTAGATTCATTTTTCATGGCGCCTACTCTGATCAGTAATCTCTTTCTATTGAACAGCTGCTCAAGAGATTTCTCTTTAAGTATACGCTCGCCGATCTTGTCCATTCTTCTTTCTTCTTAAAATTGCAAGATATTAACGAAAATATCTAATTGATTGAGAAATTGAAATTTTGATATTTTTTTGTAAAGTGAGTAAAGCAATTAAAAAATTCTCATTAGCTTATGAATTGACCTGATATTAGTATGGTGCACACATGAATCCATGGAAAACTCTCTCAAAGTTTATACGGTTAGTGAATTTCTCCCAGTTATCAAACCAAATGTTAATAACTAATTGCTTTGAAATCGTACCATAAAAGACATAAATCTTCTAAATTGGAGAAAATACTCTATTATTTATTTAGAAACAAGGAAAAAGATAAAGATTAGTCTATGACGAATTCTTACGATATACCCTAGATGAATGCCCGTATCTATTTTCATAGGATTTTATATTCTGAATTCGGTACAAAAAAACATATAGGACTGATTCTTTTCAGATTATGCGTGAAAAACTTCAGTTTTTATATGGCAATGCCAAGAAAGAGTTGCCGGATTTGGTCCCATTTTAAAATTCTATTTACAATTTTTATGAAAGCCCCGTGTACAAAATTTCAGCTCTTTGCGGTCGTCGCGTTTTCAGACAATGACCAAATATATAATGAAAGTCGATGTTTTTATATGGCAACTCTATGAAGGAGTTGGCTACTTTGTCCCATTTTCGAACTTAAGTCTAAATTTCTTTTAAAAAGATTTCGTCTACATTTCTTATAAAAATGCCGTGTATAAAATTTCCGCTTTTTATACCGTAGATGAAATTTCTAGGGTATATTAAGTTTGTCATTCCTTTTGTAAGGCACAGAAATAATTATGGTAGAGCAAAAAGGATTGGACACCCACGAATAATATTAAAAGTTATTTTCATTTTTGAATGTCCGTCCGTCCGTCTGTACGCACGATAACGCGAGAACGCGTTCACTTAGAAAGCTGAAATTTTGTTCACGGACTTTAAAAAAAAATTAAAATTAAGTTCGAAAATGTGACAAATCGGGCAATTCCATCGTGGGGTTACCATACAAAAATTTCGTTTTCCACTAATATTTGGCCACTGCCTGAGAACGCGTCGACATAGAGAACTGAAATTTGGTATGTGGTGTTTAGAAATAACAAATAAAATTTCAAAAATGGACTAAATCGTGCAACCCTTTTTTGGTGTTGCCATATAAAAATTTAGGGTTTTTACACATACTATGAAAATGATTAGTCCTAGACATTTTTATTGTACAAAAAACTTCTTTAAAATACGAAATCCTATAAAATTGGTTATAATCATTTTTTCTGTCCGACGAACCGTTCTAGAAATATATGTGAAAAACCACTTCAAAAATCAAACTTGCATAGATTGGTGACCATACGAAATTTTATACGGGAATTCATCTAGTTCTAGGGTATCATAAGAATTGGTCTTAGACCAATCCTAACTTTTTTACTTGTTATGTAAGCGCGTGGACTGGTGGCCGAAGGACGAACGAAAATGAAAATAACTTTTAATATTATTCGTGGGTGTCCAATCCATTTTGCTCTACCAGCATTATTTCTGTGCCTTACGAAAGGAATGACAAACTAATATATCTACTCTATAGATTTCATCATCTAGAGTATAAAAACACACACACAACAATTTCATTAGCTTCAATCTTGCAAACACGAATTCAGGTAAAAATAGTTTCCCTGCCATAAAAAAGCTCTCCCATTCATAGAAACATATAACTACAAACACTATGTATACGGGGATACAGCAGAACCTCAGTCATTCCTGGGAGAAATGAAGATAGAAGTGAAATTCGAAAGAACTCTATAAATCGATAGAGAATTCCATTGAAGGTAATTACCACTTATTGTTAGTAGCTTTTTGCCTCCCACACAGCTCACCCAAGATTCACTTATTCTTGTCGTAATTCGTCTTCAATAAACTCATTATTGGGTTGAATTGAAGCTAAGGTGGGTATATCAGGTGAGGGTAAAATCTCCATAGCTCCCATAGCAGAATGAAAAATTTTCATAATCAATTTTACCTTTACCTGACAAGGAAAGTGAAAATTGGATTGAGCATTGTTCACTTTTGTATGCATTACCAGACTTCTTACTCCTAGATATGTAGGTAGCTATATATACTCGTACATAGGTACAGAATCTTACTTGTCGTCAGTATTCCATGCATTCACCCACCTTGCTTGGTCTATTGTTATCGGAGTCGGAATGAAAATCAGTTTTAAATGAGATTGGCACTTGCTGCTTTATGTGTATCGACATGCGTACTTGATAGTCCTTACATGAATCGTGAGATGTCAATAATGCAGAGAATTTATAAGAACGGCAATTTTATTAGGATTTATTTGATTTGATGGGATAAATTACCTGATTAAGATTGCTCCCAAGGGGGAGGAACTATAGGAAATGTGGGGAACATTAAAATCTCGACAAAATTACCTCTGAGCCTAAGAGTTTTGAGAATGTTGAAATACAATTAAGAAATGTAGTTCTGATTTTTGTTTGAATGTAGCAAAAATTTAAATTTAAAGAAAAGTAAAAATAATTATATGTTATGCAGTTTTTTATTTAATTTAATTTTTTTTTTTATGTACCCGAACCCAAAATACAATATGCAATGCATGCGGAAAAGGAAGCAATGCACTACACAGTATATCCTGTATATCGTGAGGGGCTATTTAAAAAATTACATTCATTAGAAGTTTATATAGCTGTACTTAACAGTCTGCTAACAGTAGTTCTACAAAAACCGTGGAAAATTATGAAAGAAAAAGGATAAAATAACTTTTAACAAATAAGCGACAGACAAAAAAGTACAAAGACAATAAGAAAATTCCTGTAATTTTTATCAGCAGTTGAAGAAGGTCTAATCAGATCCCCTAGTCTTTTCATTCAATATCATCCAGGAGGATCAGATTTCAATTCATTTCTCAATTCAATTATTGTTGTACAAACAAGAATATACAAGTGTTTTTTTATACATTTTTTACACACGTTTTTTATACATCTAACAATAGCTATAATATATATTTCCTTATCAATAATTACTGTGAAAAAGGAAAGTTACAAATTACTTACTTTAAAAATAAAATTAAAATTCAATTCTATAAATTCAAAATTCAAAAAATTTAAAAATCAAAACTCATAAGTAGGAAGCAGAAGCTTATTAGTTCTAGAGGAGCGAGGGAAGCTTTTACGCAGATAGGAAGGCAAGCCAGAGATTAACAATTTGATAAGAAAGAGACATGTGCGAAACTGAAGGTATGAGGACAGGCCCATTACTAATACTTGAGGGACCAAATGAGACAAAATTTCGAACCTGCGTAGCTTAAAAGCATAACGAACAGCAGAATTGAGAGCAACTTTACGTTCCAGAAAACTACGTCTGCGTATGCCAGGATCGGTATGATTAGTGTTTTACCAGGTGTACCCTAGGTTCCAATGAAGTAAAATGTGCAGAATACTTTAAATGCCTAATGCAAGCATAAATCTTCGACACAGAAGAGTTAATGTGATCGTTCCATGTAAATGTTTTGTTTATGACAATACCAAGATTAGTAATCTATAGAGCTTCCATTAAGAGAGCTACGGGAGGTAACATTCCGGTCTCGAATCTACGTTTAAAAATATGAATGTATTTACATTTACCAGGGTTCAATCGCAATAGCTTACTTGATGCCCAATCCGCTATTTTTGATAAATCGTATAATTAATATTTCTAATATACCCAAAAGCATCACTAACAGGTTTAGTATTGTAGATTTTTACATCATTTGCGAATATATGGATTTGAGAATATCTGACAACGGAATTTATATCGTCGATAAAGAGGGCGAAGAGGAGGGGAGAAAGGATAGAGCCTTGTGGTACTCCAGACAGGATAGGTAAAACTGGAGAGGTATGATTACCAGTTTTAATAAACTGCTTTCTATCAGACAAAAAGAAAAGTTTGCTATAAAACGAGTAGCCATGTGGATGAAATTGTATAATGTAGAAAATTTCATACATAAAATACTATGGTTGATAGAGTCAAATGCCTTTGAGAAATCTAGTAGGGTAAGAATAGTAAGAAGATCCTTGTCCAAATTTTCACGTGAATATCATGGGTGATTGTAAGAAGAGCTGTAGTACAAGTATGCTCTGGACGAAAAACAGATTGCACATCACAACATTCTAGGAGAGTTGACATAAGATGCAATTTTATTTTACATAATCTTTTTCAGTACTTTAGATAAAAACGGGAGAATACTGATGCTGCGGAAATCCTCAGGTACGCAGCATTTCTTTTTTATTTTATAGGGATTACAGCAGCCAATTTCCATTTTACAGGAAAATGTGAAGATGAGAGACAAGTATTTATAATATGGGTAAAATGGGAGAATATTAAGTGCTATTCGCTTGAAAAAGCTTGGAGATTCCCTGGCACTTGATTTTATAGAATTAATAACCTGAAGAGCTTCCGAAGCATCAACCGCATGAACATCAAATGGCTCATTGTGATCGTTTCGCGGGGTCCTACATACTACTGAGGAACCGGATACAGGGCAGCTGGTAAAGTAATTAATGAGCTGGTCTAAATTGAGGTCACAGTCTACAGTCTTAGCTTTCGATGCACCAAGCTTACGTAGATTACGCCACAATTTTCTTGAAGGAAGATTGGTGTTTAATTTGTTATGATAATACTGGTATCTTGCCCTACGAATAGAAGTATTAACAATATTACGCAGGGCTTTGAAACGTTTAAAATCCCTATGAGATCGTGTCTGTTTCCAAATAAAATGTGGCTTATTTTTCCGGTGCATAAATTTGGCGATAGAACTGTAAAACCAAGGATTAACAGGAACTAAACGCTCGAATATCTATATAGTACCATATTCTACAAAATTTCAATTTTATCTCATCAATTGAGGCACAGTTTAAAATACTTAGGTTAAACTCAATAGTATGCAAAGGCTGCATATCTACTGTTATGGTCATATACGAACAGCACCCAAATAATGCGATGGCACTGACATCTGTCAATCAATAGATATAAGGGAACCGTGGTACCATGTGCGAAACGGGTGAAGTTGGCGAGATGAAAAAGCCGGAAGGTGACAGTTGAGGTCTGTCAGCCATATTTGATCATTAAGCGTTAATTCATCGGCGGGTGAGGTTGGCAAAAGAAAATAAAAGCCGAAAATTAGTGAAAAGTTTCTATTAAAAGAAAAAATAGAGTAATAACAAGCTCCCAACAATAAGAAAAAGAAAATAAAAAGATCAAGAATAACATCAATGTCCAGCAGTGGCAATAAGGGAAATTACCCTAAGGTTAGCCTCGCTGCCCATCGTAGCTCCACTGTGAGGAGCACCTGAAAAAAAAGCAAAGCTGATAAATACAAGTAGTCCTAAAAAAATGTGCAGTGAAATGATTGGCCAACAGTTTGGCAAAATTATAATCAAAACATTTTCAACGAAGGAAATGCAAAACAAAAATGTCACCCGCATGGAAATCACATAACCTCACACGCACACGTGTGGTATACCCCGTATTAAGGGAGCGCCAGAAGGAAGTAATGAGAAAGCGGCAGTTATTCAGTTTGCTAAGGCAGCAATTATTCAATATTCAGTGTAGGCCTAAAAGCATTAGCCAAATTGCTATTTTAAAATGTTTATAGTCTTAGAACAAAAATATAATCATTATTCAGTTTGCCAAAGCAGCAATTATTCAATATTCAGTAAGTTCAAAAAGGACTAGTCAAAGTACAACAATAAAATTTCTTTCTTTCATTTTTATTGTAAAATATAAGCATTATTTCAGTTTTTATAATTTCCATATCAGTTTATAATTAGTACCGATACGGTCATCCTTATCGATTATGAACTAGTGCTATCCTACGCAAGGAGCACCTGACAGAATGAAAACCAGACTTGGTGCATAATCAGTTTCGCCAAATACGATTAGAAGCCTACCGTGTGTTATCCTACTAAAGGAGCATGAAATAAAATGTTGTGGTTAATTAATTTCATCGAATGCAGCATATATAGAATAGGAACTTACCAGTTGTTATCCTACCAAAGGAGTACCTGAAAGAGTTGAAATAAAATTTTGTGATTAATTATAGTCATCAAATGGCAATGTTAATATATATACATTTGGTGGGCAAACATTTCCGTCAAAATTTGGAAGTTATTTAGAAGTTTATTTAGAATATGAACTTACAATGTGTCATCCTACTAAAGGAGCACCTGAAATAAATGAAATAAAGTGTTATGGTTAGTTATTTTCGTCGATGCCTTCCATTTATTTATATACTATACATTTTTCCAGTTAACATTTTCGGCGAATACAAGCATATTTAGGATATGAACTTACCGTGTATTATCCTAGTAAAGGAGCACTTGAAAGAATTGAAATAAGATTTTGTGATTAACTATTTTCGTCGACTACGAACACATGTACATTATGAACTTACCGCATGTGATCCTCTCGAAGAAGCACTTGAAAGGAGTAGACCGGTCGTTGTGCAGCTTATGTTGATCGAATAAATCACTTGTTCGTACTTAGTTATGTGGTATAAAAGAGGTCGGTAAATCGTAAGAGACTCGCTGAGAAAAATCTTATGGAACGGCGGCATGAACTCCGTGCATGGACGTTATTACCTGTATTCTACCTTAAACAAGTCAACGTGTATCCCGAGTGTCGCAGAATCAATACTGTTGGAGGACTCTACTTACCTCCTAACGCATCGTATAGAATGCTCGAACTGCAAGGATAGTATCGTCCCCAATGGGAGATTTTTTCCTCAGTCGCTTTTGTTTCGATAAAAATTTGTTTATGCCAATATTATGTCTCCAAAACGCCTTTTTGACAATCGTTAATCGCGGAACGAGAAAGTAGTAAACAAGCATTCTTATAACTAAGGAGTAAGGAGGAAATCCCATTGGGTCGATCCCCGATGTAGTCAAAGACGCGGCACCAGCACCACGTATCTACTAGCCAACATCTATAGATCTTCGGGAGTGATCTTAAAAAAAAACAAAAAACTTAATTTTTTTAAATAAATCATACAATTTTGTGTTATCAGTAGGATGGCAGAATAAAATGTGCACTCGGAAGAAAATCATTGGTCGTTTCTCTATTCCTCCTTTCCCCTGAGCTCTCTCTTTTCTCCTTACTGGAAAACGATAAGGGTCGCAACAGATGACATCGGGAGATGGGGCATACCCCAGCTGGACTAATTACATCCACCTCGTCACATCTGTCACAGGTAAAGTGAGAGCAAGGTCCCTTCAGGACTAAGTGTGTGAGCAAATTTTTTTTTTTGGTAATTTTTCACAGGCACGAAATTTTTTTGATTATGGCGCGTGATAGCTCGGGAGCTTGTATTTGTCAGATCCTGCTGGCAGACAGGACTTTACGTCCTGCATCCATCACTCAGACCAAAGTGCAATAACACTACCGAGTTGAAATCTCTGAAAGTGAAGGATAACAGTGGAGCGATTCTCACTCCCAATGTTAGTAACCCGGGGGTTAAACCTGCAAGTACAGTTTGCATGCAACCCTCCCTTCCAACGCGATTTTAAACTTGACAGCAGAAGGCAGCTCGGTTGATGTCTTATCAGCTTGCATGCCAGTTCATTTAAAAAATGGCATCGAGACGTAAAGTCTTGCGTATGTTGGAAAATTATAGCAATAAAAGAAGTAGCACAATGATAAAAACCCAAGAAAAAATTAACAGGAAGGTGTTGGTAAATGATGTAATGCAAATGATCCCAGAAAATCTCATTTTCCCAGAATAAATTTATCAAATTCTCTCAAGAATTTCTTTTCCGCGATTTTGAAAACTGTATAAATGTCAAATTACTATCTCCCAGCTGCCATGGTTTTTCATCATGCAAGTTCGCTGAAAGCTGCTGAGCTGCCAGCATGGCAGTGCAGATTGCATGCAAGCTGTACTTGTAGATGTAACCCCCGGGTAAGCGAGTATGTAAGAAATATGAGGTCGTGATCCGAACTACCAGGTAGGGCAAGTTGTCTAAAAAAAGACACGTTTGAGGGGTTAGTGTATATGAAAATATCGAGCAATGATGAACTATTACCTCGATACATGAAGGTCACTTGCAGACAGGAAATTTATAAACTGTCTAACCGGTCATCCTTAATAAATTTATGTTAAAATCTCCACATAGAAACAGCAAGAGAGATTCAAAAGATTATCCCTGATGTATCAGATAATGCTACCGACGGAGGTTTATAAACACAGCCGATGAGCATTTTGTTTTCAGCACCAAGAATTTCGAGAAATAAAAACACCGTCGATGAAATTGTAGAAGACAGAAAGATTTTTGCCTGTATTTTAGTTCCTATGTAAATTGCGACACCGCCTCCTCTTCTATCTTCCCTATCATGACGAAATGTTGATTAGTTATGGAGGTTTCAGCCCAGTTTCTGTCACACAAATTATATCTCACTAGGATCGAGTAAATATTACACAAAATTCATCTATTTTATGTAATAAGCTTGGGCATTTATATGACATATATACAATCCGCTATTACGAGAAGCAAAAACATTGATCATTGTATGACTCATATGTTCTTCGTTCAGGCCGTGAAACCAATCACCCATAATCAGTGGAGTCCGAGAAGCCCGTTCTCCAGAAGATAGCCTTATGCCGCACACCGAAACAACTGAAAGACGCACCTGACAAGACATTTATACATTTCTGTTGCAAATTACTCTAAGAATTATGTCCCTGGATACATTGATAAAATTCTCAAACCATCTTAGACTACCAGATTTAATAAAGCCTACTTTCTGTTTAATCCACAATGTCTTTATCTAAACTTAACAATTGGCCTTTGACATTGGATAACAGTTATGCTCTTCACATGCGCGACATTGATAACGCTGGTTAAATGTCTTCTCAGCTTCGCCTTAATAGCTCTTTAAAACATCTAGAGAACTCTAATAAAAAGACTTGAAAGTGTTTTTTCTCCTCAAAGAATAATGCCAGTTACCTAACTTACTGTTCTTTTTATAGCAATTTCGGAGATATCTTATAACTCAACTGTTACGTTAGTATGATAAACCTAAATAGTTCAGGAAATTTGGAAATGCTAGACATGATTCTGGTGGGGAATATTGATGATCTGACGATTACCAACTCATTTGGCGACATATTTTATTAAAACTTTTGCTCAGATAATTTTTGAGAAGTTACCTAAAAATGATTGAAATACCAAGGTCAAAGCGTTTGTGTTTTACATCGAAACTGAACGCCAACTTAACGCCAAGGATATTGTGAAAAAATCTTAAAAGGGCCGGCATTAGTGGAAAGGAGGTTAACCCTGCGTGCGAATTCAACCCGAATAACCTAAAATGTTTTCTTCACTTCCGTTCTTCCAGCCCCTCAAAATCAAGCAGATCTCTCTTATCAATCTTCTCCTTTATCTGAACACGAAATAACTTTTTCTTTCCGTTGTGTTGATGCAAACGAGGTATTAAGGGCTATCCATGCGTTACGATTAGATGCGGTAGGAGTAGATGTTAGTTCTCCGCGCTTCATTAAAATTGTTCTGCCTTTTATTATTAGGCATTTATTACATGTGTTTGATTCCTGCCTCACCTTCTCAATTTTTCCGCGCTTATGATGGACTGCCACGGTGCTGGCACTACCAAAAAAGATATTTCCGATAGATATGAATGATCTGCGGCCACTTAGCATTTTGTGATTTTTTTGTTTTCTAAAATATTAGAAAAGGTCGCGCAGATACAGGTGTTCAGGATTCATAAGAATCCTGAATATTAGCGAAATTACAGGGTGACACATGTATGTACTGACCTAAAGAAACAAATATTTTAGGATCTAAATTGTAACAATTTCGCTGAGACATGAGCCAGATAACTGTCCACGGGCAGTACATTGCATTCACGCATGGTATTTTTTTTATCGATCTAATACAAATTATCATCAGAAGTTCAAATTATCAACGCTGCAGTGAAGTGAGCCAGCCAGAAACAACTGTACACGGGTAGTACAATGCATTTGCACTTGGTAAGTTGAAACTAAAAATCTATTTAGAAAAAATTCAGTAGGCAACGAATATTTCTGACTGAATAGAATTTACAAACAAGTTTTTTTTTTCTTTCTTTCTTTTGTTGCATTTTAAACAATAGAAAACGAAGTGCAGCTGCAATGCCAATATGCCATGCGCCTTTGAATGCCGTTCTTTGGTGCCATGAGCAACCCATGGCTATATAAATCAGAATCTGACTTGACTCGTGCTCTTTTGCAGTTTGGCAGTGCAGTGATCAAGTTGGTATTCTAATTCCTAGTGTTATTTCCAAGTGCTCTAAATTTTATTAACATTTCCCAGTGTGATTTCTAAGTGCTATAGATTTTACTAACATAAACCACTTTATTACAGGTCTCGACCGAATAAAGATTCTTATTACGGGTCTCGACCGAATAAAGATTCTTATTGCGGGTATCGACCGAATAAGAAATTTACTAATTTAAACCACTTTATTACGGGTCTCGACCGAATAAAGATTCGTATTGCGGGTATCGACCGAATAGGAAATTTACTAATATAAAACACTTTATTACGGGTCTCGACCGAATAAAGATTCTTTCTGTGGGTATCGACTGCAGTCAGAATTAATAACCTCACTTTATTCTGGATATCCACTAGAATAAAGAATAGTCCAATTCCAAACCTCAATAAATTAGAAAACCAATTTGATCGAGTGCCTAATACTGAGCTGGTGAGTACATTGTTAGATACAATAAAATTTTCTAAACATAAATTTAATTTAATCTTACTTATTCTTTCACATTTATTCAATATTAAATTTAGCTTTACAGATAAATTTAAATTATAATTGTGGTTTTGATATAATATTATCAGGCATATATATTATATATTAATTACAAATTATAGCATTTATTGAATTTTAAAAAATCTAGTTGGAGTGCGAGTTACAGTGTAATAAACTTGGTGAACCGAAGAATTAAGCTACGAAAATACTGACTTTAAACCAGGGTTATAAATTTCATCACATTTCTTCATTATTTGCGTGTTCGCTCTAACTACGGGCAGAACAACAGGAGTACTTGAATGCTATGAACTTTCTTTCTGAGTGGCAGTGCGGTTTTTGTTCTCACCATAGCTGTGAATCTGCTCTACTAAAAGTGACCAAAGATCTACGATGTTCACTTGATAAAGATCACATTAGCGTCCTTGTGCTCTTGGATTTTTCTAAGGCATTCGACAGTATTATTAATCATAAGTTGTCTTCAAATTTTGGCTTTTGTTACTCTGCAATTAAACTAACTAACTAACTGATAGGTGGCAGCAAATTAAAGCGGAAAATGCTTTATCTGATCTTCTACCGTTCTATTGCGGGTTCTTCATTGATCAGTACTTGGACCTCTTTTGTTGAGCATCTTTATTAATGACCTAACGGAGGATTCCTTTGCTCGCTTAAAAAACCACCTCATAAATATACACGAATGGTCAGTAAACAATCAGCTAAAGCTGAAGCCATCCAAATCGCAATATATAATACTCCACACTAATAATATTCATACTGAGTATCTGAGCTCAACGGAGCTACTCTTAAATTAATGAATAGAGTTAGAAATCTATGCATAATTACCAACCTCAATATGAAGTGCTGTGATCATGTTAATGCTGCTAAAAGTAACATTTATTATGGACTTAGGCAGCTTTGGCTGTCCACCGGCATATTAAGCAAAGCAATGCGATTACGGCTTGATAAAATTGTACTTTTGCCACACTTCACGTTTGGTAGCTTGGTATTTCCTAAGCTTGACAGCACATGTGGGCGTAAATTTTAAATTGCCTTAGACGACTGGATCAAATTTATCTTTGCTCTACGCAGGTTCGACCATGTGTCGCTCTATAAATTACAGCTTCTTGGTTGCTCACGTCCACGTATCTCAATCTAACTTCTCTCAACTCTACTTGGCACGAACATCCCAAAATATTTGCTTGATAATATTCAGTTCTGTCAATCAGCCAGTAATCGAAATTTGGTCATGCCATGGTTTCGTAGAGCCATCTTTGAGCATTCTTACTATCTTCATATTTTTCATTTATAGAATAACTTACCAGCTAAGCTAATATTCAAAACGCAGATCGCCTCGGCATATTCAAGGGTTTACTAAGGTGCAATTTTTCTATCCGGGCTACTGCCCAGTGACCTAAGATCCCTGAAAGCTGAAAATAATTTCGATGTTTGGTTCTTTGATTCTTATATTGTTTCCTTACAAACTTAACAATTTATGTTTTATTATTATAATTTTAGTTATTATTATTTTTAACTTGTTTTTAATTACTGTCTTTCTTTTCTTTGCATTTATTCTATTGTGTCTTTTGTTATTATTCTCCCTCTTTTATCTTATTTCCTGTTATATCATAGCTTCTTTACTCTGTATGTAGTCCTTTGTCTTTTTGTTCTACCTTAAGTTGACATTTTTTTCTATTCATTAGTAGGTATCTCTTCTGTTTTAGTATTTTATCGTTCTTTTATTAGTTAAACTTTTTAATTTATGTTTTTTTGTTTTTGATTTTCATAGTTCTTTTTCCGAATATTAATGTACCTACTAAAAAAGATTGTAAAATCTTGTGTTACGTTTTTACATTAATAAATTCTAATTCTAAATCTGATTTAAAATCAAATCAGTTTGAATCAAAATCTATGAGGATACTTTACGATTAGCGATCAAGTAATTCCACATCCAACAATGCTTTTAAGAACTGCAAGATCTGTAGATAAATGCTTCAGTACATTAAAAGCATGTGGTTTTGTTTATTTCCTCATGGAGGTCGATATAGGGCAGGAAGAGATGGTATTCACCTAGCCAAACAAAAAATTATATGGCCGGTTAGGAGGCCATCTCAACCATTTGCATTTATCTAAGTTGGAGACGCTCTTACATCTACATACACTTCCAAATATTAAAAGTAAACGTACTCCCAAGAGTTTAATCAAAAATTTCCCTTGCAAATGGCCAATTCTTCAGTAACTTAAGTGATATTAGATAAAAGTTAGGGATTAGTGTCTAAATTTTGGACTACAAATGCCTCTTATTTTAGAGTACCTATATATTATGTACATAACAGTCCAACAAATTTTCAATTTTCACGTTTTTTTTTCGGATGGTTAGGAAGGGGGATCGGGATGATTTTTTTTTACGAATAAAATCACTCTTTAACAATACAAAAATATTTTTTTCATTAGTTTTTATTTATTTTTACTTGTTGTTAATAATTATTTTAGAAAGTGAGTTAAAAAAATGGGGGCAATCGGTGTCCACGGTTGTGGCCGCAGTTTGCATCAGAAAGAAAATATCAAATTGATGATTAATCTGTAGGGAAGCTGCTATGTCCCTATGGAGGTTTTTTTTTAAATTTGACAGCTTGAGGAGAAGTACTTAGCACTGTTTTTCTACAGTTTTCCGTGTGAAAAAATAGGAAGATTTCAAAAAAACAAAAAAAAACGTCCATGGGACATAAAGAATGAAGTAAAGAAAATTCCGGAAAAATTTCAAGTCGATAGCTTGAAAACTCTCCCTCTGAGAGTTGACACCCTTTGTAAAAAGGGCATTTCGAGAAAAACGCGTTTAAAGTTTGAAGGAGGATTTTTTTTTTACATAAATTGTCTACTTACAATCAATCGGCCATCTCAGCTCCATACAAAATCTATTCTGCATAACAACACACGAAACTGACGAATTTGACCACTCTATTTCGGTTATGGAAGAGCAGGTAAGAACTATAGGTAGGGATGTGCCGTTAGGGACGGAACAAAAGAAATGACGCGCGTCACCTTACGCTCCAATCTCTTTTTCTAAGAAAGGTTGTAGCGACTCTAATAATGCGAATTTTAATTTGAAAATTTGACAGAACAGGCACAACTACATATATGTACTTCAAGATAAGACAAAAAAAATTGATTTTTCAAAAATGTTACACTGAGATGGTTCCTTTAAAAGGGAATACCTCCATTTCAGGTACAGGGGCGTATCGTGCCCCCCCCCATTCTTTTTAACATAACTTACAAATTATTTGTAAAATATAATCTGTATATTATTAAAATGCAATAAAACCTTTAAATATATAATAGCAGTTCTTAAGTGCTAAAATGGGCGCAGGACGCGACTTTAGAGCCCTATTTTACCGACTCCTTTTGGATTTGGGATACCTATGGTCCATCTCCCCTCAAGGCCAAATCCTGGGTACGTTACTCTTCATGTACAAAAACCTATCCCAATATTTCTGAAGTGGACCAGTTTCTATATTTTATTTAAATTTTTACCTTCAAGCTGGTGACCATATAGAAATACATTTTACAGTGTATTTTATTGTTTCTTGCTGTAATAAACTTGAAATGAAAATCGATTTTAATATTCAACCTTCCATCGATAGTTACTACACTTGAATTTATTTCCCACAAATGACGAGCCTGTACCATCACAACTCACTGGATATAAAATGCAAATAATGTAGGTTCTAGTAATTCTCATGCAATGCAATATGTCAAAATTAAATTCGTCTGGCATCTGCAGGCCATATCCTTTCTATTCATTGATTGCACATAAATATGTTAAACGACCTAAGTGTAAAAGTTATCATATAAAACCTTAAATGATAAAGTTCGCTAAGAGTTCACCTGATATCAAATAGAAAATCGAACTTTTTCAGCCGCCTGACTTAAATAGTTATAAAGTATTAAAACAGGAAGAAAAGAAACAGAGGGAGAGAGTTCAGATTATCGTGAAAATCCTTTATCTTAAACTAAAAGAAGGAAAAATTCTAAACTTGTAAAGGTACAGAACAAGAAAAAGTTTATACATGCTCCACCAGACTCGTGTAGAAAGAAACTTTCATGAAGAAAGCATTTCTTTTTCACGAAATAATTTTCTCCTTAATAGCAATAATGCACAACTTAAGTCTCGATAGAGTAGGTATATAAAGTGTAGAGAAAAATAAAAAACAACAAAAGTGTCAGCAGAACTTACTACAAGAGTAAGACGAGTTTAAGGAGTAATTGAAATTTCTTAACCTTTCTTTTGTTTATGCAAATCAGGATTAACATAACACCTCCATTCCGAGGAGGATACCACCGTTGGTGTTTTCTAAGAACGCATAAGCTCCTTTTGTCGTTCTTAAGTTGTCTCTAATATGCAAAATCCTTGGGATTGTGCACTTTTTTATGTTGTTCTGATATTTTCTGAATGACAAGCTACGGAAGTACTTTAAAAAAGTACCCGACGTTGTTGAGTTGTTTGGTAACATTTTCTTACTGTTGATTTACATTATTCCTGTTTTTTTTAAGCCGTGGCGATAAAAATACCACGTAGGGGTATACAAAAAAAAATTCTTTTAAAAAAAAGTGTCCTAGTTTGAAGTCAACTTAGTACCTTCTCTTCAGGATTGGAAGCAACCGAGTAACTAAATATTACGTTTTCTAGTCACAGTCTGTCTGAATCTGTTTGTTTGTTGACCTCTTCCAGTTTCTTATAGAAAATTTCGCAAATTTTCCAATAATTTTCTGGAAAATTATAGCACCGTTGAATGCTCGTATGTAATTTTGAATGGTCACCTCTCTGTGCAAGTTTGATTGTTAAAATAGCTTTTCGTATCAATCTCTGAAACAGTTCATCCAGCGCTGTGCCTAGGGCTGGGGCAAAGGGGCTGCTGCCCCAGGCGCTGTTTCGTGAAGGCGGCCGGAGAAATCACATAATTTTTTTTTTGTAATAAAGTAAAAAAAAATTTTATTGAAAAATGATTCGTGGATAAAAAATTCGTAGAAAATAATTCAGCGAATAACAACAACAATCCAACAAAGCTCAACCTAACGCATTTATAACGTTTACACGACGATCGTACTGTATGAGACTTATTATACACGATTATACGTATGTATTTATGTATATATACAAAAACTACCGATATATTTGATAGTATTGATAGTTTTATGCCGAAACTATCAATACTGTCACGAGGTCAGAGTATCAATGTTTAAGCAACATAGCAGTCTGCTCTGATAATAAGGCCACCCTAAATTACAGAAGAGCAACTCAGATCTGAGTCGACTTAAAGATTAGCCGGTTCCTACTTTTGGCCCCAGATGGTTCTAAAAGAGCCATTGAATTCTGCCTCAATATTTCTTGTGAATGCGATGCTGTAGTTTCCCATCACTGATAAAAGGGGAGAACGGAGTCTGGACGACTACAAACGAGAAGCTGTTAAATGCACTTCTTGACGCCCACTTTCAGGATAGCGGGGAGATAGTTTCGTCGGTGTCGAGTTCTGCAGAACGGCACCTATAAGTTGGAAAGGAGGAGGTGATTAGCTCCATAGTCAGTGAAAAGGCGATTAAAAAGACTGTCCGCTCTTTTGACCCCCTTAAAGCGTCGGGGGTTGATGTACTAATACCCATTATGCTTCAGAAGGTACTAAAGTAAATGGCTAGTGCCGATTTATAAGAGCTGCCTGAGGCTCTGTTCTTAATTCCTTCATTCCTAAGGCATGCAGAATGGGCCACATCGAGACAAAGAACATTAGACCTAGATACTGGGAGTATCGGATAAAGCATTGCAGAAGACACTGATTAAAATGGCAGACGTCACAATGAGTAAAGCGATAGAGGAATGCAGACTAGCGGAATTAAATAATGAGAAGGTGAAGCACATGCAACAAGAGAATAAAACTGAGGTAATAGAAGATGTTAGAAGAAATAGAATTTATAGGAATTTCAATAATAAATCAGGTAATAGGCAACATATTTCAAAGAATTGTTTCGAAAATAATAATAATAAAGAAAAAAAAATCAATTGTAAAAAATGCGGTATTTTACATGGTTATGGAGATTGCCCAGCGTATGGAAAAATTTGCGCAAACTGTAAAGTTAAAAATCATTTTGCAAAAATGTGTACTTCAAAGAAAGTTAAAACAATTTTAGCAAATGACTCTGAGCAATCTGATAACGAATTTTGTCTATCAATTACAACCTTCCAAAGTAATAAATCTATTGATAATTTTAGGACCGTAAAAAGCTGGAACGAATGTATAAAGGTTGAAAAAAGCATTGTGGAATTCAAGCTCGACACTGGTGCAGAGGTAAATGTTCTGCCACACTATTTACTACAACAAATCAAGAAGAATGTTGAAATATTGCCCTCAAAGGTAATTCTCCAGTCTTACACTGGACATAAAATAACACCTAAAGGCGCAACGAACTTGGTATGTACTTTCAAAAATATTTCCGCTAAAGAAAAATTCGTAATAGTCAACAATAAATTTAAACCAATATTAGGATTAAAAATATGTGTAAGCTTAGGGCTCATAAAAAGGGTTTCGGTTATTAAAAATAAGAATAAAAATAAGACAGAGCATGATTTCTTGCAAAAATACAAAGAAATTTTCTTAGGGTTGGGAAAATTCCCAAAACAATATAAATTAAGAACTAAAGGTAATTCAAATCCGGTGGTACACCCCCCACGCAGAGTGCCGTTAAAATTAAGGCCCAGACTTGAACAAAAGCTAAATGAATTAGAAAAACAAGCAATTATATCTAAAGTTAATGAGCCAAGTGAATGGGCTCATCATTTAGTTATAATTGAAAAGTCGGATGGATCGTTACGACTCTGTCTCGACCCGCAAGAGCTGAACAAATGTATAAAACCCGATTTTTATATGATACCTAAGGTACCTAGGTAGTAAATACTTCACAGTTTTAGACCTAAGAGAGGGTTTTTATCAAATTGAGTTAGATTTAGAGTCTCGAAAGCTGACAATATTTAGCACTCCATTCGGTTTTTACCAATTTAATCGTCTTCCGTTCGGTATAAATTGTGCAGCAGAAGTGTTCCAAAAATATAATTTTGAAATTTTCGGCAATATTCCAGGGGTTCTCATCTACATAGATGATATTCTCATATCGGGTAGCACAATTGAAGAGCATGACTCACGGCTTAAAGCTGTATTAGAAACAGCAAAAAGATATAACATCAAATTTAATCTTAATAAAGTGCAATTACGCACACAAAGCGTGAAATATTTAGGTTTCATTTTTTCTGAAAAAGGAATAACTTCTGATCCAGAGAAGATCAGAGCAAAAGAAACTTTACCTGATCCAAAGAATAGAAAGGAACTACAAAAATTCTTAGGAGTTGTAAATTTCCATGAGAATGTTTATACCAAACATGTCACAATACACCTCCCAGCTAAGATCATTACTTAAAAATGATATTAGTTTCGTTTGGCTGCCGTATCACTCAGAGGCAGTTGCCAAGTTCAAAGAGCTCATTAAAAATTCGACTTCCTTGACACCCTTTGATGAAAATAAGCACCTGAAAATTCAAACAGATGCATCTCAGAGTGGCTTAGGAAGCTGTCTTTATCAAGGTGATTCTTCAGTTATTACTTTCGCGTCAAGAGCTCTAACAGAAACAGAACAAAGATACTCCCAAATAGAAAAGGAGTTATTGGCAGTCGTCTTTGCCTGTAAAAAATTTCACCATTATATATATGGTAGACAGGTAGAAGTACACTCCGATCACAAACCACTAGAGACTTTAATCAAAAAAGATATAAATAAAATCGCATCATGCCGACTTAAAAGATTAAGATTAAAACTACTTAATTACAATATAATACTAAAATATGTCCCAGGAAAAAATCTACTGGTGGCAGATTACTTATCAAGAAACTATCAGAATATGGATACTGATGAAGAAGAAACTGACATTAATGGCTTAGTGCACAGCGTCAATATATCTGATCCGAGTTTAGAAAAAATTAAATATGAAACGAAAAATGATGAGGCTTTAAAACTTCTTAAAGAGTTATATTTAAAAGGTTGGCCAACAGATAAATCTAAAGTTCAGGACATTGTAAAAAATTATTATAAACACAAAAATGATATCTATCTTGAAGATAATATTTTGTTCCATAATACCCACAATTTTAAGGCCAGATATTTTACAAAGCCTGCATAAGTCACATTTCGGAGTAACAAAAACTCAACGTAGAGCAAAAGAATTATTTTATTGGCCTAATATTAATCGCGACATTGAAAATTTAATTTCAAAATGTAACATCTGCGAAAGATTTAGGCCAAACAATATTAAAGAACCAATGATACCTCACGAAATTCCCCCATTACCCTTTCAAAAATTAAGATGTGATATTTTAGAATACGAAGGAAAAAATTATATTGTAGTAGTTGATTATTTTAGCAAATGGATTGAGATAAAGTCACTCCGCAAAAAAGATTCTAAGGAAATCATTAGATCTTGGAAGGAAATTTTTGCTATCTTTGGAATACCTAGTCTAGTAATAGCAGATAACGTACCTTTCAGTTCATATGAGTGTAAGTCCTTTGCCAAGTCGTGGAATTTTGAAATTATTACTAGTAGTCCAAACTACCCCAAATCAAATGGATTGGCTGAAAGGGCAGTAGGAATAGTAAAAAAAATCTTTGATAAATGTCAGAGTGGGGACGATAAAATGATAGGGTGCTATCATCACTCTTGTGGCTACTGTTAATAGATGAAATTCTCATCAAGTTAAAGAGAGAGGGCTTTAAGGCAGTTGCCTACGCAGATGACTGCTAACTGGAAAATTTCTCTCCAAAATTAATGAATGGCGCAAGTATGCGCTGCTTAAGCTGGAGATCTAGGCCAATAATAGTTGACTGAGGGTAACTACTTCGAAGACGAAACTGATCCTTTTTATAAGAAGGAGGCGAGTGCAAAGTTGCAGACTTCCCATACTCGGTGGAGAGAATCTTACTCTCTCCAGCGAAGCACAGTATCTGGGAATCATCCTCGATTCCAGCTGAGCTGGAAGGTTAATCTAGAAGAACGCGTGAAGAAAGCCAGTGTGGCATACTACACGTGCAAGGGGATATTTCGCGGAGACTGGGGATTAAAACCCAGGGTGGTACGTTGGATGTGCACAACCATAATTCGACCCATCCTCTGCTACGGTTCAACGGTCTGGTGGACGGCACTGACGAGGAAATGTAACCTAGATGTGCTGTCACAAATTCAGAGGGCCGCATGTATGGGAATAACTGGGTATCCGCACACCACGCCCATGGCGTCATTAGAGGTCATGCTTGACTTATTGCCGCTGGACCTCTATTGCAGAGGTGTAGATATTTCTATTATATTTTTACGAATGGTTCCAAGACGAGTGGGGGCACAAGGGCTGGAGTGTACTCCAGAGGTTTCCAGTGGTACGAATCTTATATACTGCCTGACAAATGCAGTATTTTTCAGGCAGAGCTCGCAGCAATTTTGATATCCATGGGAAGAAAGCCCGCACAGCACATCTGCATATATACTGATAGCCAGACAGCCATCAAGGCGCTGGATGCCGTGCTGGTAAAATCAAAATTGGTGCAGTTATGCAAGACCAGCCTTGAGGAATTGACTATAAGGCGCAATGTCACCCTATGCTGGGTACCTGGCCATAAGGTTATCTCAGGCAACCAGATGACTGATGAGTTGGCCAAAAAGGGTTCTGAATTTGAAAGCTCTGCAGCGGTAGCTTAATTGAAGATCCCAATCGGAGCTTTAAAAAATAAAATCATCAAGGGTGCCTATCAAATGGGAAGCTGCCGGTGGACCAGCAGGGATACCTGCCGTATTGCGAAGCAATTGTAGCCTGGATTTGACAGGAAAAAGACAAGGGAACTGATTAATGGTAGCAGAACAAATACCAGGAATCTAGAAGGGGTCATTACGGGTCACTGGGCCATAGGAGATCATGCTAAAAGACTGGGTATATCGGCGAACGATTTCTACAGGAGCTGTAAGGACTCGGAGGATATTGAATCCGTCCAACACCTGCTTTGCGAATACCGCGCTTTGATTAATAAAAGAACTAGGCTATTGGATAACTACTTCTTTCAAGACTGGGGGAGGTGCAAAGTAAAAAGTTTAAATATATCCTTAGTTTTCTAACAGAAGCAGGATGGATCTAGGTAAAGATTCTTGGATATATCCTGAGTTTCCTAAGAGCATCAGCAGGTATCAGAGCGGCTTGGACGGTTATCCCATGAGATCTATGGACCCACTGGGGAACTAAGTGATGCAGGCTAGTTTTCGTCTAGCGGCACACCTATTACTTAACCTAACCTATCCCATCACTAACGCTGACTCTCAAAGCTGTCAATGATGCGCGTTGGGAAAGTAGGCTTCATGCCATCAAATCCGTGCGCTATCAGCGTGAAGAGGTCTATGATGTACTTTTGGGAACGATGAAAAAAGAGATAATCTATCAAAACTTAAGGTTTTGTGCTTAGCCCGATTCATCGTGAATTTTAAATTCATTTGTAGCGTGATTATTTGGTTCGATATTCTAAACAAGGTTAATGTCTCTTCAAAATGATTACAAAGTCCTGCTTTGAATATATTTAGTTGAATGCTGTATAATTCTAAACAGAGCCACAAATTTTCTGAAGCAGTACAGATCTGAAGAAAATTTTTCCAGAATACTGAACGAAGCTAAAGACTTAGCATCTGAGGTGGGGGTAGAGCCCATATATCTCCCTAACAACATTGTCCGCGTTCTGCGTAAGAACCGTAATTTCGAATACGAAGTTCGAGATGACAGATTCGAGAGAACAATTTAGAACAGAATTCTTTTACCACGTCGTTGATACAGCAGTAGCACGGTATACATACTAATAAGGTATGACTATCCGGCACCATAGATTCGCACTTTTCTCTGTTAATCGATTCGCATGACGCGATTCTTAAAAAGTGATAAATATTAAGGTTAATATTTATGTAAATTTATTCAACTGGATCCATTTAAAATCTTCAAATAGGTACCATTTTACCTTCTAAACAGAAAGATAAATTGAAGGAACATTATTAGAATTGTATTCCACATTTTAATTTGCCACTAACCCCACTTTTTACACTTCGTTATGATGCATTGCAAATTTGCTTTCTATTTGAGAAAATTACGATTACCACTAACTAATTTCACTATAGAAATAATAAATAGATCTTAAGTAATCAATTAGGAGTGCAAATCACAAGTATTTCAGTCTTATATTGCATTTTTTATCGATACAACTTTCGTGGCACTTTTGTTTTGATCCGATCTTATTTCCCTGAAATGTGGTTTAAACTAACAAATTCAATATATATTTATGGTAAGTAACTCATATTATATTTATTAAAACATTTTCAATGGATCCAGTGGAATAAATTTACATAAATATTATCACTTAATTTTTCCCATTTTAAGAGTCGATTCGTGTGACGTCACACGCACTTGACAGCCCGGACAATCATACCTTGTTACTCTGTATATCGTGCAGCAGTAGTATGAATGGAAGAGAGCTTACAACAACTACAGGCGCCGAGTATTGACTTCAAATTTCTGAATGATATTCATGCTTTAATGCTTGGAACAGAATGCATCGCAGCCACCAAGCACAATGCGGTGATTAAGTGTCAAAATCGTAGCCACCAAACATATTGAACACAATAGCCATTGATGACTGCGTCAAGATGAAATTTAAATGAATTTGTTAACTGTATTAATGATAAATTGGGACCACAATATTATTAGTTTTAAAATTTGTCACCACCATAATTAAATTTTCTTTGAAACTCATCATGTTCAGTATACAAAATTTTAAATCAAACAAAATGTTAATCAGCTGTGAAATGTCAACGCAGGTTAATTGCGCTCAAGTTGAAAGTCAACCAACTTTTGCGTGGTGGCTACGATGCCTACGTTCATTGCGGTCACTTAATGGCATTGCCTTATAGCTTACTTACGCGTGACATTTTCCTGCGTGGTGGCTACTTTCATTCTGTTCCAGGGCTAAGTCTTCAACGAAAGAAGACATAATGAAGAACTGCAGAGATTTGCGTAGAATATTAACAAATGGGGAGAGCATTGATGGCATTGAGCTGTATGACGAAATTTTCTGGCTGCGATCTTGCCTGCTGATCAATCCCCAATTGAAGTTTTGAATTTCATCGTAAACAATAAGATTCTGTCGATTGTACTCAACGTTGTCATTGTCATATTGTTAATTTTACCCGTTTCAGTGGCATCAGGAGAGCAGAGTTTCTCGACACTGAAGATTATTAAAAATTATTTTGCGATCGATAATAAACCAGGAACGCTTATTAGGATTGGCCACCATATCTATTGAAAGCGAATTATGTCATCGCATTTTTGATCAAATGAAAATTGAAAATTATAATGGTTCGAGTCGGTTGAGTGGTAAGGGCTGTATAAAAATATAAATAAATAGAGTTTTCTTTCCGAATCGGCGCCGTGGACCTGGTG
This sequence comes from Dioctria linearis, assembly GCA_963930735.1. Lineage (NCBI taxonomy): Eukaryota > Metazoa > Arthropoda > Insecta > Diptera > Asilidae > Dioctria > Dioctria linearis. Next base: position 64,664,975 of record OZ005742.1, on the reverse strand, counting down.
ACCAGCGACCATTCCTTCAACTTTCCGAGCTTCCCGCCCGATGTTGAACCTTGATCTCGAGAGAAGCCACAGGCGCAGCCGCTTTTCGCCGCCAGGGGAAACGGCGAAGTTAGCGCTTTTCTCCGAATGGCGGCTGGAACGGCGAAATGATAACTATTGGCGTGAATGTCGCTTTTTACAGTCAATGCATAAACCCTAAGCTAACTATGGAATGCCTTTGCCACATAGCGCCATTAAATAAAAACGAACAATGAGGTAAGCTACCTGACAATTAACGATTAAGTGCAAGAACTCAAGTTGGTTTTTTAAATCAATTTCTTAAACTTAAATGAAATTAATACAATGAGCAAGAAATTTTACAAGCAAGGTTACCGGCAATCATGGGAAACAAATCCCATATTAAAAGGTAAATTTTTCTGTTTTTATTAACGATAGACGACATGTAATTCATGTAATATAATATTTAAGATTGGATTCAGGCTGTTCCGGATATACCGAGTAAAGCCTACTGTCGCTATTGCAAACGTACACTCTATGCTCACAGATATTCGGTATTAAAACATACGTGCACTATTAAGCATCAACAAAATGTTGACAAATTTAAATCAATTATGCCTCATCCAAATGAAAACAATACAAGCAGCAAGCAGAATTCCAATGAAAATAAAAATTCATACAGCATCATGCACCAAGAAGATATTAGACCTGAAAATTTGGTCCAGGAAGATGTATACGATAAGCACGATAAGATACCAAAAGAAGATGAACCTCGAATTGATATAATAAATTATACCCAAGTGGAAGAACTAGAAATTTTAGATGAACCCTGCAATCAAGTAGTGATTACCACTGAGGAATATCTAGATGTTACTGATGGAAATAGAGACGAATCTGGTAATGAGCATCAGGAAGTAGAAACCGATTGTGAAAGTAATCAACTGATAGAGAGAAACTCAAATTACAATTATGATCCAGATATTGATGTAAGTTCAAAACAAACTTTTATGTATGATTTTACATAATCTAAGGTATTAAAAATATTCAAATTAGAGGAATTTATTAACGGTCTTGACTACAATACAATACAAAATTATTTTATTGAAAGACCCTGGCATAAACTCTAGCAATCAATAAAAATAAGATAAATCGAGCAACCCTTAAAGTGATTGAGCAGGTACATAAGAAGTTAGAACCAACACATCTGAAAGTCAGACTTCAGGCAATTTTTTTTTTTTATAAACGTAAAGAATTAAGAACATAACACTAGGTTTCAAACCCTGACTGTAAGAAAATAATAATGAATAAAGATATACAAAATCAAAAATAAATATTCCCAAAGAGATATTTCCAAAAATGTTTACACCGAAAAACCTTGAACCTAACAAGTTAGAACTAAAGATACTTTCTAGAAATGTGGGCGCTAGGATTACTATTTTGGAAATGGAAAAATACCATACGTACTTGGTAGACCGGGAGTCAAGTAAGCAGTTTTTATTAAACAAAGTTTGGGGAAATATAATGAAATATGGGTGTTAGGATGCCGTGTGATTGGTCACATTTAGGGCGCTATAAGTCGTAATATAATTTAATGTTCTACATGAAACAATGGTGAAATTATTGTTGGCTAAACTAATATTTTGGTTGCTAGATTTGCTCTAAATATTCGACTTCCACCCACTTCACAGACAACCGTTTTCCATCTTCCGCGTGAATGTGTACAAGAGTCACTACACATCCGTACGAAAGATGTGTTCAAGATCCTTAAGGAGATCAACGTCTCCAAAGCCGCAGGTCCTGATGATTTCTCGCACCCTGTTAATTAAAATCAGCCCTCATCCTTGGCTAAGCTTCTGCGCAAAGTATTCTTTTTGAAAATCACCAACTTCTAGTAAACTAGCTCACGTTCAACCTATTCGCAAGGTGACGATCTCTCAAATTATATATTACTTCGATTCTTTCATTTACTCCAAATTATGAAGTATTTAGAAACCAATCAACTCATCAACGATCACCTCCGGATTGGACGCTCATCTGGAGACGACACTTGCTGAATTTTCTTACGAAACGTTGAAACCGTAGTCTTCACAATTTTGATGATTCTAAAATACTTGCCTTAGATATTTCAAAGGCCTTTAAGAGAGTCTGGCATCCTGTCCATTCAGCCAAAATTAAAGCACATAATCTCTCCTTATCCTGTCGTTTAATGCGGGTTGCACTACATGGAGTTTCATCAGAACCTAACCCTATAAATGCTGGGTGCGCCAGGACTCTGTTATCTCTTCACACCTTTTCTTAATTTTCATTATTGATATGCTTTCCCTTAGTTTTAATCCCATCCATAGTCTTGCCGATAACAGTACCCTCAATTTCGCTTACTCCTTTAGCACTTTTGCGAACTCCAGAGGAATATCTGTCAAACGATATTGTATGATTAGATCATTGAATAACGATTTTGATAATATATTCGTGTGTCCTAAAGTTGTCTCATCTCTTTAAACCAAGATCATAATTTTTCCATTTCTTTTGATGGAGCACTGATTTACGATTGACCGTATTTATGCATTCTTGCCATTAATATTTCCATTAAGTTAAGCTGGACAGATAACATCTTCTCTGGTGCCAAAGACGCATCGAAATGTCTTGGATTTCTGAAAAGGCGTAAGAAATATTTCAGCCCATCGAATCTAGCACTCCTCTACAAGTCGTACATCAGACCTAGAATAAATACAATTCCCATCTGGGCCGGGACTAATCTAACAGCTTTAACTTCATTGAATATTGTCCAAAGGAGAGCCTTCAAGTTCATTGATGATTTGGCAATAACTTGTCATATCGCCCCACTCGAGCACCATCATAATGTTGGATGCCTTTCACTCCTTTATCGCTACATGCATGGTCAATGTTATGTTGAAATACTGGTCTGATCACTTGTAGAATGATTCCTGTACTCGCGTAGAGAACCGCGTACATCCCCTTACCCTTCAAATTACTTTCGACCATACAGTAAAATTCCGTGATGATTTTTTATCATGAACTGTGCGAATGTGGAGCAGTATACCATGTTCTATCTTTCCTCCACCATACAACCTGCCAAAGTTTTAAAGGTGACATACATCAAAATTATGATAATTCAGTTCTTTCTAATTGTATATTGCTATTGGAGGGTAGACCAACTTCCGTACATTTCTATCCATTCTCCTTTGTGGTAAAGGCGGCCAAAATGAAGATTACCCAAAAAAAAAAAATGTTACTTATTATATACTTGCATCGCATATTAAGCGTAAACAATCCCATAAGACGAAGATAATGAAGCGCAAGACTTCTGTAGAAATTAAAAAATAAATAAAAAGAATTAAGCGCACGCAATTTAAACTTTTCTACGATAAGAAATCAACTCTGGGAAAGCCCTTATCTCATTGTTTAACTTTTTAGAAGTGTTGATACCGAAAAATCTTCTTATCTCTCAGATACTTTACCTCGGTTTCCTCCTCAGTGCGATTAAGAAATTGCTAAAACCGCAGCATAATTTTATGCATTGTTAGGTTTTTATATAAGTTCAGTCAGCGTGCATTCAAGTAAATGTACTTAAGAACGTGTGTGATTGAGAATAGAAACAAATTCCGTAGACATTTGTTTAATTTAGCTTTATATGTTCTCTTGTCTGTCTTGTTTTGTAATATTTTACGTCACACGAATTCAAAACATTTGGAATTTACAAAATTTTATCTAACAGTAAGTAATTCAATGCAGATATTTTCTTACTCGGTGTTTGGAATTATGATTAAACAGTGCTTCTTGGATTCGTGTCCAGTAACTCTTAATAATCTGAACGATTACCTCAGCTATATTAAGACTGGGATAAAATAGAGCAGACTTCTAATGTTTTATGGATGATCTTTATTCTAAAGGCGTATTGTAAATTCTTAGTACCGATCGTGAATCCATCGAGATCAAATTGAACTCCCTTAGCAAATTTATTCATGGAACGGCTTTTTAGAAAATATAGACGCGAAAATGTGCAGAAACTTATGAATTGTTTGTTCTACACACTTGAAACATAAGGAGCGATTTCATGATATCATGGTTATTCTTGCTAAACTTGACTTGAGTCTATCCCACATACTTCTCCAATTTCTCGAAGGAAGCAATCAAATTTTCTAAATAATTCTTACTTTTCTATCTCAATGTAATCAAGTCTTCTTTCTAAGGCGACCGTCTTTTCACTGACTGTTTGACTGAAACTTGGCTATGTGGAAAGATATTTGATGTTGAACTTTTTACTTCCCTGGGATTCTGTTTTGGACGCACCAGTTGAAGACAGAGTCCTTTGTTCTTTTCGACAAGGTATCCTTACCTATAAGCATATTATAAATCTCATTTATATTTCCAGAGCTTTCGAAGCCTCAGTTTTTGATATCTTCTACATTTTACTGCGTATTTGCTGTTAAAGCTGAAACGCAAGTGAACTGCATTTTTATCGACTTCAGTAAGGTAGATTTTTATTTTGCAACTTACTCTTCTTTTTCTCTTAGTTTATTTAGGTTTCTGCTGGTCTAAACAGTACTTAATGTATTATTTTTCGCGAATCCTTTTTCGTTATGATTAACAATACTTTTTTGTGTGCCAAAAGACAGATAATTTTTAAACACTGCTATTAATCATTTACATTTATTTTTAGGTCGTTTAAAATTTCTATGCTGCGCCGCTGACGACGCCAAAAAATCTCGCTTTGTTTCAGAAGAACACGACTTTTAAACTCATAGTCTTAGCCACACTAATGGGGGTCCATTAATTATCTCCCTTCAAATATTGGCAAGCTGACCACTATGACCCTCTCGCTCAAATGGAGTCCGTCATTATTTAAATTGATGAATGCTCATTAAATACACGTGATAAAACCAAGAATTTATGTATCTGGCTCAAGACCAGGCTTACCATTGAGGATCACTTCGATATCATCATTAAAAAAAATAATCCGACTTTAAGATGGCCTGTAAAATTTAATGACCACTGGATTACTACTTCAGGCTTCTTTATTGTAATTTTGTCAGCCCAATTTTAAAATTCTGTCGATTCAACGAAGGTTCATTAAATCCATTCTTCTTGGTCTTCTTTGAAACAATCCCCAAGACTGCTAAAGGAAGGCGGTATATAATAGCCCAATATTCCTGCTAAGACACTAATCTAACCTAACTGATTTTTTATAATTTTTTTTTTTTAATTTTTCCTCCAACCACCACTCTCTCCATCACTCTAATTCTAGCAAGACTCATCAGATTTGCTAATATTTAGCTTGTACCTCTTCTCAGACAGCATCTAGCTGGTATTAGAGAAGAGTACTTTTTTACATATTTATATGTTAGGATATCAGATCAATGAAAAAGTTGTCATTATATTTTCTAGAAAGTTCCATCTTCCATGTTACAACATTAGTGTGCGCTTTACGAATAATGTTTATTAAAATTGCATATTACACATTATAGCGAGGCACATTCAATCAGTCTCACAGTCAATGGGTAAATCCCTGACTAGGCTTTTGAGCTTAGAGCTGAATACGTTAAAACTAGAGCTTACTTTTATAACATCGGGAAGCTCGTTATAGATTTTGCTCGCCGTGTATATAAGCCCTTTTCTAATTCTGTTTGTTTTTGGCCGTACCAATCTTAGATTTTCTCTATTCCTCGTCCGATGGTTATGTATAGATGTGTGTGTGTCTACTCGTATATTTGATTTGATGAGTCCACGTACAATTTTATAAATAAATTTAGCCTTTTCAAGATATATCATTTAATTAATAATAATTTTTATTCTTTGTATTCTACAGACATCATCACAAAACGAACCTGACGATATGGCGGAGAAAAAGAAAACAATTTCAACTCATATTTTAGACACAACACGGGGTCAACCTGCAACCAATGTTCCAGTAATTCTACTCAAATTAACTGATAACGTGTGGAAGGAAATAAGTCTTTCATCAACCGATAAGGATGGTCGTGTTTCCGAGTTGATTTCAGACGAAGAATTTACCCCAGGATGTTATAAACTGCATTTTAATGTTTCCTCATATCTTAGAGATTCAGCGGGCAAATCTTTGTATCCATTCATAGAAATTGTTTTTCTATGCGAACAGGGAGAGCATTATCATATTCCTCTATTGCTTAATCCATTTGGATATTCAACTTATCGGGGATCTTAAGGTTACAGTTTTTTACTTATAGTAGAATATTTGAATTTGTAAACTTCGAATAAAAAAAATCATAGTTACTGCTGTTTATATTTTTTTCATGAGAGTCTTTTGTACTTCGGAATCTGTCAGAGTTGTTGCTACTTCAAGTTCATTAAGGTCGTCTTCAACAGACACAGTTTTCAGATAAGCTCCAATGAAAAATTAGTTATAGTGTTGTTGCTGTTTTCGCGATATGAGGTGTTGTTAACGAAATCAATTTTGTTATTTGATTACCCTTGAGTTGGACACTGCATTTCTGAATACAGATTAAAATTATTTTTTTCAAAATATTAGGAATCATTCAAGAAGAAAGTTGACAATAAAATAATCTTCAAAACTGAACACGCGGTTTTCATAGTGCCACCATTAAATGTTTCTTGCCATTGTTGCACACTAGGCCCTTTTCAAATATTTTTTAGTTGTGACTATTCCAGTAGGCGAAGCAACACAAAATCAAAGCAAATATTGAATTTTTCCAATGATGCACACACGAGATTTCATTTTTCTTTTTCAAATGATTCTGTCTTTCCAAATTAGAGTTATCCAAGCAGATTACTTTATGTGGTAGGAAATGTTCCATTGTGTGGATAATACCTACTTTTTACGCATTAACCAGTTAATTTTCTCTCAAGCAGTGCTGTTGATAGAATCTTCGAATCCGTTGAAGCATGAACGTTTTGCCGATGCTACGAAGCATGAATGTTTTACCAAGTGTTAAGGTTAAATTATAATATTCGGGGTGCCTTGAAATAATTTTTGAATAGTTTAAAGAGTCCGAGTTTTTCGGAAAATATACATATTATAAATCTTTTGGTTATAATGAAAATATGTAAATATATATTATTATATGAATGATTTAAAACGCAACGGGGTTCAGAACTTGTTATGCTAATTTCACAGTCTTCTTGTTTTCAACTAAAATTAGACACACTTACACATCTTGGATGAAGATACACTTTAAGAGCTTTATTTAATATTAAATCAATACGGCGGCTCGAAAATGATGGACGCATTATACCATTTCTGATCAGATTTGACTAAAAATCGATACTGTGGAATTTTAGGGTCGTATTTATGAATTTGTCGCCAATGTTTAGAAATCAAACTGAGTACTCCTAAATGGCAGTCCCATTTTGCCACTTAGTCAGTTTTGGCTAAAAATATATACATAAGTGTGGAGTCTTGGGGATTACAGATTACGAATTTGTTTGATTTTAACTTCACTTCATAGTTACGAAGCAATGACGGAAGGGTTATTCGCAAGCCGGAAAAAGACTTACACCCGGATTACAAATTTTGAATCAAGCACTAATATCCAACAGATTTCATCAGGGTATAATAAAAATTGAAATGATACTTTTGATAAGGTACGAAATCTCAAATACAGGCAGTCTTCGCTTTTACAGCAGGTTACGTTCTAGACATATTTGACGTAAAGCGGAACGGCGTTAAGCGAACCACTTTTTTTTTATGCATTTCTATACAAAATCATCTAGATTGGTTCTTAGGTATGAAAAAAGCAACCCAAAAAGCACAAAATAACAGTGACGCAATCAATAAAATTAGGGTTTTTAAATAGAAAAAGTCCCCCAAAAGTATCTGTTTCGCATTTTCAACTTTGATGTACGGTCCTATAACATTTGCATATAGGTGAGGTCAATGTTATTATTTACCTTGGAGCTGCGTTAAAAATTAGGGCATTTTTCTCGAATATAAAAAAAATTGTTTAAGTTTCAATTAATTTTTTCGGAGCCAGTTACTTTACCTCGTTATTAGATTGATTCTCTTTCAGTCTTTGTCTTTGAGTTCCACTAAATCCTCGTTAGTCAATTCTTGCGAATTTTATGACAGCATCCCCATTAAGTGTCCACTCTCGAGCTCTATTCCCGATAAGTTATTTGCTATATTTTCAGTATATGCGGCCAAACTTTTGCCAAACTCCTGTAAAGTTGACTTCTTCCCATGATGTAGCTAGCTATATTATTCACACCGTTTAAAATGTTGGAATTTTTCCAAATTTCCAAAATGTTTTGAGATCTATTCCAGGGCGGATGACTCTCGGTATTATCCAAAAGCAATAGAATGGAAGCTAAGTTTTCCAAACACAGAAATTCTTGACTTCAGGTATGAAGGTTCACGTAAACCATTCTTCAAAAAGATTTCCAAATGATAGGAAGAGTACGTTTAGCGTACTACTTTTTAATGCCTTTGGGTTTTCCTGTGTTACCGACGAGAGCTTGTCAGTGTCGCCCAATCCATTCGTGTGACGTAAACGAACGAATCGAGATGAAGATATGAGCATTGGTCTCAAAATGTTGCTTTACGTAAAACGAAACGCCGTAAAGCGAGGACTGCCTGTACACATTATTAAATTTTAAAGTCCAATTAAATTAATTTTCAAATAAATTTATCCATTAAACCATTGTAAATATGGAAACATTTTGTTTGTCTTAATATTTACTAATTCTGTTGAACTTGCCTCTGGATTGCTTCAAAGGTTGATATATCGCCGAAAAATAACGCCATCCAACATTTTGCCAAACGTGATACATTTGAATTCGCTGGAATTCTTTATCATACTTCGGGATTTCATTGGTAAAACGTTCCTGTTTCGAAGGGTTCAACTTCCAAACTCTAGACTATTTATTTCATATCTTCTGAAGTAGAATACTTAAGCAAAACTAATTCTTCCTTTAGTACAATTGGCGACACCATAAATCCCATATATAAATTATCAGTTGAATCGAGCAAATTTTTTTAGATATTAGCGCCGCCATCTTTACATTCTAAGTTTTGAGCAAATATTCGTAAACCGCAAGCCAGACAATCCTAAGATATTGATTTTAAGTCGATCGGGCCATAATGGCAAAATTCGTCCGCCATTTTGTAGACGTCATCTTGATTTTATATTATATTATATAAAAGTGTTAAAATTTATGACACGCAAGGTCAATAAGTGTAAATGTTGGCACAATGGCTCAACGGGAGTGAGTCATTAGCATTACAAATTTTGAATTACGGTCATATGGTAGCCTCGATGCTTCGAATTTCTTTCGTTCGAAGGTCGACCTTCGAAGCGTCGTTCCTCGAATATTCTTTCGAAGCTTCGCAAATCAATAGCCCTACTCTCAAGTTTTTAGTGCTGCTTGACTGTCTGATATTATATATATTTTTGATTTCTCGAGCGCAGACTGCAGACCTCTATGGCGTGGATCATTGCCTGGAAAATGGTAGGTGAGACAATGGGGACGGTAGAGTAGAAATCTTTTTCAAAGGGTCCCCTAAGATTACCTTAATGGCATATGTAACTGAGGTTATAATCGTTTTGCAAATAATGACTGTGTTCTAAAGAGTTCACTAATAAAATTTGAGAAGATTTGGATAAAAAATAACTAATTTCAACATCTCTAAAAATTTGTCGCATTCATTTTGACTCTAACCAAAGAACGCATCTCGTATATTGAAAAGTTTTTATATGGCGGGTCATTCTATTATGACCCGCTCTCACAAATTGTATGAAAACTCTCCGCTTGCTGACGACATACCACCCACCGGTGGTGATATTACGACCCGCTCTCACAAATTTTACGAAAAATATCTGCACTGACGACCCTGTGCCAATCACCAGTGGTGAGTAGCGAACGGCGGGTCGTCAAAGCACCAGCACTCAGCGCAGCAACAGAGCAAGGGCCTGCACTCCAGTTCCGCATCATGCCCATGCTTTGCAATGCGTGTTTTCTCTGCTTCTTTTACCTCTTCTCTAAGAAACCGATTTCATCAAGAATACTTTGTTTGAGAGAATTTTCATTTACATTTACATTGCAGTAGAACAGAGGGAGAACAGTAAGATGAGCAGATGGGATAGGAATTGGTGGGCGACAAGCACTTTAGTCACAATCACAGTAGTTGCATTGATTCATGTGCTTGGACTAAAAAATTTCATGACGGTAGGTAGTCAAAATATGCTGTCCAAAAGTTCTTATGAAATATTTTCGAATAAATAAATTAATAGAAAAACCGGCTCACCAATTCAGCCAGGTAGTGGCAGCATAGTGAAACATAAAACTGTACATGGTTGCTGGTGTCAGTGTGTGTACAGCTGTGCGGTGGCGGAGAACAGAGAAAACAGAGCAATATTCTCTCAATCTCAAATCTTTGCCTCTTCCCGTCTGTTATCACCAAATAAACATACAACTTGTGCATTTTTAGACGCCAGATGAGACTTCTTGCTAAGTTAGATGTTCTTTGCTCTAACTAATTTAATAGAACAATAGCAGCCAGGCGATGACCTACTGTCTTAATAGATGTGTGAGGTGTGAATTATCTGTACATTTTTTTTATAAAAATTCTAAGAAACCATCTAACTTCTGACATCACTATGCAGAATAACAGTTTTCGGTAACTATCCTTGACAGCCCAGTTAATATGAACTAAGGTCTCTTGACTTTTATCTAGAGTCATGGTAAAGGTTTGAATATACTTCACAGCAAAAACCATAAAAACCTCGACTAGAAGCAAGTCGTACGGGGACTTGTAATTAAAATTCGTATTCAAAAATTAGTCTTCATGTTTTGGAATTTAAAATGAATTTATAAAGGGTGTCCCAGGCAAGATGATAACTATCTTGGTCAATTCTCAACTATTATCGAGCTAAAGCGGCTTTAAGTATTTGCCATTGTTAAGATAATTGGCCAGTCCTTTGCACTTAGCTGCAAAGTTGATTGCATAGCCTTTAAAACAAATACCAACCAGTTTTTCATAAAATATTATAGATGCAGATAAAGAAACTTGGGAGACTTAGGGAGACTGGTACCGTGACAGACGAACGAGTCTCAGTCAGTACGCAAAAGATTAGTACAAGCGATAAATGAAGAGAAAAGTATTTTTAAGTTGTTTAAAAACACCTAGAGATTATCATTTGACACGTTACTCTTCGTCTAGATCTGCGAAAATCTGAAGTCTTGAAAGTTATTAGCAAATGTGAAATGCAAAGATGGAACATACAATTTTAACAACGAACATTATTTGGCTGCAAAAAGCCACGTCTGATACAATAGACTACATCACAATACAGCTGTTTGCGTTATTCACTCTTCCGAAAATTTTACAGATACATTTAATTTGTGGAAAAATCGATGGCGTATTTGGAGGAGCAGCTCGAAAGAATGGACGAACAGTTGATAAATTGCCAGAAATGAACCCATTTTTTAAGTGTTCTCCAAAATCGACAATATAACTCCGTTGAACTAACTTTTTTATGGCACATGAAAGCTTTCTAGTTGGTTGGCTATACCCAGTAGCCCTACTACCAGACGAAGAAACCTAGATATTATTCCAGCATGAATTTACTATATATTCAAATCGGTTGACCTCTGGATATTTGACGCGATATTTCGCTGAATGCTATTGAATTCCATTCGTTGTTCAAATTTCACTATAACGAAGGATGATCGCGATCCTGTCTGTCCATACAAAGGTAAAAGATAGACGCCATCGCAAACTGAATCTGATGAGGAAATGACCCGAATATCCTTCGCCTTCTATGGGTGATTGAAAGAACTTTTAGGAAGAATCTATTTCAGTTCATTGTTAAATTAAATTAAGACATCTCAGAAGTGAACATTAATGTGTACGTAGTTTTGGCTCAGTTAATTCAAAATTAAATAAAATAAATTATGCTTTCCATGTTTGCGCCTAGTGACACTCTTTCAATGAACTCTGGTCTAGTAGAAGTATCTATTTCTTCTGGAACATTTTATTGGCCACTTTTGCTGAGCTCAATTTCCTTATAAAATGCAAGAATTTATCACTCCATAAAGACACGGATGAATAATCTAGAATCGTATTAATGCTAAAAACAAAACGCAAAACATGCACCTTAACTTTTTTTTTTTGTTTTTTTATTTGAAACAAAACTGGTAACGAAATAAATTACCAATTATTGGAGACAATTTGTCAGTCAATGTCACTTTTGCACTGATTTTTTTATGCTTCACAAATTTTCAACTTAAATTCTCAATGGACATAGCTTGAAACTTTTCCCGGAATATTTCCTTCCCTTTACAATCTTTCAGATTACTGACAAATTTATTAACTTCCTTAACAAACTCCCCTTTAATTGGTTTAGCCTGCTGAAATACTTCTAGCAAAATACTTTGGAAAATCATAAACATTTCTTCGTAAATGCCAATAGGACCGCCACTTATGAGATTTAAAATTTTGAAGCCTAATTCTGATACATTTTCATGGCTATCTACAATAGCAGGTATCATAAACTTTCTTACTATGTTGGCATAATTAACAATACAATGCCGGAAATTACACAGAGCATCGTTTCCTAATTCATTCACAATTCCTTCGATAATAAGGACAACATCAGATAAGTGCAGACGAAGTCGATCACATCGGACTAACCATTCGGTTTCTTTGGCTGTACAACGGATATAAGTCTGAAAAAGAGAAATTTCATTGGTTTTGTTCTAACATAAATATTATACTCGCCGCCTTACACTTGTTAGGAATTTTTCAATTTCTGATTTATTCTCAAAATCACTCGGATGAAGAAATTTATCGAATGTTTTAGGTTGTTCCGCCACATTTAATGAGTATTTCTGGAAATAGAATTGATTGATGGGTCGAAAACGACTGACTTTCTCTGTTATCCAATTTTTATCTGAAAACAAACAAAATTATTTTAAACGAGAGGAATGGAAAAATTGGTAGAACACTTATATTATAAGATCTAAAGACTTGACAAAATGAAAAATCTGGCAAAGAAGGCAATTATAAGCACTAAACTTTATGAAGTGAAGCTAAAAACATTGACAAAATGTCAATAAAGAAGCGGAAATTCTATAATTAGTCGTAAATCACAACCACACAATAAAATAAGAGCATTAAGAGTTCGGCTAGTAAATCTGCGATATAAAAGCAAATCTGGTAAAATCAACAGTCACAGGCGAAAACTACAACAGAGGCCCAGTTTAACTAGGAAAAAGTTGAGATTATTATACGTATTCTAGTTCCACCTTGCTCGTCTCCTGGTATATCGCATTCGTTAACTTCGAAAGAGTATTTTTTTGAGATAAATCGTGGAGTAATATGGAAGCATTAGTTCTGAAAACAATACCACAAATAAAAGTAAGCCTGATCTCTGCACTCGACGCACTGAATTGACAATTCTACACAATTTTAGTACAAATCTGCTGCAAAACAAGGATGCGCTCCCTTCTGGTGCCTCCAAATATCTATATTATAGATGAAGTATCGGGAAAGCAAACTCGATGACAAGAAACAAAATCAACACTAATAACATGACTAGAAAATCTAAACTAACTACACAGATGCCATCGCTCTACTACATTCAACAGCAACAATCCAAATTGCTATCTTCCTATTTACAAGGAGAAGGAAATTTAACTTAGGAGCACCCCTCCTTCTGCATGGAACGAACATACAACTCTCCAAAATTATCAAGTTTCATGGGACTATTCTTGACCACAAACTCACATGAAACCAACTTATGGCAAAGATTATATAGAAAGCCACCGTTGTAGTATTCTGCATCAAAGACTGAATGTCAAGAATATAATGCTGTCGTTAGGCCCACCCACGGTGCTTTTTTCTATGTTGGGAAAAAATAGTACAAACTTTCATTCCTGAGAATTACAGATGCCATGAGGACCTGTTCATCTTGGGCGACTTAGTCGGTCATACAAAATTTTTTGAAAAGTTCCTAAAGGACTCAAAAGTCTTTAGCTCTTAAACATAATTCTAAATTCCGACAGCCAAGCCGCGATCAACTTACCAAATCTCCATAATTTCACTACAAAGGTTAGGACGGTAATGAGATTGTTAACTGCGTATTAAGAAATGGAGTAGAATACTTTTGCGCAATCAAAAAAAAATTATTTAGCATAATAGCATGAGCGATAAACAACAAAATAAAAGGTTCACCAGCTACACTAAGAGAGTCGGAAGGCCCAAAACAGAGTGAATTGAAGAAGGAATAAAGAGACAATATATTCACAGAAGAACAAAAGAAATATTGTATCGAATTCGAATCCGACTTTGGGATTTAGAGAAATACAAATGGCACAATACAAGACACCAGGCGAAGAAGACTTTTTATACTTTGGTAGATCCTAATCGATCCAAGATCGTTAATATAAATTTCTGTCGAAAATTTCAGAAGAGATTATAAAACAGCGCACTCCGGTACGAGATTGAAAACCTTGGTAGTACTGCGATAATACACATCAACTAAGAAGCAGAAAAAGCAAGATTGCTCTCAATACACGACTAAACAATGTTTAGATAAATAGAAGGGATATCGTTGCTAAAAAGAAGCACACCTGTAGAAAACGTTGCTTACATAAGAAGACAGCAATTCACGTATCAACAAGTTGTGCCTTTTCTCAGCTTTTGGAGATATGAAACTCCATAACACCATTGCAACTTTACAACTCCAATTTGAATAAGTTATAGCTGTATGATTGCAAGGCGTATAATTCCTCCACTTAAATGCTACTATTTGAAAAGAAAAAATATTTGTTTAGAAATCTATCGATAAAGTATACACATAAAAATTTAATTAACATACGTCAGTGCATACTTTATAAGAGCTTAAACAAAGAAGATAATGTTAATTTTATATATAAAAACAAAAGAACTAATGTCATAGGATTACAAAATAGACTGACAAAACCTCGAACTGCTGCCCAGATAGCTAGTAGCCGTGGGCCTAAAAAACAATAGTTGTATGCAGATGTAGTCTTAGTTATAAGTACTATGTCAATACCATTAATGTTAAATAAATAAAAAAATAAATAAAAATTAATCAACATACCTTTTTCACTTGCAACTGGTAAAAACTTTTTAGAAACGGTCTGTATGAAATCAATACTCAGTCTAACAATTTCTTCCTTGAGATCAGAATACGAAATCATATCCCATCGGCATTTCTCTAATATTTGTCCAGCCATGATTAAAACTGGTGCTGTAACCTTTGCAAAATTCAGCATAGTTTGAGATTTATTCGCTATCAACACAAGAGCTTTAAGCATTGATAGTAGCGGCTCTAGATTCATCGTGTCCAAATAATCGACAACATTATTATATACATATCTTCTGAAAAAGTCTTCTTTATCAATTATCTCAGTCTGATAAAATTCATAAATCAAGTTTGGATAGAATTTCTCTGTATATTTGGAATTTATTGAACTTTTCAAAAGATCTTCGAAGAGCATTTTTGATAGTTTTCTTGTTTTCAAAATTGTACTGCAAAAATTTTTTATTTGCATTTCTGAATTGCACGCTTCACTAAGAAATTGTTCAAACAGAAAGCGGGGATTCTCAAAAAATAGTCGCAAGAACTCTTGGAGATCGAAAGTTTCAACCCATTTGTTAAAGAATTCTGTGGTTCTTTCAGATAAATCAGATTGTTCAAAGACCGTGGAATCAATGCCAAATTTCTTTATTTTATATACATTAATTTCGTAAAGTTGATCAGCATTGAAATTTTGCAAAGCTTGAAGAAGTATCGTAATTACCTCCTCATGCTCATCAGTAAAATCTAACCTTTCGTCTAAATTTTCAAAATCAAGTTTAAGGTAGTCAATTATAAGTAACAAGTTGTCGGCAGTTATTAGCTTTGCATTAGCTCGAATTGTTTCAAGGCATTCATCATTTCCAAAAGCTAGAGGCCGATTAATAAGTTCATTAAACCACATTTGCTTTTCCTTAAAATCATCCATATAATCTTCTAATTTTCGCAAAATACCGCCAATCGTTGCCTCTTTGATAATTTCCTCTAAAGTTCTGGGCTTTATTACAATAAATTTTAGTTGATCTTGAACATCATGTCCGAACTTTTTATTTTTTGTCATACGGTCAAGTACTTTATAGGCCCGTTCTCCAACAGCTGACTGTAGAGTTAAATCACTGGTTACATCTTCTTCGACCCAATGCATAAATACATCAATAGTAACTAGCATAACGTTATATTGGAGAGAGTTCAACAGTGCTATTATAATTTTCATTTGATTTTCCCGGACTAGTTCAGTATAAGCTTTTCGTTTTTCCATACTGATAGAACAGATTTCAGTACAAATTGAATAGATTTGAACACTTTCCTGGACTTTTTCATGAACAATCTCCTCATACAAATCGAAACAGTACAATACCATATCCAAAAGATGCCTTAACGCATATCCAGAATACTTGAAGAACTCCCTTTTTGTCCAGTCAGAAAACTTTTCAATATCCGGCGTATAAAATTGCCTCAACAGTTCCATGGTGTAGTCGTAAAATTTGTCAAATATTCGCTTTTTATCAATAATGTCCAAATTACTAAAATCAGCCCGACAAATACTTGTGAATGTGGATTTAACTAAATATTCGACTTTATCCAGGACCTCATATGGTTTCAAATGTTTCATTGAGGCAACTGCAGGTTCGAAA
Organism: Dioctria linearis; assembly: GCA_963930735.1. NCBI lineage: Eukaryota > Metazoa > Arthropoda > Insecta > Diptera > Asilidae > Dioctria > Dioctria linearis. The sequence continues at coordinate 64,648,285 of OZ005742.1, read as the reverse complement.
AATTGAAATGAAAACCAACATGGTGAATACGATAGGATTTCATAGAAATATTTATCAAGGCTTAAGCCCCAAATTAGGTAAATTAATAGACATTTTGGTAATTGCGGAGTAACTTCTAAGACATGATTTATGCGCTGATCATCTTTTAAGTTATATTTAAAGGTGGCATCAGTGTTTAGGACGAGGAAAAATGTTATCTTTCGAAATTCATGATCAAATCGTGCAGAAGGCTTTTCATCACTGTCATAGTATAGTTTCTCTACTAGATGAGATTTTATTCTTTCCACGATCTCTTTGATAATAGTTTCATTACCTGAAATACAAAAAAATTAATAATAGTGTTATCTTAGTGTATTACAAGAATGATAAAATCAGCTTAAAATGTGCAAATAGATCAAATCCAATACAAAACAAGTGTGCTAGTTGAATAGTGAATTTTGAGGCAGTTCAAAAAGCATCAAATTATGGTTGTTAACTTTTGAACTATTATTATTTTTATTATTTTCCGCTCCTCATCTAATCATTACAGCCTCTGAGACATTGTGACATTACCCCACCCCTACCTAATTGCCAAGACGCGACCATTCGAAATATTAAGATCTTTAGCAAAACCTATAATATTCTAGGGGCCATCCTTGTAATATCCTCTGGTGATGGGAATGCTTTGACTTTTTTATTTCAGTTCGGATAAACTATAAAAGGGCAACAAATTTCCCCAGACGAGTAGTTAGAATGTTCCAAACCAAATAATTGGCAAGACAGGCATGAAGCATGCTGAATTTATTATGCCATGTGATCGACATGATGAAATTCGATTGTACGATAAATTAAACAAAGATAATGTAGTTTCCAAGCTTCCCTGGTTTTTTCTTGAATTTTTGACCATCTTCTCACTTGTAAATTTTTTCAATCCTTTCAAACCTGTAATTCCATCATCCATATTTACATCCATTCCTGATATCAAGTGGATATTTATCCAGGCCATAATAGCAATACCATCAGGGTATACTTCAATTTTTTATACACAAATCTAACGCTGGATTGATTACTTGGAGGAAGCTTTTCATCAATTGCAAGCAAAATTTAAATAAGAACGTAATACATTCAATTACTATAATAATAATAAGAAAATATTTTATTTTAAAATATTCTTGCATGCATGTAGATACCTCCTCGAAACTGGATTTTTTCGAGCGGTTGCAAATTCTCGTTACAATATTCCATTACACCCTTTATAATATCAAAATCTTCACAGTAATCCATATTATATTTGTTTGTAAACAGTTTCAGTACTTCATTTATAGAACGCATTACTGGTTTCCCGATTAAACTCAATCAAATATATATATAAACTAAATTATAGCTCTGTTTTATCAATAAACACAAGAAAATCTCCAAATTTTTGATTTATTTAAAGAAATGTCAGAATTTACATTCACAATAAACAAGTATTAATTGATTGAGTATTAAGCTAGTTGTAGTTTATACGGGCGATCGAATAAAATCATGGTTTTGCTTTGCTTTCTCGCCCATGAGGGGCTGTTTCCACGGCAGGGTTAGACAACTATTGGCGCTAGTGTCGCGTCAAGACATCAACCAATCAACTAATAGCATCCGGGGGTTGAAGTCTTGACACTAGCTCGACACTAGCGCCAATAGTTGTCTAACCCTGCCGTTGGAAACGCCCCCCATTGGGGGGAAAAGGCAAAATTGGGGCCTTAAGCCAATCCTCAATCCTTCTAACTCTGGTGGTTGATCCCAAAACACTTAGGGGGGGGGGGGGATTTGGAGCACCGTCCATCTATTTCTATCCTATATACTCATTTGGAAAACCACTGAACTGAAACTGGACTATGGTGTATTTTGTATAGAACTTATTATTTGTAGTTCAGCGGAATAAAGTAGTTAAACCAAAAAGGGACAACTATAGAAAAGTGATCCCATAATAATGTCAAATAATGTAAGCAATTTCAGTAGTATCAGCAGTCCATTTTCATTTCAGCTTCATGAAGTGCAATCTGTTACATTGAGCGCTATAAGCTTCATATTCGTACAGACAACTTAACATGAATAACACGACAGACACATTAGAAAATGTTAAAGCAAAGTAGGGAGTGCAATAAAAATCTACAATGTCACTATAAAACTTCATTTTGAATACTGCTCGGCGTCTTCTTGTCTTGGTCAAGTTAATGAAATTTCACCGTCCAGCATGCTTGTTTCGATTACTCAATTTTTGTAATTCACAGAGATTTTAATTTAATATTGCCTAGATTTTCTTACTTAATCTCTCAGAATCTGCTCTTCGTTCATACAATCAAGCTTTGGAACTCTTCACCTGCTTCTATTAAACGATCCGTTTGGACAGGCTCACTCTCCTCGATCAAACAACTCATCATTGAGCATAAAGTCTTCTGAATTACGCGTATATTAAAGGCACTTTCACATCAAAAACAAGAACAGAAAAATGTAAATCGAAAAACTCAATTTATTCCACTTTAAAACAAGATTTTTGTTCCAATGTTTAATAAAATCCAGAGAAATAGGATAAACTAAGAATTTAACTGAGAAAATAGTTACATTTATTTCAGATTTTGAAGAAAAACACAACTTTTATGTTTTATCGGCCGAAAAACTTTTTCGGCGGAAAAATTCGTCCGATAAATCATAAAAGTTGTGTTTTCTTAAAATCTATAAGATAAATATACTATTTTATTAGTAAAATTATTAGTTTATCCTATTTCCCATGATTTTATTAATCATTGGAGCTAAAATCTTGTTTTAAAATGGAATAAATTGTGTTTTTCGGTTTACATTTTTTCGATTCTTGTGTTTGATGTGAAAGTGCCTTAATTAGTTAATTTTATGTGTATGTCCGGTTATGTCGCTCGGCAGTTTAAAAAGAGATCTAGTTGTGTAGTATGGTATAGTAATATAGAGGTGCACTAGATTAAAAGAACTTTATTATAATTAGGTATGTATTGAACTTTAAATTACATAGATAAATGCAATGTATTTAATGTAGGTTAAGCTTTGGATTTCTCTAGTACATAGGCAAATTTTTTTCTACAACAAGTATCTAGTAAAAGATACTTGTAACTTTGTAATGTTGCTTTAACAGCAGTTTCGAATACCTTTGATCGACATCCTCAGTACGACAGATACGAGAAAATATGAATCACTCGACGTATCCATCATTTCAAATGTTGTGGTCCCCATTCCCGAATGGACCAACCAGCCATATAAAATTTATATGCTCTGCTGTGGTATTGCTGCGACATTTAATTCTTGTGCCACCTAAATTGAATCATGCTTCAAGAGAGAGCTATCAACTCGTTTAATGGACTTTACATTACAGGAACTTCTGTTTTATCACAGCCAAAACAGAAAGTATCATCTCATAGTGGAATAGAAGTTGAAATTGGCGAGAGAAAGCTTTTTAAATAAGATCGCTAATTTGAGGGGCTATACACTGTGATAATAATAACAACACTCGAGAGTCAATTATGATATCCAAAGCCTGTCAATAACGTTTATGTGATGGGTTTGAGTCCACCGACGGTCACCAGTATTCTTACTTGAAGCCTTTTGGGATATTTTGATGTCTGAGTTATATTTCAATCTATCACTTAGTGCTTACTAGATCTAATTCCAGCATTTGTAAAGGAACATATAAATTTCTCTGTCTGCGCAATGTCCTGTGACAAATTTAAGGAAGGTGAAGAAAAGTACTCACGTCTGAACGTCCTACATCAAATATAGGATGATATACATTTCCTATATTTAGACAGTGACAGTTCGAAGTGTAAGCTATATTAGACAAATTGTAGAAGAGAATTCCTAAACGCATTGTCTTGTCAACGAGACGATTAAATCCCATATCGTCCCCTTGAGTATTGCTGAAATATCAAATAACTTTCGTTCCTTAAATGTGTGATTGACATTGGCCACCCTGATGAGCCTTAAATCCCAAAATCTAATTTTTTTTTTATGTATAGCTGTGTTTTGCTTGATATCATATTCCCTGAGTTTTACGTGATAATACAGGAATAATGCGTGGAGGATTACTTTTCAGCTTTATCTGCTTCTTAAAAATCGCACACATTGAGGTAATGTTTCAGCAATACGTTACGATCGGCCAAGTGTGACCTTCAGCAGTTTTTTACTCTTGGTACCTATTGTGGAAATAAACTGAGTTTTTACTTTTTAAGTAGGACTCATATGGACATTGCTAGATTTACGACGACTAGCATGGTACACTGGCCAATAGGCTCGGAATTGCTTTTAATATACACAGAACCTCTTCCTTTTCCTATGCAAGTGCCCGGTAAAATTTTGGGCCAGGGATCGGACTGTCTTATCAACAACCGCAAAACGAGATTAAGGATAAGAGCTATTATCTACTATTTGAACTCCACTAAGTGGTCTTAATTTTGATGATCCCCGTTTTACCATCAGATTTGTCAAAGAACATCTGACAAGATAACTGAAACTGGTCATACGAGCTGTTGTGGTATTAAAACGACGCTTGAAACGTTAACTGGAGTTCTTGAGAGATCGCTTGAACTAACTAAACCGTATTCACTGAGCTATCTTAACTTATGATCCACAAAACAATGGATTTTTCATGTTAGTATGTATTTAAAAGAGTTAAGTTTTTCTTTGATCAATAAGTAGCGAGGGGAGACGAGAATTTGATAATTTAAATTTAAATCTCTCGAATATAAAACAAACGTTAAATTATGTCCGATTTATCAAAGTCCGATTATTGCCGGAAGTCCGAAAATGATGCAAGCAAAGTACTGCCGAAGAATAGAAAAAATAAATTGATATATAAAAGTATTCTATTCTTCAGAAATGAATTGAACTAGAAGAAAAACCAAACAAAATTAACAAACGACAAACTCAAGAAAACTCTCGAATAGAAGAAAACTATTTCTATCGGAATGCCTTCTTCACACTTCACAAAAAATTTTTATCGAAGAAATATTATTAAAATATTATCAAATAATTAATCACAAAACCCACAAAAGTACAACCGTACTCAAAATTCTATTCTGAAGGAAGGAAAAACCACAAAACTCTCAACTTACATACATCAAAAATTTTTCATTTTTCTGATATATGTATATAAACTTACCGAAGAAAAAATTTTAAAACGACAAACGTACCTCTTTTCTAATGATTTCTACTTTCTACCCCCGGGTACTTTTTTCTATTTTTCTTCCCGCCCACCTATTATCTTCATTTTCCTTCTCATAAAAGTTAAGTCCAGTAAATTTTTCGTGGAAGGTTGGGTTTTTGTTTATGATTCGGCGAAGGTATTTAGTAATTGAATTTAACTAAATCAATTGTTTACTTTAATTCAAGTGTTGTAAAAACGTTAATTTTTTGTAATAAAGCAATATAAAATTTGTGAACTGTAACACAAAGGAAAAAATTTGAGAATAGTTCCCAATTTTCAAAATACGAAATTCAAGGAGCCTACGTACCTTCTATGTGGAAAATTTTAGGGACGACGATTAAGATTGTCTTCTTTTGTTGAAAAACTAACGAAATATTTTGTCAGTAAAGCTGATTTTTTGTGTAATTTTTTTTTAATTTTGTTTTAAATATGATGTAGATTTAATATAACAACAGTTTAGTTTGCATGATCTGATTGAGATAGGGTTTTTGACTTCTTGTGGATAATTCCACAGAAACAGTGGTATTTGATTAAAGAGCACAAATTTTGCAAAATACGAAATTCAAGGAACCTCCAGCTAACACCATATTTTTTAATTAATGCTCATAATGTTGTTAGTAAGAAGATAAATTTTCAAGTAGGAATCTCAATGGGTTTCGAAGCGAGATCAATTTTTTTTTTAATGAACTGTTAATGTTATTAATGTATTTAAAAATAAAGCAAGGAAAATTTAAGGAAATGAATTTGAAGATATTCAAGGATTAAGGATATATTTATTATCCTTAATTTTTTCTTCTTCTAAAAGTCATATCTGTTTTATAAATGTTCTCTTAAGAATTGTACTTTCATCTTTAAAATAACCTAAAGGTTATGTCACTGTGATAATCAGAACTAAAGTTATGATTTTTTTAATATAACTCAGCAGACTAAAAATCGGCGTATTTTAAGGATTTCAAAGTCCTTTAATTAAAGCAGCATGCGGCGCATCACAAAAATAAATAGTTGAATTCTTATCTCATAACTACTAACTACTTAAAAAACGAGATTGGTGATGGTCGGGTTAGCAAAGTGCGAATTTTTATCGAATCGATTTCCTGCGGAATGACCCTAATGAGTATCGGGCATTATTTATAATGACCCCAAAGTTCTTTCAGATATATAGTTTACTAACTATTCCATATTTATCGGGGAAACAGAAAACAGAACTTAATACAGAACTGTGAAGTGCAGAGTAAAAATCTAATGTGATCAAAATCACTTTCGCTAATGGAGAGTAAGTGTCAAAGCATCCAAAATATATGTCAATTCTTGGCAATATTGCAGATATAGTATTAAAATTTCTAAATGTAGTGGTTGTGGTGCAAGCAATACGAATATGACAAATCTATCCGAAGATCAAAGGCAATCTAGAACAATGCCTGGAAATTCAACAAACATAAATAATATAGAAAACATAATTTCTAGTATAACGACAGATTTAGAGCACGACGACCGGATATGTCAAGAAACCATTCTTTGAAATTCTATGGAAGCTGTTTTGTCCCCAACAAAAGGTAATACTTACAAGAAACAAACTAAGCGTGTTCAAAAATTTTACTCTGTATGCACGCAGTCTTATAAATAACAGGCGGTTTTGTAAACTATGTTTTGAAGTTATTGAAAACAAGTAAAGAAACTCGAATTGGTCTAAGACCCACCTTCTTACAATACCCTAGATGAATTTCGTATGGACACCCATCTGTGCAAGTTTGATTTTTGAACAGATTTTTGACAGATAAAATGATTATAACTAATTTAACTATAATATAACTAATTAATAGGATTTCATATTCTGAAGAAGTTTTCAATACATGAAAACCATATAGGATTGATCGTTTTCATAGTATACGTAAAACTCCTAAATTTTTTTATCGCAACTTAAAGAAGGGGTTACCCGATTTAGTCCTTTTTTGAAATTATATTTGCTATTTTTATGAAAACACTATGTACAAAATTTCAGCTCTCTACGTCGACGAGTTCTCAGACAATATCAAAATATATACATAGTGAAAAACGAAATTTTTGCATGGCAACCCTACGAAGGAGGTACCCAATGCAAAATTTCAACTCTCGCTCTTGAGTTATCGTGAGGATGGACGAACCGACGGACAAACGGACGGACGGACATGCAAAAATCAAAATAATTTTTAATTTTATGCAAGGATGTCTAATTCATTTTGCTCTACCAGAATTATTTCTGTGCATTACTAATTCAAATATTGTAAAAGATTTTAAATGAAGAAAAACTAAAGCGACTGAAGTTGTCAATACAATTTTTCATGATGACTGTATTAAAATCCTTACAAATATTCTGAAAATCCAAAAGTTTTCAATAATTAAATAATTAAACTAATGATCGAATAAGTGTTTTCTAGTGTGTGTGAATCTCTGACCTAACACCTCATATACATAATCTGATCTTAATGTAATTAGTGGGAAATCTTCAGAAATAAGTGTAATAATTTATTGAAAGTTAAAACGTAGTAAACAGTGTTTGTGTTGATGAGAGAGTCGAGTATTGACCTTGATCCAAATTTACCAGTGCATCCATTTCAGTTTCACCAAGTTCAAATTTGCGTGTACGTTCTACTAACGAACAGTACATTTTATGGTCCCTCGAGCCGGATCTAAGGTCTAGTGTGTTATATTTTTCAATCTTTTAAACATGGCTGCACTTCAAAAACTTCTGGGCAACCAAGCCACCTCTGCTATAATCTTCGAAAAATCGTTCAATAACTACACTAAGACTGATGTAGTAAAACGAACGAAAGGTCTTATTTCTGAGCGATTAACCGCTCTAATGGCCAGTTTCACAGTCTGGTTTAAACCAAATATTTAGTTTAAACTCGACGAATGAGTTTCACAGTTTGGCTCAAACCCCGGTTTAAACTAGAGTTTAAACCGTGCCCTTCCTTGGTTTAAACTCAAGATAATTTTATTTTGACAGTAGCATTGCTTTTTTTGTATCAAGAAAATAATTTCATCATGGATTTAGATTTAGACATTTCTAGCGATGAAGAAGATTTTTTTGAGTTAAATTTACAACTCTGGCGACGACTTAGTAATCAGAAATCGGCCAAATCGTTTTAATTAGTGGGACGACGTTGATTTTTATGCTGGGTTCAGTTCAAGTAAAGAACTTTGTCACTTTGTCTTCGAATCTATTCTTGTCCGTCTTCTTGCTATTGATATATAATAGCTCAACTTCACTTATGCTAAAATTTTCATCCTTTTTTAATGTTGGCATATTTAAAATTAGAAAATATAACTACATATTTTTTATATTTTATTTCTGATCTGTTTACTTTTTCCGATTGACAGATTGATTCTTGCAAAATTGCTTCACAATGGTGGCGATAACTAATTTAATTCACAATTTAATCAGTACTACTAACGGTACCAAAAGAATGCACTGTGAAACCTGATTTGGTTTAAACTACGTTTAAACTTGGAGGGTGGTTTAAACTCGACTGTGAAACTGGCCATAAGCGAAATTTGGACAAATTATAAGAAAGATCACTATACAATTATCCAAGCTACACAGGCTTTGGAAGATAAAGAGCTTCAAAAGCACGATTATTTCGCAAGCGATCAATTTTCTAAGGTGGAAAATCAATACTTTATCTTTCGAGGTATTCTTAGGGATGCATTAGATGCTGAATTCTCACGTAGCTTTTAGTTAAATCTAGAACTGACTGGTTGCTATTAGTAGAACGCCAACACATTCGCCTCTGGTTAGATGACCATTCGGGTAGAGAACTGCAAAGGAATTGTGGGGTAAGCCTAACCCAAATCTGACAAACAAGCATTTGGGATTAAACAAGCTAACCTTGAAAGCTCTAGTGTCAATTCTCACTAGGAACTCTTTTCTCATAAGTTAGTTTAGTTAGTTAGTTTAGTTTACAGGATAAGACTTGTCAAGCCAAGGTCAGTGTTGGTTATTTCTGATCTCCTACCACATAAGTTCGATGCTTTGAAGATGCAGAAAAAATCGAACTTTTCGACCTAGCGATCAGAGAGGTCTCATCAGTGTGGTTTAATCTTTATCACAGAATGGTTTTACTGTATAATTTTATTTTATTTGCACTTATAAAAACGTGTTTCGAAGTATATAGGAATGGATATTCATATTTATCCTTCCTCTTGATTCCAAACAATTACCGTAGAAATGTAGGCTTTGTGAAAAGCATTTTCATGAAAAGCACATTAAAACTTAGAGGAATAATTTGAATAAATCAGCCCTACCGAAGCCATTTAATTCGGGTGTTTGCTCTGCTTAGAAACAAACAGTGTCGGAGTATGTTTAACAATACTGGGTACTTTACATAGCACACAGTTGTGAATGCCGACCTAGTTGTCAATAAAACACATGCCAGAAATTATAAAATTCCAAAAATTTTAAAATCTCAGTCTCCTTTTCCTGAGACAACCTATTTACAATTACCCAGAAAATCACGATTTAGAAAGCCTTCTTGAAGGAAGCAGGGAGGATGTAAAAGCTTTCTCATAAAGATACGATTAAGTGGACTGATAAAGAAAAGGCGTCCGCGTTAAACTTTTATATGTAATAAATCTCAGCACTAATATACAGAAATTCGGGTTTTTAATGCTGCTTTCCGTAAACACCATTCTATGGAATTCTAAGGTGAGACTTGAAATAGTTCCAACGTCGTCTTAAATATACTGAAACAGAAAATTTCTAAGTTGACAGAGTTGACGTTATGCCCAATGTTTGACGAAATGGTAACCAAAGCTGAATTGGAGTTGGTTTGACAGATTTAGGATTTAGGTTCTTTAGGCCGCAAAGGTATTTTGAGTATCCTCGTGCTGATGGTAAGAGGGTCTCAGCTGTACATAGGGTATGTGGCAGGTTCCGCTTCCCGCTTCCCGAAATATGTCGGTTTTGATATTAAAGTAATCACCAGTCAGACCAGGGTCTAACAATAGATTGGCTTTTAGGTTACGTGAAAAGTGAAAATCCTTACTTTTTTGTAAATCTCATAAAATATATGCTTGTAGGACGAAACATCTTGGAATATTTCGAAAGGTTTTTGAATGATGGAAACATTAAAGCCAATACACATATTGACCCCAAACAATTTAACCAATGCCGGTAAAGCGAACGACACAGATATTTACTCGATTTGCCTCGATCTTGGCAACGGAGTTTGGATTATTTCCCAGAATCACACATTATTTGACCAACTAGTGTTTCACAATGCTCTATAGCAGAGAAACACAAGTATGATTGAAAGCAGAAAAGTCATGGATTGAAACATGAGCTCACACTTTAAGAATGAAGCGTCGTTCGATGGACTAATACAAACCATAAATTTATGTTGTACGTAGGCTAGGGGCGATTAAAAAGAGATGCAGTGCAGGACTATGCAATTAATTCCCTTAAGTCCCCTCTGAAAAATCTATTTTTGATGATAGAATTATAGGACGTATGACCTATGAGTGAAACCGTTCTGTGTATGGATCATTATAGGAATCAAATTCTATTGTATTCCAATGATTCTAATCCGCCGGAATTCTCCGTCACAATATCTCAAAGCTTAAAGGATGTTGAAACTGACTCAGAAGAAACACATTGCCAATGCAGTAAAGCTAAGTTGCAGTGGATGACCACAGGAAATTTTCGACGATTTTGAAAGTACTCCGAAAAGTTTTGTACTTCTTCGAGGTTATATTTCTTTGGACCTTTCAAAAATGTAAGAACAAAGTGTGAGTTCTGATTGATAACTTTGCGTAGCCAAAAGCATACGCCAACTGATAAAAAGGATCGAATCTAATCAATACCGACCATTAAAGTTTTGAACAAAATCTATGAAGAATTCCCGAAATTTTTTCATCACTAAATGAGAGAAAAATTTTAAATGAGAAAATGCTTCCAACAGCGGCCACACAAGACTGTGGTTAAATATGTTTTGGATTGTACCTATTAATTAGGGCAAGACCTAAATACAACTAATAAGACAATTACCAATCTCCCAGAATTCTCTAATGTTCTGTCTTATTAGTTGTATTTATTTTACCATTAAGGCGTTTAAGTCTTGCCCTAATTAATGACACTAAAACATATTTAACCATTGCAGTCTTGTGGTCGCAGCCGTCCCAGTGACTGATTACTCTATCAATGGTTGGAAGCATTTTCTGTAAAATGTTTCTCTCACTCATGTGGTGATGAAAAAACTTAGAAAATTCTTCATAAATTTTATCCAAATCCTTTTGAAAATGAATGGTCGGTATTGTATTAAATACCGAATCGAGTCTTTTCATCTCAATAAGCGTATGCTTTTCGCTACGAGCAGCATCGTTATCAATCATATATTTGCTACAAGACTCACACTTTGTTCGTCTTGACACCATTCTTCAAAGGTGTCCAAAGAAGTAAAGCCTCGAAGATGTACAAAATTCTTCTTCAGGGCTACTTTCTAAATCATCGAAGATTTCCTGAGGTATATCATCATCAGAGATATACCCTTCTGCAACTGCTCCACTTCCTTCGCAATGGGTTTCTTGTGAATCTATAGATTCAACATCTTTTAAGCAATTTATGAAATCGGTATTAAACCTCAATAAATTGTTCGAGATATTGTGCCGACTAGAGCACTCCGAGGGCAATACATTGGAATCATTGGAATAAAATAGAATTTGCTTCAAATTCCTGTATGATCCATATACAGACGGATTTTGCTCATACGTCTTGAAATCTCTGATCTTTAAAAATAGATCTTCCAGAGGGTCTTGGTTCAACCCAGAAGTAATTATATAGTTCTGCTTCTCTTTTCTTAAATCATCCCCTAGCATACGTACCACATTTATGGTTTGTATTAGTGCATCAAAGCAGAATGGACGCTTCATTCTTCCTGTATGAACCCATGTGTCGATCCATAACTTTGCTGCAGCAAGATTTTCAATCGCACTTATGTTCCTCTGCGATATAGCATTTCTCGCAGGATTCTTACTGAATTGTGCAACACTATTCAGCTGGTCAAATAGTTTATTCATGTTTGCAATAAACCCTGCAGTATTACTTGCACATAATTTTTCTGCTGATTGCGGGAAACAATCCAAGCTTACAGCTGCCAAAATCGCGGAAGCAACCGAGTGACTAAATACCTATGTCGCAAGCTTCACAGGTACTCTGTTAAAATATGTGGGGTCAATATGGATATCAGTAAGCCGATGCATAGCTTTAATATTTTCCTTATCCATATCGTAAACCTTCCGAATTATATCCCAAGATATCTCGCCTCCGTTAGAAATAATGTCGCTGTTATACAAATTATTTCTAACGCTCTTGATGAGATGCGATACATCATAACAAGCATATATTTTCTTGAAATTTAAAAAAAAAATAAGGATTTTCGCGCGTACAACCTAAAAGCCTATAGCAAAATCTATTGCTAGGTCCCTGGTCGCAAGTTATTGCTTTAATATCCAAACCTATATCAAATAATTTGGGAATTGAGTCAGTTATTATTAATTTTAACTCGTTACCAGTAACTGAAACCGACACGTATCCTACAACTTGACTCCAATTTTTATTCAATCCTCTTACCATCAGCACGAGGATACTGGAAGCTAATATTTTTGTGCGGCCTAAATGACCTAAATCTTGCAATCCATATATAGTATATATACAGTAACACACAACGTCTATCAACCTCTGATAATTCAGATATTTTCTGTTTCACTAGATTTAGGACGATGTTTGAAACACCAGTGTCAAATTTCACCCTTGAATGCCATTCAAGGATGGTGTTTACCGCAGGCATTAAAAACCCCGCGTTCAACATTTCTGTATATAATGCTGGTGATTTATAGTAAAAGTTTAATGCTAAGTCTGTTTCCTTATCGGTCCACTTACTCGTATCTTTATACAAAAGTTGCGAACGTACAAATGCCTTCACATCCTCGCTTTTACCTTCAAGTAGGCTTTCCAAATCTTGATTGGAATGTAAATAGGAGGACTACAAAACTGAGGTGCTAAAATTTCTTGTTGAATTTTATATTTTCTCGCATATGTTTTGGGATTCCCAATTTTATTGACAACTAGGTCGGCGCGGTCGTTGCGGCTATATGGAGTAAGCATTGCTAAACATACTTCGTCCATGCTCGTTTCTGAACAGGAACATATGTTTGAATCAAATGGCTTTGGGAAGGCTGATTTATTCAAAAGGCTATGACCACCACCATATTGTTGGATGTGCGCGTCATAAAAATGCTTTTCACAAAGCCTTCTGTTCTTACCACATTGTTGCGAATTGCCACTATGGCGCAACCAATCACTTCTACGGCAATCGTTCGGAATCGAGAAAAAGGATGATGAAGATCCCTTCATATATACCTCGAAACAATTTTTGTATGCGCAACAACTAAAATATGACATGATTCTAAACCCCAAAAAATTGAAGTGAGAATAGTAAATTGCTCCTCGCTAAAAACGTATGCTGTTCCTTAGAAAGTATTCTTCGGAACGAAGAAAATTTTTATTTTTGATAATATTAACCAAGAAATTATCGTGTGTATGTATGCAAAATTCTTCGTTACCTCACAGTACGTTGCTATGAACACGGCGGCCATTTTGAGTGGTGGCGGAAATGATGTCATAAGGCTGAAACAGATTACACTTTAGTGCGCGGCGCGACATCGCGGCAAAATGAACGGTGAAATTGTTCCGCCGCGTTGTCTCACAGATTGCAATAAGAACGCAGCAGTGTAGATACAGCGCTCTTATATTGGTACTACAGATTTTCATGAGTAGTTGCCTACCCCTGGTACCACTGAAAGTGAGCAGCAAATTTAGGATTAGAAATGACTACGCGGCAAAAATTTTCGCGGCGCTGTTGCGCCGCGTTCAATGCGTGATGCGCAATAGGAAACACATGTTCTCTAACATTTTGCCGCGTTGTCGCGCCGCGCACTAAAGTGTAATCTGTTTCAGCCTATAATGTCATACAAAATCTAGCAAAATTCCGTTCCTCACAGTACGTTGCTCCAAATCCCCCCCCCCCCCCCCCCCAAGTGTTTTAGAATCAACCACCAAGGATTGAGAATTGTCTTAAGGCCCCAATTTTGCCTTTTCCCACCAATGGGGGGCGTTTCCAACGGCAGGGTTAGACAACTATTGGCGCTAGTGTTGATTGGTTGATGTATTGACACTAGCGCGACACTAGCGCCAATAGTTCTCTAACCCTGCCGTGGAAACGGCCCCCCATGGGCGAGAAAGCAAAGCAAAACCATGATTTTAAATTACTGCCATCTAACAATCAATGATACAACCCAAATTAAATTCACCAAAAACGTATTTTCACCACGAATTCTTTCTCTCTTCACCAGATATTTCATCTACGATTGAGAGAGAAATTAAACCGTATGTGACATGGCGGCGTCTGCTGTGTAGGAACAAAGTTTGACTGATTTAGAAATTCTTTTCTCTAATTTGATAATTCTATTTAAAAAAGGATTAATATATTAAAAAAAACCAGCACATTTTATTAATAAATAAGTTTGTTTAACTAATAAAAGTAATTGAAATAAGCACGATTAATTAAATGTTCAATTCATGACTAAAAAAAGAAAATTGATACGAGGAGAAAATTCCAACTCGTACAAGAAACAAAATTTTCACAATTTTTTAGATCTAAATAAAAATTTTATTTAAATTGCATTGATGGTAATGCATGCTAGAAAACCGCAGCGTATGAGCGATGGGTAAATTGTAAATTATTTTTTAACTAATAAGTTTTTATTGGTAAGGGACAAATTTTTCAACATTTCCTCCCTCTCCTTTGAATCGTTTCAGGTACTTTGAAAAGCACCAGGCCCATCCTTATCAGGTAATTTCTTTGCTAGAATTCATTAGAAACGTAGTAAATATATTATAATACTTGCGCAAAATATTTTTCGAATAGTTTTTGAGTAGTTAATATTAGATTTTAGAACATTGAAAGAAATCGCCTAAGATGAAGTTACAGAAATTTTCCTACGTCCATGATTTTGTTATCGATCTGTCACATAAGGGCATTTTTTACCTTTCCTTGAGTTCATCCCGAACTTTTCCATGAAATAAGGTGTTCAAAAGCGAAGTGAATTATTAAAATATGTTTTTTGAGTAATGTAGCCGGGATATTGCAGATCATTTTCATATAAAATGTCTTCAATTTCTTGTTGGTATTTTGCGCAACAAGGTATATTTGCTCAGGTCATGGGAAATCATAAATGTAATAAATAAAATTGTCTAGTTCTTTCGAAAGCAATCTTAATTATAATTCACGTTGTTTTCCCCCCATTTTTTTTGCAGAGCTCAAAATACAGTTCCAAAAGGGACTATGAACGGGACACATCTAGCAGATCATCAAATTATGGCCGTGACAGGGATAATTCTCCACCGGCTGGTGGCAATAGCTCACTAAATAACGGCAGCAGTTCATATCGATCCAACTCACCAGATTTGGAATCATCTCCTAGGCACGATATTCGCGACAGAGACCGGGACCGTGATCGGTTTAGTTATTTGCAAAAAATGCGTGAACGCGATAGAGATGTCTATAAAAAAGATAAATATTCAGGTAAAATGGATTTCCAAAGTTAGCCTCTTAACTAAATTGCTTCGCTTTTATTACAGATAAAAGAGATAGAGGAAGAGGCAGTGAACGGGATTCTGAGCATCGCACCAACCACGATAGGATTGACAGGCGATCCTCAAAAATATGTACAACTAGTAGTAGTGATAAACGCTCTGGTTCGGACGATCGAGATAGGGAACGTGATCGTGATTTAAGGGACAATAAACGTGAACGTAGTGATCGGGATCGCGACCGTGAAAGAGATCGTGATCGTGAACGTGATAGAGACAGGAGTGATCGCGACCGCGAAAGAGACCGTGAACGTAACGATAGAGGTGAAAGAGTGACTAGGATTGGCGATTGGAGTGAACATGTCAGTTCATCAGGTAAGGGTAATTCATTTTTCTTGATTCTTAATAGTTGTAAGTAGACTAGTGAATAATAATAAGGACGATGTTAAACTGACCCAAAATCTGGAATTTATTCTGGTTTTCATTTGATGCCGGATATAGATTTTCTATCAGAAACGGCCTTAAGCAAGGTAATAGTGTTCATTGTTATCACGATAAACTTGATACAAGGGGATCTACTAGCTGTAATGTTCAGGATCACTGTTGGTGTTGTTAAGATACAATTCTCTGCAGTCTGATAACATTGTCTTTGTTAACTGGGCGACAAAAACTAAACTGACGCGATGTTGTTAATGGTAATGCAGGGACGTTTTCTTTGCACATCAAATTTATGTTGAGAGTATAAGCACAGTAGATACAGGGCCTTTCTGGCTTTTCATGTTTCCGATCTTAGCGTAATAACGTCCTTGAAGTGGTGAGATGATCTAGAACAACCGTAAATTTTGTTTATTCCGTCCATATTTTCTGAATTACAACCTGCCTATACAAACTAAGGCAAATGTTCGCGGCGGACCTAAAATTCTGGTAATTGATTTCGAAATCGTCAATGTGTTTGCAAAAGGTCTCGGAACTTGAATAGCTACTGAGGCTTGTCAATACTATAAATAATTCTGCGAGGTTTTTAAAGTCCTCGCAAGTCTGAATGTGTCTAAGGGCATAACCACAACATCTGGATCCTTTTGGTCCTGTTTTTAGATGACATCAAATTTTTTAATAGCTTGCTAACATGTTAGATCATTAGCTCCTTGGCAAAAGATAAGATTTCGAACTAAGTTTCTTCTTTTAGTTAATTTCATGAATGTGGCTTATCTTTCTTTTTTTAAGAAATGCCACTTCCTAACCGCACACAAAATGTCGTCCGCTTCAGAGAAACTGCAACTAGCGTGTTGAATTCTGTCTGTCCCTTTAACTAAATTGGACTGGATATTCAAGGTTCCTTTAGAAAATGTGCAGTGCTTCACTGTGGCCATTAATTCCGCGATGTGCTAGGGACTGATTGGTCTTGTGCTCTGCTAGGTGCGGTGTGGTGTTGTGGCCATGCACCGGCTGCTGGGCCTGATTGCCTTTCGCCCCTGGTACTCAAGAGCTGCACTCGTTCTTTAGCTAAACCTTTACGAAAACTCTTTTACCTCCTCTATTTGACAGGAATCTTTCCTTCGGCATAGTAATTTGCACATGTTCAGCCAACACAAAAGAAAAAGAAAAAGCAAGCGATCCTTCAAATTATAGACAAATTTCCCTTACTTCGATTCCTTTCAAGTCTTTTGAAACACTCGTCAACACCCAATTGATAAAATATCTAGAAACTAATCACCTTATTATCGATCGCCAATACGGCTTTCGAGCTTGCCGCTCTACTGGAGATTTACTAACATTCCTTACCGCGCGTGGGAATTAATGTCTCTATAATTTTGGTGAATCTGAGATAATCGCATTAGATATCTCAAACGCCTTCAATAGAGTCTGGCACCCTGCCCTTTTAGCTAAACTTGAGGCATTAGGCCTAGCTAGACCCTCTTCTTGACCCACTTCTGACCGTTTTATAATTCATGCCGGTGTACCGCAAGGTTCTGTGCTCTCTCCTATTCATAATTATGCAGACAAAAGCACCCTTGATTTCGTGCACTAGTTCAATTCTAGCTGATTCCCGTGGGAATGTTATCGTTGAAAAACAGTTGGGGCAGAGCGGGGCTGGTTTAATATTTCCAAAAGGCAATGTTGTCTGTTATCATTCAAACGTACTCCAACAACCGCTCAACCCCTTTCCATCGATTGAGAATATATCTCGAACTCGCCATCTTTTAACATTTTAGGCATTGAAATATCCAACTATCTTGATCCGATCACATTTTTGATATTACCAAAAACACGATGAAATGCCTGGTCTTCTTGCAAAGATGCAAGAAATATTTTACTTCATCAGATTTGGATTAGAATATACATAATTTCCATATTTGGGCAGGGTCTGGAGGCACTGCATTGTCCTCGTTAGACAAAGTTCAAAAGAAGGCCTTCCGGCTTATTAGCGATGACATATCAATAGCAATTGTTGATTCCCTAGAGCACCGGCGTAATGTCGGTTGTCTGTCTCTCTTTTATCACTACTTCTATAGTTATTGCTCTTACGAAATCTGTAGCATGATCCATGTAACCCCTCACACCCTTAAAGTCAGATTCGGCCATGTCGTGAAATTTCGCGAATCCTTCATAAGCAGAACAGTACGATGTGGAACAATTTGCCATCCTCTGTTTTCCCCCTCTGCTATGAGCTACAAACATTCAAGCGTAATGCACACCACCACCTACTCGTCTCAAACGAAAAATCCTTAATTCCCTACCTTTTCTTTCTTTCATGCCAAGGCTATGCTACGGAATCATAGGGTATCCCCTGAGCTTGGCAACATCATAAAAAAATATCATTGGGAGAATTTAGAATACCAAACGAAGCTTAAAAATGTCCTCCAGATTTCATTGTTTCATTTGGAACATAGAAATGTCCTCTAACAATATAAAAATAAAATAAACAGCAACATAACACCGTTCATCTATCTGTTTTAATGTATGTTCTCCAGTTTAATATGTATGCACAAGGGGAGAAACAAAGCAACACCTCATATTAGGAACATTTGAAATTAATCATGATTTCCAAAATTTCTTAAAACTATTAAATTTTGTACATTTTTCATGTACCTGGGTAAATATTTCCGATACTATGTTGTTGGTTTTGGAATAGTTGACTTTAATAACAAAATTGAAAAAAAATACCGTTTTGGACAAAGAAAGAAAAAGATGCCATAGAACTTTCGTCTTTTGCATGAATGGGTAAATAACTATGCATAGTCTTAATGCGACTGAGGCAACTAGTTAAAAACAAAAAATTGAGAGAACTTAGAATTAGGGTACGTGCACAACGTGGCGAGGCTATATCAAGAGTTGATGAAATAAAATGATTGTACGCTGTACTATGAGAGTGTTCATAACAACGCGCGTGATGTGGCGAGACACCAAGGTATTTCGTTCGGGAATGAAATTTTTCATTTTTCGCGAGGTGGAGCCCGGTAATTTTGATACCTGGCATATTCTTATATGTTTTTTTGTTTGATACAATTGAAGGGTACTTTACTCATTCCCATGTACTGGAAGAATCTATGAGGATCAGTATGTAATTCTAATCGCTTGTTACTGCGACCCCATATACAAGCTAAACTGCAGAATGGAAATTTTTTCAGTTTTTTCTTTAGTTTACATTGAAATCTTTCCTTAATATAATCGAAGGTTTCTACACTGATCCTCATATATTGGAAGAATCTATTAAGAACATTCCGTAAATCTTCATATATTTAAATGATGAAATTCGCCAAAACAATGGAAAAGTACACGTGACAAACACAAAATTTCTTCTTCCAAATCTGATTACATGCTCTCACTAAATCATATCAAAAAACTGAACTCCTTATTGTGAACACTACACCTCGAGATCGAGATGTATCTTCTAGAGATGGGTAACTCAGATCTGAGCCGATTCAAAGATGCGGATCTCTGAATTGAGTAAGTGATTCGGTTCCTACTTTTGACACAAGACGGCTTTAAAAGATCCCTTGAATTTCGCCTCAATATTTCATGTAGGTTCATTTAGGAATCGGAACGAATGTGGCAATGTGTCTTCACGTAAATTCATTCCCAACATATGTACACGAGACAAGTTAACTTTGACGAGACTGTGTACGTACTGTGTGTGACTCTCCCCAGTCAAGAGAAGAGAATGCCTCCCTTCCTTCAGTTCAGTATTCTACGAGCTGAAGTAAGATAAGTTGTACAGTGTAGCAGCTCAGATAGAGTCACAAAAATTAATCCAATTCTCTTGAAGCGTTATAGTCATTCAAAATTCTAAATTTTAAGAAAATGTTCGAGTACATATCTAATGTCGATTTCGATGGGACTTCAGTGCAACACCAGTATTGCACTTTTTTCAGAAGTGCAACACGAGGTTTGGACTGGCTTTCCCTACTTTGCTCTGGATATTTTGTCGGTGTTACAAATACATATTCAAGTTGAATTGTCATCTCTCTGTCAAAGTGTACTGTCGCGATTATTTGTGAAATTTGGAGTTAAATCAAGTAAAAGATTTTATTTGGGTAATTGGCATAAAGTTAAGAAGAAATTTGTTTCTATATCAATAAAGAACATTTACAAGGAATATGACGGAAATATGTTCGATGGACTTCAGTGCTCCCAGTTCGACGCTGCCAGAAAAAGTGCAACACTGAAATGGTTATCGAAGTCGACATAAGGAAAAAATTATGCTTCTCTACGTTATTTTTGAATTGTTTTATTATTTTTATATACAGAGTGGCCCGTAAGTGGTGTGATACCCGAAAGCTATGTATAGGTCGTACCATAGATTAATAAAGTATTTCATACGTAGATAGGAAACGCTCAACAAAGCAATGGAAGGCTTTTTATATAAATTTCGGTGCACGCTCACACTGTTGCTTATATGCCTAAGCAGACTTCGGTTAACTCAGCATGAGCAGTGGCTGAGCTGTCTTCTGTGTGATGTTGCGAGAGAGGCAAGAGGTAAATGCGCAAACTGCTTAGTGCTTCATCTGTCTATTTTTTGTATTGTGATTTAGGGGTATTCTAATAAGAAAGATTGCGTGTCTGTCTGTCCATCTGCTTTTGGTAAATGAAATTATTAAAATGTAATTTACTTACTAAAAAATTCTTAAAACGGAAAATAAATAAATAAATTTTCAATGGGATCTTGATTAAATTTATATGTTAAAAGAACACAAAGTTCCGGATAATTGCCGAATATTTCTTCCGACATATTCAAAATTGCTGATATAGACTGACAAAGCCCTTGTAAGCAATAGTTTTACATTTTTTTCTTTGGCGATATTGCTTCAATATAAGGTAAAATATAAATTAAAATTTCTTTTCAATGCACTCCTGTATATTTTCCCTCCAAATGGCATTTTACTATTCAAACAATCAAATACTTTGTCCATAACCAGAAGAAAAGCAGCCGTTGCTCTTGCTTTCTGGGAAGTTTCGAAAGTAAATA
This sequence comes from Dioctria linearis, assembly GCA_963930735.1. Classification (NCBI taxonomy): domain Eukaryota; kingdom Metazoa; phylum Arthropoda; class Insecta; order Diptera; family Asilidae; genus Dioctria; species Dioctria linearis. The sequence goes on along the minus strand of OZ005742.1, from coordinate 64,627,006 downwards.
CATTTATATCGTGGGCACTTTCAATAGCTGCAGCACAGTTTCCACTAAAAATTTGAGTGGCAAGAGATCCGCTCATTTTCTGCCACTTATTAGGTTAGGGATGCTTTTCTGTCAGTTTGTGACCCATTTTTGTCACATTATTTTTTTCTAGAGCTACCAATTCTTCAACACACTTCCAACTAGTTTCTCAGGCGTGATCTATTTTCATCAGTGTGTTGCGAATAGATTTAAATAAATGTGGCACATCATATATAGCATAATATTTCGTATCTTTATAGTTAAAGTACGGACGTGTGGTGTTACGTTAAGGCGACGAAAAGCATTTCTATTGTTTGATCCTTGGTCATAAACAATTACTCGAACGTTGAAACCGATGGTTATACAACAATCAATGGCTTGTTTAATTTTTGAAACCAAATTATCACCGGATATTGCTGTTGCCGTCACGTAAAAAGAAATTATAAATTTCCAGATGGATGTTTGCCGCGAAGCATGAGCACATATGTATGTCTTTTCCAATTGCATTATTTTAATAGTCTCCCAAGTCAACAAATTTTACAATTTTGTCGAGAGTTCCGTTTTGATGGCAACTTCATCAAACAACAAGCATGATTCTTTCTGGGCGTGGGAAAAGTTTTCCAAATGCATTTGTAAGTTTGGTACTATATCATAATTTATACTAGGCTGAATAATTTTAATTGGAAGCCAACAGCCAACGATAAAGAGACTTTTGTAGTGGGCAAATGTACATCGGGCCAAAGTTCTTTCATCTTCTTTTTACACAGCTGCTTTCTCTGAAATAAGCATTTTAAGCAATGTTTTTGCATTATCATTAACATTTAGCAACTTGTCAATTCGTGAAGCTAATGATTTCTTCTCTTCCTTTTTTAAAATATTTTTTTTTACTGTGTCTCTTCTTCTGGAATACACTTTCCTTCTTTTAAGACTGGAAACACTTTTTATTTTCTCTGTTGCCTTCTTATATTTCAAATTAAAATATCGCTGTAACGTTTGCGATAAAAAATAAGTCTGCAAGCAATAAATCACTTCGTCGATCTACTTCATTATTCCTAATATAAGTTCATATTCAGTTATGAAGGTAAGTTAAGTGTCGGTACAATTCAAAATGTTTTGAGCAAACATATGAACTTTTTGTCGTTGGAGGCGAACTTAATCCAGATACCTTTATCCATTTGTCGAAATTTACATGTTCGTTCTTAGGCAGCCTAAAGAACTTAATTTTGAATTCCTGACGCTTAGATTAGATTAGATTTGTGAAGGGGTGTATAGGCGTTAGCCTCGCAATCACTGCGACCTGAAAGATCTATTGTGAGTCCCCGTTGAATTTGCTCCATTTATAGGTTTAGACTGTTAATAAAGTCTAGAACCATTCTGGACTTGAGGTTCCATACGTAACTTGGAAGAGGAAAAGCATGTTCAAGGTGGAGTAATCTCCGCCTGGCCAATGCTTCGCAGTTGCAGAGCAAGTGCTCCGAGGTTTCGTGAGCGTCCTGACAGAAGCGGCAGGATGAAGTCTCAGCCAAACCCAGCAATGGCCTGAGAAGAGCTCAGTGATCATTTTGAGCTCTGTTCTTCTAAGGAGTAGGAGTTCTTTTGTTTTTCCGCCAGAGGTGTCCATAAACTTTTTTGCTTCAAGAAGTCCTTGTAGCCTTTCCCAATACAGGGATTTTTGTTTATTCTCCGTTATTTAGGGTAGCTCTGAGGTAACACTTTGGCTAGGCCATCCGCAATTTCATTGCCTTTGTGGCCCTCATGTCCAGGTACCCTTGTTTACCTTGTTTCTCCTTGATAGATTTTTGAGGGTTTGTAGACATTCCCAGACTATCCCTGACTTTAAGGCCTTGAGGGCAGTTTGACTGTCCGAGAGGACATTAATGGTTGAGCCATTTATGGCTCTTTTAATGCAGGTATTGGCACATTCTTCTATGGCCAATACCTCGGCTTGGAATACGGTAGGGGTAGAGCCTAGAGCCTTTGATATATGGCATCTGAGGCCGTATACACCCAATCCGACCCCACTGTTTGTTTTTGAGCCGTCTGTATACCACACCATCGATCCTTGTTGGAAGGACGGTTTAGTGGAGCGCCATTGTTGTCGGTCTCCAAGAACCACTTGGAATGGTCTTACAAAATCCAATGTGGGTGTGATTATATCAGATATTGTCGTCACTTGCTCGAAGCATATCTGTTTTAAGATACTTAAATGACCAACCAGATCGCCTGGCTTTAACTGTTTCTCCGTTTGTACTCTAATAGCACTGGAGATCGCTTCCTTTTTCACCTGCAAATGCAGGGGTGCAAGGTTTAATAAGGCTTCCATGGCTGCTGTAGGACAGGTTCTCATGGCACCAGTTATTCCTAGACAGGCAAGCCACTGGGTTTTTTGAAGCAGAGCCTCAGCCGTCTTTTGATTAGTTTTTGGCCACCATGCGAGGGCCGCATAGGTGACCATGGATCTAACAACCGTGGTGTACGTCCAGTACATCATTTTTGGCTTCAGACCCCATGTTCTGCCAATGAAGCGACGACACGTGTAGAGAGATCGCATCGCTCTATCCGTCACTCTGGACAGATGTGAATTCCAGTTAAGTTTCTTATCTAGGGTTATCCCCAGATATTTAACTTCGTCTGAAAATATCAATTCCGTATTATCAAGAAGAGGAGCCGTTAGTGAAAGCTTCGATCTTCTTGTGAACGGAACGATAACCGTTTTGTTGGGGTTTATGCTAAGGCCTTTGTTTAAACACCACGTGCGGACTTTGGAGAGGGCTATTTGCATGAGGTCGGATATGACTTGATTATGCTTGGCCCGTATTGTAACTACTAGGTCATCCGCGTAGCCTTGAACATTAAAACCCGAACTGGTCAACTTCTCTAGAAGATCATCAATCACGATCGACCATAAGTGTGGAGAGAGAAATCCTTGTGGGCAGCCTAGCCTTTTGCTGCGGTGATCGTGACTGAGCAGTTCCCTAGAGATGTGGTTATCCTCCTGCTTCTAAGCATGGAGTCTATCCAGTTTACCGTGGAGGGCTCAAAGCCTTTATCCTCGGCAGCTGATTTAATTGCATCGAAGGAGGTATTCTCGAAGGCTCCTTCTATGTCCGCAAATGCACATAAAGCCACCTCTTTTGCTTCGAGCGCTTTTTCGAGGTCTTTGACTAGTATGTGAATGGCAGTCTCAGTAGACTTGCCAGCTTGAGAAGCGAACTGCTTAGAATGAAGTGGTGATTTAATCAGAATTTCACTTCGAATGTGTAGGTCTAGAATTTTTTCCATGGACTTAAGCAAGAATGAAGAGAGGCTGATGGGTCGGAATGATTTAGCTAGAGAACTAGCTCTTTTTCCTGCTTTAGGTATAAATACCACCCTGACGTCTCTCCAACATTGGGGAACGTACCCTAGAGCGTAACTGGCTCGTAAAATTTTTTGTAGTGGAAAGAGTATTTCGTCAACACCTTGCTGTAGTAAGGCTGGAAAAATGCCGTCTTCTCCAGCAGATTAAAAGGGCTTAAATGTGCCAATAGCCCATCTAACCTTGTTAAGAGTGAAGATTCTTCCCGTAAGGCTTTTGCTCCTGTTAGAGACTCCGTACTTGTGCACCTCAATCGGGTCTGGAGCTACTATTCCTTGATCGGGATTGAGGGAGTCGGGAAAGTGAGTTTCTAATAAGAGCCTGACTGTTTCTCGCAACTCTCTCGGTGTAGTTCCCATATTCCTTTTGAAGTGTGCCTATACCATTCGTGTGATCCTTCGAAAGTACCTTATGGAGCCTGATAGCTGCGGGCAATTGATCTATGCCATCGCAGAAGGTCCGCCAGGTTCTTCTTTTGTATCTCCTTAATTCCGTGTTATATTCCATTAGAGCCTTTTTATATTCCCCCCGGATGCCAGAGAATTTAGCTCTGTTGAATAGTTTCCTGACTTCTTTTCTTTTCAAACTCAGTTCCCTATTCCACCATGGTACCTGCCGATTGCAAGTCTTTTGTTTCAGAGGGCAACTGTGTTCGAATGCAGTCATTACAGCCGTTTGAAGCTGCGTAGTGGCTGAGTCTAGCTCCTCAGTCGTGCTAATGCTACCGCCGGGAGAGTCAACTACAGCCTTAAGGTGTTGTCGATAGAGTTCCAGTTAGTTAATTTAGGGATTCGGTACTCCTGACATGTGTTGAGTGTGGCATCTATATCGAACCTGATGTGTCTGTAGTCTGACATGGAAATCTCGTTCGATACATGTCCCCTGCTTATTTTTGTACTTATGAACATACTGGCAAGTGTTATGTCCAAGACCTCTTGTCTAATGATGTTCATAAAGGTTGGCTTATTACCTCGATTTAGTATCTCTAAGTTGTTAGACAATATAAAATCGTAAAGGTACTCATCCCTGGCATTGGTATCCGTGCTGCCCCATAGCGTATGATGTGCATTTACATCGCATCCAATGATGAAATGCTTTCCTCTGCGTTTACAGTAGTTGATGAGCCGTTTTAGCTCTGGGGAGGGGTAATGAATCCGCTACTCTGGGAAAGCAGCCTGAGGTAACTACTACCTCGTGGCTACCTCCTGAAGTTGGTACCTCGACAGCTGCTGTAACCACGTCCCTCGAGATGAACTGTGATAGAGGAATAAAGTTTAGTTTAGTGTTGAGCAGTAATGCTGCCCTAGGATATTCATGTTCATTACTATATATTAACTTACATGATTTTGTGGGAAGTCCTTTGATGTGGCCTTGATGTACCCAGGGCTCCTGAATGAGCGCCAGACTAAGTTTCTCCGAGATAAATCTCCTGCTAAACACGTCTGATGCCGCTTTAGCATGATGGAGATTTATCTGAAGGCAACTTAGGTGATCATTGGCCATGACTAAGATGGCTTTTTATACCCGCTGTCAGCCTTGGTGGTGGATCACTTCGGACCCCTGTTTTTGCCCGGCTTGGCACGGACAGGAGGGGGCTTCTTCTTAGTCTTTGTAGACTTCTTTTCGGAAGTCCCCGACTTGGGTTCTGCTGGTTCCTACTGCTTTACCAGGGCCAGCCTTTGCCTTGACCAAAAGTTTAGGCCTGCTGACTCCTGATGTCGAAGGCTGAGGATCGTCAGCCAGGGTTTTAATCTGACTTGGGCCATCTCCGACACAGCCTTTACTGCTCCACCCTTTGGTCTTAGTTGGACAGACCCGAACTTATACCCAATTGCAAATTGAGCCTTCTCTAGCTCTTCCATTGACACATGGTCCACGGAGAGAGTCAGCTCTGTGACTGAGGGTTCTTGTACTCTGCGCAACACTATCCATTCAGACACGTTTAACCCCGAGCTCTGATCTTCGATGTAATCGAGAATCAAATCCGTAGGGTCTTCAGCGCTGTTTGGAAAGTATCCCACAAGGGCTTGTGGGCGAGGAATTTCACTTTCCTCGACCATCACAAGGTTGGCTCCTTCCCAGGGCTTTAGCTCCGCAACTACACATTTCAGTCACGTCACGGTGTCTTGATTGGCGCAGTTAAGAACCAGCCACCCTGGTCTAAATGTGGAGGCCAGCAATCTTGGTTTTAGGGGGCTTTGCTTTCTTGCCGCGATTTCTCTCAAGATAGCACCCTGTGCGGACTTGAATTGATCCGCGCTGAGTGTCACCTCAGGATAACCGACGGGAAGAATACCCACCCGAACGCTCTCTGCAACCTCCTTATAGGAAGGCTGCTTCCTGACGCTTAGTGGTCCCGCAACCCAAAACAAATCTTACGCCCCACAGTGGTCCTTTGTAATCCATATTTCAAAAATAATTCTTGATATTCAGTAAGACTGAAATAATCAATCCTTGAGAAATTTCAAATTTTTCCTTAAATCCAAAATCTGAATAAATCAAATTAAACTCTAATCAATCAATCAATAAAATGAAAAAAAAAGCAGGCAATATTTCGCTACTCGGTGGAAAATCGCAGTTGTAACCATCTGAATACCAGAAGCAAAATGGCAACGACAACGAGCTGCCAGCTGATATAACGAAAGAAGAGAAAAGAGCGCTTGACATATTTCCCACAGGTTTTCTGGGGAAGAGATGAGATTCTCTTTGCTTCGACGCTTCGACCTGATGTAGGGAAAGCAGCAATTTTTTCCTTAGAATTGTTATGCCTTATTGGAGGCTGACAACGGGTGCTTGGACCACCAACAATTTTTATGAGCGTAGACGCGTAGATTAGCAATAATAGTCCAGTCAAATAAGCCGAAAAAATGCAAAAGATCGTATTTAATTCCTTTCAGGCTGCAATTTGGAAGGTTGGTGTAGGGTGGTCCTGGGAGTATTGTCACAAAAATGCGGCGTCCCAAGGCCAAAACAAAGGGGTGAAAGATAATAAAAACACCCCTGAACGCGTGATTATCTATTTGCCATGCGTGTGGACCGGAAGTGGTAAAATTTTTAAAAAAAATTTAAAAATGCTATTTGGTTCAAAATATGATTCTAAAAAAAAAGTCCAGGGTGACCAACCCTTATCTCGTAGGGGGGCGCGGCAGGGAAAGCGAATGAAGCTAAGGGTGGACACGACACGAACATGTGTCCGGTTTTTTTCAATTCTGCAACATTTTGGTTCAGGAGCTAGCAACCAAGAGAAGCGTGAATGTTTCGTTGACGAAGCAGAAAAACGGGTGGAGTGAAGAATGTTATCGGATTATATGTTGCACAATATTTGCGTTCATGTTTTACTGTCGTGTCGTGTTTGGAACATTTTTGATTTTTTCTTAGAAATTTTGGTTGGTTGTGCAAAGCGAGACGAGATATGATGACTTTTGCCTTAGAATTCTTACTTTTTAGTTCATTATGTCTGCAGTTTTACACACTCAATGTTTTTTAGGGTTTTGGATAACTGCGATTGCGTAAGCGTGGGAAAAAATAAGCAGAGAGGATTGTGTGCATTTCTTGTTTGTTTTTAATTTTTGTAATGTTTCTTGACGGAAGGGGTCGGATATGGGATTGCAGGATACACGGGAAGAATGGGATGTAATATATTAATGATATTAAATGTAGAAATTTATAGAAATTTAGTTTTACAGTTTATTTGTGGTTGTTAGTGGTGTTCCACGAATAGTTGTCAACCGCCCAGCTATGGACAGGTCTCGGTTAGAAAAGCAATATTGAAATGCTAAGAAGGGGATGAGTGGAAAGGTGCGGGTGGGGGGGGGGTAGTCCTAACAATTCGGGTGAAATTTGTATACTTCAAATTTTATGAACTAATATAACTACTGAGCAAAACACCCTAATAAAAATACTTTTATCTCAGATGATAGTAAGTCGTTCAGACTTTCCAATTTCTAGCCACCTATCTAAGTCAGCTTCGACCACAATTAGAATAATTTTGAACGATTTTCACCACAAAATACTTTCTTGCAATATTTGGAAACCTCAGAGTATTACAGGTCATCAATTGTTCCTCACATCACATGTACCAATCCCATATCCTACATCATCCGACAAGAAACATTACAACAATTAACAAACAACAAATGCACACAATCACATCACATTATTTTCTTCTCACGCTTACGCAATCGCAGTCACCTAAAACCATAAAAACCAAAACTGCAGCCATATTGAACTAAAAAGAAAAAAATCTAAGGCAAAAATCATATATCTCGTCTCGCTTTGCACAACCAGCCAAAATTCTAAGAAAAAATCAAAAATGTTCCAAACACGTCACAATAGTAAAACATGAACGCAAATATTGTGCAACATATAATCCGATAACATTCTTCACTCCACCCGTTTTTCTGCTTCGTCAACGAAACATTCACGCTTCTCTTGGTTGCTAGCTCCTGAACCAAAATGTTGCAGAATTGAAAAAACCGGACACATGTTCGTGGATATAGCGATGTGTCCACCCTTAGCTTCATTCGCTTTCCCTGCCGCGCCCCCCTACGAGATAAGGGTTGGTCACCCTGGACTTTTTTATTTAGAATCATATTTTGAACAAAATAGCGTTTTTAAATTTTTTAAAAATTTCACCACTTCCGGTCCACACGCTTGGCAAATACATTATCACGCGTTCGGGGGTGTTTTTATTATCTTTCACCCCTTAGTTTTGGCCCTGGGACGCCGCATTTTTGTGACAATACTCCCAGGACCACCCTACACCAACCCTCCAAATTCCAGCCTGAAAGGAATTAAATACGATCTTTAGCATTTTTTCGGCTTATTTGACTGGACTAATATAATAAATAAGCATTCATTTCTTCTTTGAAATTTTTAGAAAATGTTTCGGCAGAATTGTTATTCAGTCTGGTGGAGTTATTTTCAGATACAATGTGTGTCGTGTCGGCACTAATAATGAATAAAAATTCGAAGGAAAAAATTTCCAGTAAATTTCTAAGAAAAAATTCGTCTTTCCCTACATCCGGTCGAGTCGTGGAATCGTTGATTTTATATTGGAGCGAGCATTGCTGGCTAACCCTTTGGTTACACACTATATAGTTATTACCCTGTAACTTCTGAACATTGATGATGATTTAAATTTTGGTAGATAGATAATCGTTGGAACTTTCCAATGGTCTATACATTTTTTCCTCCACTTATTGATCTTTTTCAGCCTTTTTCGCTGGATATGCTTATAAACTGTGCGCTCGCCTCTTTAATTTGACCTAACCCTATGTGCTATCTGTGGCCGTTAAAGAGATATTAGCTATTCTCAAAGATAATTTGTTCCCTTAGTCAGTGACTGACGTAATTTTAAAAGAATATCAGCTAATTTCGGTATGACCTGAATAGGTTGTGGGCACACCGTGAGATTGGGGGCGGGCTCAGATTTTTTTCAAACTTTGCTCATTTGTTCCCTTTTACACACAAATTACGAATCTAAAATTAATTTTCCGCGGAAACTTATACTTTTCGAGATATTAAACTTTAAAAATCGCGAAATTTGTACTGCACTTCACAACAAAATTTGACATTCACGCAATTAATTAACTCTTCTTCTTTTTAGTATTAAAAAGAGGCAGTGGTAGGTATGTATATACTAACCTTCCGAACATTCGGGTTACCAGCATTGCGTTTTTTATTCATTACGAATATTCAATTGATGTGCAGTAAACAGCATTTATGTAGAATGGAATAGAAAAGCATTTGTTAAAACACACACACACACACACATGCAGGTGCACACCCTCGCACACACAGGATCCGCGTGTGTGGGTGTGTGTGCGCCCCTACCAGCCTGCCTGTGTGTGTGTGTGTGTGTGTGTGCTTTAATAAAAGTTTTTCTATTCCATTCTAAGTAAATGCTGTTACTACACATCAATTGAATATTCGTAATGAATAAAAAAACGCAATGCTGGTAACCCGAATGTTCGGAAGGTTAGTATATATGTACATACCTACCACTGCCTCTTTTTAATACTAAAAAGAAGAAGAAGAGTTAATTAATTGCGAGAATGCCAAATTGTGTTGTGAAGTGCAGTACAAATTTCGCGATTTTTAAAGTTTAATATCTCGAAAAGTATAAGTTTCCGCGGAAAATTAATTATAGATTCGTGATTTGTGTGTAAAAAGGAACAAATGAGCAAAGTTTGAAAAAAATCGGAGCCCACGCCGGAACTCGAGTTTAGCCTACAATTCTTATAAAAAAATTTATGTTAATGACCTTTTTTGCAAAAAAAAAAAAATAGAGGTCAAAGTAAAAAAAAAAGGTAAGAAAATCCGAAATTTTTAGTTTAGACCAGAATAACTTCTGAGAGGAGCGGAATATAGGGCTGATTGAGCAAACATAGATCTATGTAGATTTTATAATCCTAGTTCCTGCGGTTATGAGATTCAATAGTGTATTCGATCTGCAATTTGTGCGAACCCTGAGTAAGGAGCAGGAGGAGCTCCGGGCAGGGTGAGTACTATCTCCTGCTGCTCTACTGACTACCATCATAGATGGTACAAGAACTAAATGTCGCATGCAGTACCAAAAAAGTATTCAAAATTTATATGGCTGGGTGGTCCACTCCGAAATGGACCATAACATTTGAAATGGTCCATTCCAGAATGTACTACCCATTCCACAATTGTATTGTTGTTCTTGTACCATCTATGCTACCATGGAGGAAATACCCTGTATATATGTATGTACACTCAAATATTTCAAATATTGTTTAATTACGGTAACAAATGGCAATAAGTTTTAATATAAAGAAATCGGTCACTTAAAATATTAATGGAGAACAATCTTACTACAAGATATTCAAATTTAATATATCAGATCAAAAGCAATATACATTTCTGAGTATATTTCTTTTTGAATGACTCAAATCCGTCAAAAAATGACAAAGTTATTGAAGTTTAAAAAAACCGCGAATCTGGTGATGACGTCACGGTTCACAACACGCACGATGCCAGCTTGCACAATATAATATTTATAAGACGATATTTTATGAAATAAATCCAAATCAAATCCCGAGCACTTTCTATCACGGCGGCGCAGCAACTACACTCGCGCTGCGTTTGACCGCGAATTGTATTGTGTATCGTGACGTCATCATGTTAGAGCGCGTTTTTGAGAATGCGGCGCTAAAATATCTATAGCTTCGACATTTTTTATCGGGTTTCAATAATTCTTTCACTGAATTAATTGTTTTTTTTTATGACTACGATTCTGCATAATTAACTAAAATAGTCATTGTTCCTCATTCAAAATAAACATGCATACATATATTAGTTCAGTCAGTAGGGGTTTTTGCCCTACAAAAGGTGGGGTAGTTGCGATTTTTATATATGTAATTCATGGAAAAATCCAAGTTTATACCCTTGAGGGGGTCCGCGCGGTCCGCCATCTTGGATTAAAGGTACCAAAAATTGGTTTTTTAAAAATAATTCCTCAACGGTTGATCCTAAGACAAAAATGTAAAAATAGAAATTTGAAGTAGACTGAATTCCCTACATTTTTTGTAAGTCTGATGTGTAACGAGTTCCGCGGCAGAAAAGTAAACATTCTTCCAAAAAAATGTGTTTCGTCCATGGTGGTCATAGGACAGGAGGTGATAATAGTCACCTAGTCAAACAAAAAATTTTATGGCACGGGGGGAGCGACATCTCAACCGTTTCGGAGTTACAGGTTGATAAAGAAAATTCGGTAGTCTTTCACAAAATACACTGTATTTTAAAAAGTACAGAGTGTATGTACGGCCAGAGCTCATTGCATGCAGAGCTTCATGACCTTTCCAACGACTACTCGACCAGCCCCGTACTCCGCTCCACTCAGGAGCACTGATCCACTATAGGGTCATTCCACAGAAAATCGACAAATATTGTATAAATTTGTGCATTGACCAACTCCGATTTTGATAAAATTTGATAAGTAGGTTTGTCTTATTGTTTGTAGTACTTTGCTGAAATATTTTTCGTTTTTGTCCATTTTTGACAGCGATATGTTATTTTGAAATTTGGAAAAAGTGGCAAATTTTGCTTGGAAGCTGTAAATTCAAAACTTTATATCTTAGGATGTATGCATCGTAAGCCCATGAAACAAACTCCATTTGTTTAAGGAAGCTTCAAAGCTCCTGAAAAAATTAGCTGAGGTCCTTTTTCTGAAAATTTGTTTTCAAGGATAATGGATATGTTCGTTATCCTTGAATATCTCAAAATGCGCACTCTCGATTCCTTTTATTTTTTTTTAATTTAATCCTTAATGGCTTTTGAGGAAACTGTAGAAAGGAGAAAATGGAACTCCTTGAAGTTTGGATGGAGTTATTTTTTAAATATATGTAGTTCAGAAAACTTCGAACGAAAATTGATGAAGTGTGCTGAGTACTCAGATTTAATATAATATATCTACATAATGTAGCTAGGATTATATCCTGAGATGGTCAACTACCGTAAAAATATTAAAAGAAACGTATTGGTAATAATATAATATGTTTAATTAACTTTGTTATATATATAAGTATATAAGTATCTTCCCCAGTTTTCCGGCTGGAGGGTTTCGCGAGAGGAGTCTCTCTCTGATCACCGCTACATTGAGATCTGTATGGGTGCTGACCCCATTGAGGTGGAACCATACAGGAATCCGAAGCGGACTGATTGGGGGAGATACCACGGGGAGCTAGTTTCCATGCTCGACTCTCCGGCTGAGAGAATCAGAAGTGTTGCCGCCTTGGAAAAGGCGGTTGGAAGGCTGCAGTCCGCTGTAACTGCGGCTTTCGAGGCTTCCTGTCCCATTAGCACGGACATTGGAAGGTGGTGGAACGGTAGTCTTAGTGTACTCCGTAAGGCTCCCAGAAGGCTCTTCAACAAGGCCAGGAGGTCTGGCTCGGAGGGAGACTAGCGGGCCTACCGCGAGACTCAGAGTAATTACAAGAGGCTTGTCAGGAAATCAAAAAGACAGGCCTTTGTAGATTTCTGCGAGGAGCTTGACGGCTATCGTGAACCGGTTAGGCTGCTCAGGGCTCAGGGCAACCCGTCGGCTAGGCTGAGTGTTCTGAGAGGGCCAGATGGCTCCTTTACGGCATCGAAAGAGGAAGCCTGTAGACTTCTTCTCTCGACGCATTTTCCTGACTGCAGGCTTGAAGAAGACCTGCAGGCAGGTTCCGATTATCCGCTACCTCTATGCACTGGTGGAGATTGGTCCACTGCAGCCAAGGTAGCTGATGTCGAGAAGGTGAAATGATCAATTTCAACCTTCTCGGCCTTTAAAGCCCCGGGTCCAGACGGTATTTTGCCTGTCCTTCTTAAGGCTGAGAGCGTGGTGCTGTCCCCATACATCGACTCCATTTTCAGGGCATGTATCGCTTTTGGATATGTCCCTGAGATGTGGAGGAAGGTGAGGGTTGCCTTCGTTCCGAAGCCTGATAAGGCTTCCTACATGGACCCGAAGAGTTTTCGAACCATAAACCTCTCCTCATTTCTTTTGAAATGCCTGGAGAGGCTGGTAGATGAATATATTAAGGAAGTACCCTTAAGGGCTTCTCTCTTAAACACCTCACAGCACGCTTACCGGAGGGGCAGATCTACGGAGACGGCTCTCCACTCAATGGTAACTGTCATTGAACGGGGACTGGATCGTGGACTGTTTACCTTGGGATATGATATGACAGTGAACCGTACAAAGTGCAGCTTGGTGCTCTTCTCCAGAAGACGTAAGCTGGGGTACTTTTTGGACACACTCTGCAGCTCTCTCCTCATGTCAAGCACCTTGGAGTCTTCCTTGGCTCGAAGCTGACATGGGGAATACACGTAGAGGAAATGCGGCTATGAGGGTCTTCGCTCAATGCAGGAGAACCTTTGGCTGCGCATGGGGCATGAGACCGAGGGTTGTGCATTGGATGTACACCTCGATCGTCAGACCCATGCTCACATATGCCTCCTGTGTATGGTGGCCGAGGACGCTTGTGGGGACTGCGATCCGGAAGCTGGCGGGCCTGCAAAGGCTTGCCTGCTTGGGAATTACGGGCTCCATGCGATCTACGGCTACTGCGGCTCTTGAAGTCTTACTCAATCTGCCACCCCTGGATCTTGTTATTCAGGCAGAGGCCAAAAGGGCTGTATGCAGATTGCGCTTATGGGGATGTTGGGAGGGCGGCTGGACTGGCTCTTCTCATTGCTCTATGGCGTATCGGCTGGACTTGGAAAACACTCTGGCCGGTATGCCACGGGATGCGATGGTACCAGACCTTCGTTTCGGGCGTCGGTTCTCTGTAAGCTTTCCTGCAAGGGAATCGTGGACTGAGAGAGGTGCCTTATCGTGCCTTCCCCGGTCTGCTCTAAAAATCTTCACCGACGGTTCTCTCACTAATGACGGAGCTGGGGCAGGTGTCTACTTTCCTGAGCCTGATTTTGGAATGGAGTACTCACTTGGAAAACACACCACTGTCTTGCAGGCTGAAGTCTTCGCCATCTCAATGGCAGCGAAGTTAGCCCTTGATATGCAAATCAAGGGGAGAGATATCGCTATCCTTTCGGATAGTCAGGCAGCCTTGATGGCTCTGAATGGCCCTCGGATAACGTCTAAGTTACTGGGGGACTGCAGGTCGTCAGTGGATAAGTTGTGTTATCACAACAATGTGTCCCTCCTGTGGGTTCATGGTCACATGGGGATCATGGGGAATGAATGGGCTGACCTTTTAGCTAGGGCTGGCTCCCATTCTCCGTTTTGGGACTGGAGCCCGCCGTAGGCGTTGCCACCTCGAATATCGGGTCTCTCATCAAAGCGGATGTCCATAGGAAATATCAGCAGAGATGGGAGAACCTGAGTGCTTGTAGGTGTACGAAACTGTTTCTTGATGGGCCCAATGGGAATATCTCCGATTTTCTCATGGGACTCTGAAGGAAACAATGTAGAACCGTGGTTGGCATCATCACCGGCTACAGCTCACTTCATGCTCATCTAACAAGGATGGGAGTTGTTGACAGCCCTGAGTGTCTGTCCTGTATGGAGGGAGAACCTGAGACAACCGAACACTTTATGTGTGAGTGTCCGGCCTTCGCCCGGAGCAGACTGGATACTCTAGGGTCTCCCCCTCTATCTGTGGATGAGCTGAAAAACCTTTAAGAGGACAGGAAGGTTTTGGTGAATGGGATTCAGGATAGCACAACGGACCGCTGTGGCCTCCGTGCTTGGGTTGGGTATCTCCTGTTCCCCCTGTTAAAAAAAAAAAAATCTTAGAAATATTTATAAGTAAAATTAAAATTAATATAAGGCCTGTGTACATCCTATATTTGAGATTTCCTTAATTTAATTAACTCTGCTATATATTTCATTTTACTGGCTGTTAGAATATAAACACCATTATCCATTCCATGAGTCAACAATGAGTTCTTTAGTTGCGATTTCTGATATAACTATATACATATGTATATATATGACATCAATCTAAAAGTTGTAGTATGTGTATTTCTTTTTATTTTCCTGTATCACTGTAATTTTTAAAACCAGCTGCATACAAGTATTTGATAACGCACCATTCAACATCAATTTTCGTTCAAAGTTTTCTGAACTACATATATTTCAAAAATAACTCCATCCAAACTTCAAGGAGTTCCATTTTCTCCTTTCTACAGTTTCCTCAAAAGCCATTAAGGATTAAGTTAAAAAAAAATAAAAGAAATCGAGAGTGCGCATTTTGAGATATTCAAGGATAACGAACATATCCATTATCCTTGAAAACAAATTTTCAGAAAAAGGACCTCAGCTAATTTTTTTCAGGAGCTTTGAAGCTTCCTTAAACAAATGGAGTTTGTTTCATGGGCTTACGATGCATACATCCTAAGATATAAAGTTTTGAATTTACAGCTTCCAAGCAAAATTTGCCACTTTTTCCAAATTTCAAAATAACATATCGCCGTCAAAAATGGACAAAAACGAAAAATATTTCAGCAAAGTACTATCAACAAGAAGGCTAACCCACCTGTAAAATTTTATCAAAATCGGAGATGGTCCATTCAGAACATTTGTCGATTTTCTGTGGAATGACCCTATAAAATGTAAAAAGTGCGTATTAATTATAAGGAAAAAATTTCCATTAAATTTCTAAGAAAAGATTGCGGCCTTCCCTTACATCAGGTCGAGGCATCGTTGTTTTATATTGGAGCGAGGCACTGCTCTCGACCCCGGCCAATGCATAAAAATTCGTAGTAATTCCAGTAAATTTCGCAACGAGCGAGGCATTTTTGCCTTAGGGCAGCGACATACGATTAGGTTTTCCCGTCTGGCTGGCCGTCTACGGTTTTTACCGTCGCCGTGGTTACACGACATACGAGATGGTTATTCTCGATTATTTTGTGGATACAAGTCAGTGAAGTCAGTTCGGTAATTTTTAGAGGTGATATAAGATAAGTTTTAGTTTGGATAGTACTACCACCTATCGAATTTTAAGAAACATAGTCAATTATTTATTATCTTTTTTCCTCAAAACGAAACAAATAATTGACTCCCTATCATATAAATAGGAAAATAGTAGATAGTTTGCTTATGACAGTTATGCTCGCTCAACCGGACGAAACTTGCATGTTGGAGGATTATTAGGGCTAAACTGAACCATCAACCTGTTAGACCGGTCAGTATAAGGTACAATAAGAATAGCAGTGAAACTGACCGAAAACCATCCATATTTAGTGCACGCCTATGGATAAGCAAACACTTATATTTGGAGGGATTAAGCTTTAGTTTATTATTACAGGACCATTGGAGGCTATTCCAAATCCTCATTTACTCGAAAGATGAAATGATGAAAAGTTTTTTTAGCTGTTATAGAATGTCTTCTCGCTCTTTTGATACATATTACTTGACATAGTTAAGGAAAAAAATTCAAAATCAAAATCTTTCAAGCCGTTCGCTCTGGGCCAAGCATTCTAGCTTACTAGAAAAAAACCCAAATCGTTCTAAATATCGCATGCGCACTCCAAAAACAATCTCAAATTATTTTATTAAATATACCTACGTATCGCTTCGTTCGCTGCTTCTGTACTACTGCACTGCACTAAATTTCAACAAACCTTCCGGAAAAAACCGAAACGAACATATAAGTATAACGCGTCCCATTGAACTCAATGACTAATGAGTTTAGAATTTCATTCGGCGGCAAACCGTATGTATTAGCCGTCATCAAACCGTGGCCAGCCACGGTTGCTTTCAGGTTTTGAAACCGGTCCGATTTTAACCTGATCGTATGTCGCTGCCAAGTTAATCACTTGGGATTCATTTGGCACGGAAAAAACCTAATCGTATGTCGCTACCCTTACTCTTTGGGCACGTCATCAAGTGCCACGTCGAGACATCGTCGAGGTATTGTTTATTTTATATTCTAGAAAAGCGTTGAATTATCAACATTTCTGGTAACCAAGTTAGTTAGCTACGACGAAAATTGTAGCTGAGAACTGTTGTTATTAACAGAAAATGTTCGTAATATTCAGGCACACACCCAAGTCTCGTATCTTTTACGAGAGCAAGACAGAAATGCTTTAATCATAGATAAACTAATGGCATACAAAGACTGGAAAAGTAGAAATTTTCTAGATATTTCTTCCGTCGACAGCCGGCAGCAATGCCTCGCTCCATTCTCCAATATAAAATCAACGATATCTCGATTGATGTAAGGGTAGCGACATACGATTAGGTTTTTTTTCGTGCCAAATGAAACCCAAGTGATTAATTTTTCAGCGACATACGATCAGGTTAAAATCGGACCGGTTTCAAAACTTTAAAGCAACCGTGGCTGGCCACGGTTTGATTACGGCTGATACATACGGTTTACTGCCGAATTAAATTCTAAACTCATTGAGTGCAATGTGACGCGACACGTTTCGGTTTTTCCCGGAAGGTTTGTTGATATTTAGTGCAGTGCACTAGCAGTAGCAAAGTTAACTTAATGACAAGTTAGGACACAGAAGATTTTTCCGATTGTTTTACATTTAAAATCCATACGGTAAGAAAAGGAAGAAAGAAAGAAAAAAAAATCAAACTCTTTAAAACTTTTATGAATAAAGATAAAAAATGTGAAAGCGCAAATTGCATGCAACGAAACAGAATGGTAAATGATTCATTTTCGCAAATAAATGAGAAGGGGCGGAGTTTTCACGTTTTACACTCATAAAATGTTCCCGCGCTTTTGTGAAGACCGGTTTTTGCTGAAAAATTGAGAGAATCGTCCAATGGTTTTTAGTGTAATTTCTATGCTAATTGAGCAGCACGTGCTTCTGTTTACATTTGTTTTGCTGTGAAGAGATTAAGTGGGACAAATTCTTGTTGGATTCTCTGATATTTTCGGGAAAAATGAGAATTTTATTTGAGAGGAATTTTAGGCCGGGCGCCCACTGGAGTGGTGTGTGAGCAATGTGGCACTGGCGTGGTGATTAAATGCCCGTAAAAACAAATAGAATAGCGCACATTGACATAGAGTGGCGATGGCGTGGCATTTGACAAGTGGCGTGGTACCACTTGATTGCCACTAGTCTCCGACAAGTTTAATTTTCGAGTGGTAAGTGGCAGTGGGTGCCACTTCTCCTTTTGAATAAAAAATGATGTTGAATTACTTACTCGATGCGCTGCTTGCCATTTTGATGCGCGCTTAACAATTTTAATACCAATCCGCCACCATTCCACTGCCACACCACTTTGTTGCCACAGCGCACGCCAAAACCACGCCACCGCCACATTGCTCACACACCACTCCAGTGGGCGCCCGGCCTTACATCTCCTTTCAGCATCTCGGCCAAAGCAAAATTTATCTTTTCCTTAAAAATGGGAGGCAGTGTGACCTGATGTACATTATTATGAATAGGTTTAAAGGATTTTGAAGGTATTCAAGAAGATTTTATCATTCTGATAATCCTACGTTCTCTCGACTTTCCTTTCTTCTTCATCCTCAATTAAAAGTAAAATAATTACAAGTTCAATATCACTAATGTTTTCCATATTTTATAACACCCCTAAAAATTACTGAACTGACTTCACTGACTAGTATCGCGAATAATCGGCTCGTATGTCGTGTAATCACGGCGACTGAAAAACCGTAGACGGCCAGCCAGACAGGAAAACCCTAATCGTATGTCGCTGCCCTAAGGAAGCCCTCAATTTATCCTTCGAAATTTACTGTCAATTATTTTTTCTTAGAATTTATAATCATTTTTGGTGGCCGACAACAATTTTCATGTGCAGAGACGCGTAAATATGCAATAAGATTTATTTTATTTTTTTATTTTTTAAGAAAATGTTTCAGTTGAATTTTATGAACTTAATTTTCATTTTGTTCCTTTGTCGACCTCCAGCCAATAAGCATTAATTTCTTCTGTCGTTGTCAGCCACTAATAATGGATGAAGCATGAAAGCACAAATTTCCAGCAAAATTTGTAAGAAAAAATTTCAAGTAAATTTCTAAGAAAGAATTGAGGTCTTTTTTTTATATTCGAGTGAGACGTTACAAATTATTTTAATTGACTCGCAACATGTATCTGGGTTCTGGTTTTCAATTTTCCTATTTGATTCTTATCTGTATATTATTTATTTGTGATATTAGTTTGTCTATGCCTATTGTATATGTATCTGAAAATAACACCAGTCGGCCACCAGACTGAATAAGAATTCTACCGAAACATTTTCTATAAATTTCAAAGAAGAAATGAATGCTTTGCTCATCTACGCGGCTAGACTTATGAAAATTGTTAGCGGTCGGGCTTCTAATAATGCAGTAATAGTGCAGTAATTTGCTAAGAAAAAATTGCTGTCATCCCTACATCAGGTCGAGGAGCCATCGTTGATTTTATATCAGAGCGAGGCATTGCTGTCTTGTTACGGCAAAACTGTTCAAAATGTACGTAGAAATTTATAGGAAATGAGCGAGGCATTGATGTCTTGTTACAGCAAAACTGTTCAAAATGTACGTAGAAATTTATAGGAAATGTTTCGGCAGAATTTTTATTCAGTCTGGTGGCCGACTGGAGTTAAGCGGGTGTCACACCGGGAGCGGCGCGGTGCAGCGCGTCATTTTTCAGTTGCCGCTGCACGATTGTTCCTGCAAAATTAAATGTATAAGCAAAGTTTACCTAATAATAAGTTAAGAAGCTGATGAGATATCAGAGTGTTTTACATTTAAAATGCACACGGCAAGAAAAAGAAGAAAGAAAGAAAAAAAATCGAAAAAAAATAGAACTCTCTTTAAAAATTTTATGATTAAAGATAAAAAATGTGAAAGCGCAAGTTGCATGCACCGAAACAGAATGGCAAATGTTTCATTTTCGTAAATAAATGAGAAGGGGCGGAGTTTTCACGTTTTACTCTCATAAAATGCTCCCGCGCTTTTGTGAAAACCGGTTTTCATGAAATATTGATAATGTTAGGACACATGTTGTTGTTGTAAAAGGTATAAAAGGACACATGTTGTTGCTGTAATCCTATGATATTTGAACAGCACGTGTTTTTGTTTACATTCGTTTTGCTATGATATGAAGAGATTAAGTGGGAGAACTCATGCTGGATTCTCTGATATTTTCGGGAAAAATGAGAATTTCATTTGAGAGGAATTTTACATCTCCTTTCAGCGATTTAATAAGATTTTGTCGTTCGTGTAATCCTACGTTCTCTCGATTTTTGTTTTTAACTCGTTGTCTTAGTTGCACTACAATAGTGCATAGACAAGTTCTTTTTCCCCATTCATGCAAAAGACGAAAGTATGAAATTACTTGTTTCATTCTAAAAAACACCCGAAATTTGCCCATTTTGCTCTACAGCTTCTTAACTTATTATTAGGTAATCTTTGGTATAAGTCACACCGGGAGCGTCGCGGCACGGCAAAATAGTTGCCCCGCGCGGCGATTTTGGAGATTACTCAAAAACACAATTTTGCCGCTGCCGCTGGCGGAAAATTTCCTTTTCATTCGAAATAAGTCCGCACAATTCGTTAAATGAGGCATTTTGCATTCATAAGTATATTTGTAATCGAACCTCATCACTTTTCTCTGTTTTTCTTCAAGCAGAGCTACTAATAATAGAATTTCTTCCTCGGAATTGGAGTACATTTGGATAAAATCTGCCGCTCTCGGTGTGAACACTCTATTTTGCCGCGTGCCATCGGGCAGTGCCACACCCACGCCGTGCCGTGCCGCTCCCGGTGTGACCACAGGGCTTTATTTTCCGATACAATACTTTCATGGCTGCCGTTGCCGGCTTCCAAAATGCATAAAAATTCTAAGGAACAAATTTGCAGAAAATTTCTAAGAAAAAACTGCGGCTTTCCCTTTATAGGGTCGAGGCATTGTTGATTGCGACGCTTTACTGGCTGATCTATTTCCCTTTGGATGTTATTACACCATAGCACAGATAAACCCAGATGTCCAGACCTTATGGGGATCAGTGACGTTCAGTCAACAACTGAAATAGAAAGCACATTGTTTCGAAAAGAGCTTTGAAGCTTTTGCGAGAGATTCTATGCGAGAAACATATCTCTTTGAAATTATTCCGGGGGCAACGCTTACGATACAGCGCCTCAATGGTTACCTTTCTCCTTGCAACACTGTCCCGTACGATCGTTGTTTAAACTTGATTGTTTTTGAACTCACTCACAGCCCTCCGCTTTTGTATTCAATTTTATCTTTACATCTCTCTCGAAAAATGAGAGTTTGGTAGATGGCTTGTGAGAGAAAAGCTTTAAGCACATGTTTGTCGGTTAGACGTTGTCGGTTAGCCGCAATAATTGGTGTCAGTTTTAAGTACGGTGGATGGTTATCTGTATTTTACTTATTTGTGACCATAGTTAGGGTTACACGAATTAGTACAGCTTTCAGCAAGCCTCCTTCCAACGCAATCTTGAATTTGACAGCAGAAGGCTGTTCGGTTGATTTCTCTTCATCTTGTATGAAGTTCGTTTAAACAAGTAAAAAAGCTAGAATTGGTCTAAGACCAATTCTTATGATACCCTAGAATCTAGATGAATGCCCGTATTAAATTTCGTATGGTCACCGATCTATTCAAGTTTGATTTTGAAGTTGTTTTTCGCATATATTTCTAGAACGGTTTGTCGCACAGAAAAAATGATTATAATCAATTTTATAGGATTTCGTATTCTGCAGAGGTTTTTAGTACAATAAAAATCTCTTGGACTTATCGTTTTCAAAGTATACGTAAAAAACCTAAATTTTTATATGGCAACACCAAGAAGGAGTTGCCCGATTTAGTCCATTTCAGACATTTTAATTGCTAATGTAGTAAAAACATCATGTACGAAATTTCAGCTCTCTACGTCGACGTGTTCTCAGGCAGTGTCCAAATATATAGCGGAAAACGAAATTTTTATATGGCAACCCTACGAACGAGTTGCCCGATTTATCTCATTTTCGAACTTAATTTTACTTTTTTTTTAAAGTCCACTTACAAAATTTCAGCTCTCTAAGTATACGCGTTCTCGAGTTATCGTGCGCACGGACGGACAGACGGACATGCAAAAATCAAAATAACTTTTAATATTATGAATGGGTGTTCAATCCATTTTGCTCTACCATCATTATTTCGAGGTGTTACAAACGGAATGACAAACTTAGTATACCCCTTAGATTTCATCTAGGGTATAAAAATGGAATTGAGACGTAAAGTCTTACTCGGGGTTACACCTGCAAGTAAAGCTTGCATTCAACTTGCACTGCCATACTTCTTGCACGTGTAACCTCTACTGCCATGCTGGCAGTACAGCTTTCAGCGAAATTGCATGATGAAAAACCATGGCAGCTGGGAGATAGTAATTTGACATTTATACATTTTTCAAAATGGCGGAAAAGAAATGCTTGAGAGAATTGAATAAATTTATTCTTGGAAAATGAGATTTTCTGGGATCATTTGCATTACATCATTTACCAACACCTTCCTGTTAATTTTTTCTTGGGTTTTTATCATTCTGCTACTTCTTTCATTGCTATAATTTTCTAATATACGCAAGGCTTTACGTCTCGATGGCATTTTTTAAATGAACTTTCATGCAAGCTGATAAGACATCAACTGAGCTGCCTTCTGCTGTCAAGTTTAAAATCGCGTTGGAAGGGAGGCTTGCATGCAAGCTGTACTTGCAGGTGTAACCCCCGGGTTACTTATATTGGAAAATCATAGCAATAAAGGAAGTAGCAGAATGATAAAATTCCAAGAAAAAATGAAGAGGAAGGTCAAAATGATGTAATGCAAATGATCCCAGAAAATCTTCTTTTCCCGGTTGAGATTTATTAATTTGCCTCAAGCATTTATTTTCCGCCATCTTGAAAACTGTATAATGTCAAATTGTCAACATGGCAGTAGGGATTACACGTGCACGTACGTACGACCGTACGCTCGGTACGTTTTAAGATAAGGGTGTTTTGTGAAAAAATATTATATGTTTTCTCAGTCACCCTGTAACTCGGAAACGGTTCATATGAAAATTTTCGCTCAAATTTCAAATTTCGCACCATTTTACGCGGAATATAGCGTTGTGAACATGTGAATTTTAAAGGACTTTGGAATATCCCTTACTATCCCCATTATAATGGCATACCATTTATTGCGCCCAACCGTACAAAATTCAAAAGGAGGAATTTTTGTATGAATATGTTATGCAAACGAAAAATTCAGATAAGCAAAACAACTTTATAACACTACTTCTTTTAATAAAATATAATTTTAAAATTCGATGTGTCATACATTATTACTAATGCACGCCACTGCCCTTCGTTTTAATCCTCTTTTGATGTTCGCGTCCCCAAGTTTCTCGCACTATCTCCGATCCTCGATAATAATGTCTCCCTTGTATTAGTCTAAGAGCTAGCAACGTTTTCGAGAAATTACTTTAGTTCGGCTAGATTTTTGATATGCCTTTCCTTACAGTATATGAATAGTCATGCGGCCCATCTGGCTGGTTAGAGGGGTTGCGTTTACCTATGCGCATTCCATTCCTCAGGTAAAAAAAGCAGTTTTCAAAATGATTTTTGTTCGATTTTTGTTTTTTGATCTGTTTTCATTAACATCGGACAATATAAATTCACTATTCCCAGACAATTACCTCGTTGCTAGCACCGTGCCAGACGTTTTTTTTCTTCTTTTTTTTCGTTACAAAAAAAAAAATATTTTATTACGACTGTAATTTTTATATGAGCTAATTTAATTATCGATCGACATGAAATTAATTTTCCAGGCGATAATTCGGTTGCTCATCACGAATCGGACCGAGCAGGGTAAAGTGGGTTTTTTATCTCATGATGACATTTTGAGAAATTTTCGTGAACTCAGCGAGATAGCACAATTTTTTTCCTATTCTTTTATTGTAGAGAATCTTAAGAGCTACAGAAAAGCTTCTGAGTAAACTTGCGTTTTCTGGCCAGATTTGAGGATATTCTTGATAAAATACTGGAAGAAAAAATCCACTATTATACAGCTCCGCTATTGAATTGGAACTTGGATAGATTTCCATGCGAAAATTAATACAAGCAATTATTTGGGTAATAAAAAATGACAAGTTTTATTTTGAATACATTGACTTCTGTAGATATAGTAAATTTAGAGTGAGCATTTCTCCAAAATGTGGTCATGGTCAATAAATGCTGCCGTAATTCAGCCCTGCACAATGGTAAGCTTGATGGATCGAAATTTCTGCATTTTTACCCAAAATCTTCACTGAAATTTTTTAACTGATAAGTATTAGAAAATAAATCAAATCTAACATCGTTGACGTTGTTAATCTGCCGAACTCCATATATACATATGACAAACAAATTTTTCCAAGGTGACAATTGCACTCTTCAGTAATTCTTCATCATCGGTGACAATATTTTGAAATGCAAGCGGATAACCTTCCGATTCTTCTAGTAATTTGAAAGACCTCAATTTCCCTTTGCGAAAAAAAGCTGCAGTCATGGCGTGGAAGCCTGGTAAAGCTCTAGATATGCACAAAAGGACCCAGAGTTTTGTACAATTCATTGACGTTGATGTAGCGTTCATGACTATCCACGCTCCTGTTGACCCAAAGTTTTAAGGAAGCATTAAAATTGTCTATGTTACCAAGGAGTATAATGAGAATATTAGAATCTGAGCATCTTATTACACCTTCAGCGTCGATATAAATTTGGCAAATATGGTAGAAAATCCTCGAAGGAATCTGCTTCTTCATGCGCTTCAGATGATAATGACTCTCCCGTTGCCTTAATCACTTTATTATTTTCAACCCGATAAGATAAGCATTTGTTGAATCTTAAGTGAATTATTCATCACCAATATAAGACGCCATATCATCAGTTCAGTGGTTGATAAAAAATTTAACTAAAACTTCCTTGAACTGAACATTTTTAAGTTGAGCAGTGAAATTATGAGAACGAATTTGATTTTGGTCCGATTGAAACGTGGCTAGCCGATTCCTCTCGACGTTTATGTTCACCAACTTTGAATAAAGCAAGTTACTTTCAATTGAGATATAATTTATTATCAAAGCTTTCCAAATTTTCTGTTTAACATTTCAATGCATAATTATGAATAGCTACTACATTTACTCCCCTACAAACAGGTTTGCTCGGGAAGAAGTAAAAGAAGCAGAGTAATATTTGTACATTTTGGAGAGATATTTCTTTGCGTCTTTTACCTTTTCCCAAGAAAATCGGCCTGCATACTGCATCAAGAATACTTGTGTGGGATATCCCATTCCCTATTACACTCGAGCCGATCTGGCTATTGATAGTCAACCGAATTATCGCCTGGAAAATTAATTTCATGTGGATCGATAATTAAATTAGCTCGTATAAAAATTACAGCCGTAATAAAATAATTTTTTGTTGTAACGAAAAAAAAAGAAAAAAAACGTCTGGCACGGTGCTAGCAACGAGGTAATTGTCTGGGAATAGTGAATTTATATTGTCCGATGTTAATGAAAACAGATCAAAAAAACAAAAATCGAACTAAAATCATTTTGAAAACTGCTTTTTTTTACCTGAGGAACGGAATGCGCACAGGTAAACGCAACCCCTCTCACCAGCCAGATGGGCCTCATACGTATTGAGATGGTGAAAGAGGAGAGATAACAAAGAATCAGCCGAACTAAAGTTCTTTTTTTCGTGACGTTGCTAGCTCTCGGACTATATGCACTGGTATAGAGTAAATTTCACTATTTTATGCAAATAGATTCCTTGGAGTGTGCTGATCCTATCTTGCTCCAAACCCCCTCCCTCTAAAATCAATCTTTCCTCCTAAAATTTATGGGTGAGAATTTTCGTTTTTCAAAGGAACTGCAAGTGCACTCACCTAACAATAATAATAATCACAATTTTAATTTAATTTTACTCATGGATTAGAGTTCATTATCACAAAAATTAACTGTTACTTAAAAAAATATATGACTTGAGGGATTAGTCTACTTTGCGCGCTACAAAAAAAGGCTATTTTTATTAATGATATAAAAGTTGTTGGACTTAATAAACACACTTTCGAAATGCAGGAAAACATTTTTTTATTGTTTATTTTAAACACTTTTTATATACAACAAGTGAAAAAGCTAGAATTGGTCTAACAAAGACCAATTCTTATGATACCCTAGATGAATGCACGTATGAAATTTCGTATGGTCAACCATTTGAGCAATTTTGATTTTTTGCATAGGTTTCTCGCATATACATATTTCTAGAACGGCTCGTCGGACAGAAAAAATGATTATAACCAATTTTGTAGGATTTCTTATACTGAAGAAGTTTTTAGTACAATAAAAATGTCTAGGACTGATCGTTTTCAAAGTATATGTAAAAAATTAAAATTATTATATGGCAACACCAAGAAGGGGTTGCCCGATTTAGCCCATTTTTGAAATTTTATTTGCTATTAGTATGAAAATATCGTGGAAAACCAAATTTTTGTATGGCAATCCCACGAAGGAGTTGCCCGATTTGTCTCATTTTCGAACTTAATTTTACTTTTTTTTTAATGTCCGTGTACAAAATTTCAGCTTTCTAGGTGAACGCGTTCTCGAGTTATCGTGCGCACAGACAGACAGACAGACGGACGGACGGACGGACATGCAAAAGTCAAAATAACTTTTAATATTATGCGTGGGTGTCCAATTCATTTTGCTCTACCATCATTATTTCGAGGTGTTACAAACGAAATGACAAGCTTAGTATACCCCTATAGATTTCATCTAGGGTATAAAAATGATAGACAAACGTAACGTTTAAAAAAGTAGGCAAGTGAGTTGTGTGAGCCATATTTCGAAATATCTGAAAACAAAAAATCACATGGAATTAGATTAAGTATAATAGTGAGTTCGATCTGAACTACAATCATTAATTTTTATACATAATTCACAAAATGGCGGACCTATTTTTAAAATAGAAAAAAGGCTCTTTTTTCAGTGATTTTTGCTTAAAAGAAATAGGAAAAGTGAAATTTTGAGATGATTGTAGTTCAGGACGAACTCACTGTTATACTTAATCTAATTCCATGTGATTTTTTTATTTAAGATAACTCGTTCCAGAGATATGGCTCACGCAACTCGCTTGCCTATTTTTTGAAACGTTACATCATTTTTGTGTATAAAAAGTGTTTAAAATAAAAATTAAAAAAAAAATTTCCTATATTTCGAAAGTGTATTTATTAAGCTCAACAAATTTTATATCAATACCTGTACCTATACCGACCAAAAAGAAAAATTAGTAAAAATAGCTTTTTTTGTAGCGCGCAAAGTAGACTAATCTCTTAACGATGGTTGTCTGTCAGGTTGGCACATTAGAGTTAAATAATAATTTTAAACTAGCTAAATTCATCTATTATTAGTTTTCTGTAAAAAAAAATTTACAAAAAAGTTCGTAGCTGACCGTTTAGTGTGTCGTAGAATTTGTCTTTCGATTCCTGATTCCTTACCCAGGTAATCTTTTCTTGTTAGATTGTAAATTGGACAAATGGCAATAAAATGAAACATATTATCTACTTTGTCTAGATTACATATGGTGCATATTCCTACAGTGCTCTTGTGTTAACATCTAGAATACCACCTCGTGTTTTAAATATTAAGCTAATGTAATTCGATAAATATTTGTCATTTTCCACTCTTTAGCCCATGATGTGTTGGATAAAATTGTTTCCTCTACCAGTAATCTAGGAAGCCTATGTCGACAGTATTTATACCTCTTTCAAAGTGTAGCATGTACATATGGTATGTAGTGGGGAGTATTGGATAGCAGATGCGGCACCCTTTTAAGAAAGATGGTCCTTATCGTCCAGCAAAATTATGTATGCACACCAATGAAACAGAAAAGTCGTCTTGAAAAAAATTAAGAATTGTGTCGACAAAATTCTTGAAGAAAATTGTGTCAATAAAATTGTGTCTTCTTATTGAATTCTTGATTGTTCATTAGTTAGCCTGGAACTAAACTGGTCTACATACGTAACGTTTCCCTAAATTAAATTGAGTGCATTATGAAACTTCACCTGCTAAATTGATACAAACACGATGGTCCTCAGTACACTTTGATTGACAAAAGCTAACAGTTGTATTGTGATCTAATCCAATCGTAACGCTATTATTCAGAAACTACTTAGAAATGCGATATATACAATTTTTATCGTCCACAAAAACAATTATAAAATAAGTATTATGTATTAAATAATAAATGTACATTTGCGATGATACGTCTATAAAATTTGATTGAAATATGATAAAATAGGTGGTGTCCCTTTACCGTAGGAATTATACTAATGCTTTCATAGAAAATTGAAGGAGCCTGTTGTACTCATTTTTATTTTGAGTCATTTCGAACTATCTTTTGGATCCACCGATGATAATTTATACCAACCACCTCGTGAGAATAAATAACAAGGATAAAAGTCTTTAAAAGCTCAATCCGTGTTTCAGCGAGTGGCTTTTTCACGTACACTTTATTCACTCGGTATGCCGTTTCCTGTTTGTTATTTATTCAATGATTTTAGTATAAAAAAATCAAGTATTGATTTCTTAGAACATTATTCGCAGGTTTTATAAGAAAAATAATCCGGTTATAACGATTAGGTCATTATTTGTATATCTTTGATTCTGGTGCTAGAATTTGAAAGCTACTCAAGAATCATGGCGTTTCAACATTCTATGATAAGTACAATTTGCAAGAGAAATTTATTCAAAAGAGTTTCGAGAATCTAAGTCATTTAAAAAAAAAAGTGATTTAAGAATCGGAGAAAGTGTCAATAAATAGGCCTATATTAAAAGTGAAAATCTATAAAATCACTTAACCTCTCAGAAAGGATTTTCATTGTAAGCGATATGTCGAATAATATTGTTTTGGACCAAAATTTCCCAGTGACCAAAAACTCGAGAAAGACTTGAGATTTTTAATGCATATCAAACTGGCTGTTTTCAGTTAACTTCTGACATAACTTAAAGATTAAACAGGAGAAACGAATAGGTGGGAAATGTGAAAGGAAAGAGTAAAGCTTTGGTTTTCAGGAGCACGCAGGTGAGGAATTGCGTGACGGAAATGCGTTTGTGCTGATCACGGCGCAATTACGTTGAGTGTTCTTACCTATAAATTACGTTCCAATCGTAAAAACAGATTACTCATCGTAAAAAAAATAACAGCATACTTGAAACAAAAAAAAAACAAAAAAACACGTTAAACTATGATTTTGCGCCGGAATCAAAAATTGTTTGATCCCAGCGCAATTGCGGCCGTAAGCCTAAGCGCAATTCCGTTACGGTGTTCCTTCCAAACCATTTTTACTAATTTCTTTATTCTTGATTTCATCGTTAATGCGCCGCCTCATTCTCTTGGAAGTAGGGTCTCCAATTATCCGAGATTAATGATTATCCGGATATCGAATACTAACATTCGAAATATCCGGATAACAAAGAACAAAATAAATAAATAGCTTGAATCCAATATTTCATGGTGTTTGATAATTTTTTTTTTTAATTATGTACATTAATAATTAATAAATAGTAAAAGAAAATTATATGATTTAAATTTATTTCGTTTTTAAAAATGAATAGTTTAAAAACATTATTGCATTGAAAATTACAAAAATTTAGACGAGCTCCAATTTTTGTCTTAGTACAATTGAAAATTGGATTGAATAATATATTAAATCAACTCCATTTGTTTTTGTGTTCTGCTCTTCAACATAGGTAATTGAAGAATTTGCCACTTCTTTAGCTACTTCCTCAATGTCGTTAATTTCTACTCCCAATGTAATGGGAGCGCCTTTTGAATTACAATCAAAATATTTATGGAATGTGGTATATTTCCTGCTTCTAAGAAGATCATTAATTTCATAAGCATTTTATCCCGACATTCATCCATTCGTTTTTTATTCTGTTTCGATAAGCTTTTACTTTAAGTTCGTTCTAAACTCGTCTAAACTTTCAAATAGAAATTTATAAACACATTCAGCGGTCAAAACTTTCACTAAATTTTTATTTAATTCCTTTGCTGCAGTCTCCAGTGGTTATAGGACATCTAATAATTCTTTTAAGCTTGATATATTATGCTCTTAAGTACCTAGTTACAAATTAAATGTCGCATAGTTGACTGCTTGTTTACCCGTTGGTTACGTCAACAAGTCGAGCCATCGTCGATTTTATATACATAATCACGCCATACGGATAACAGAAAACTCGTACACCGGAATCTGAAGATGTCTATTTACTCCATAATCAAGGTATATAATACCTTTTTGGGGATTAGCTCAAAATAGTGCCTAGTAGGTTTTGTTATACCCACAGGCACTATAATATAACATAAACATCAACTGCCTGATTTTCTATTTCATATGGGTCATCTTTTGTTGGCAGGAGTGTGAAACTATTAATTTCAAGTTTTACTTTTGCTTTGCTATTCATATTTTAAAGTTCGACAAATTACAAATGCATTCGAAATTATTTCTATTTTTGGAATCTTATCCCCTACAACATCAAATATTTCTTGCTCTTGATTTTTAAAGAAATATAATTAAGCAATTTTTATCTGCCTGTCCCTAAAAGTAGGTATGGGGGACAAAGAAATGATTACAAATATTGTATTGCCATCTATTTCTATTCTATATATTCCTTTGGAAAACCACTGAACTGAAACTGGAATATGGTGGATTTTGTATAGAATTTATTATTTGAAGTTCAGCGGAATAAAGTAGTTAAACCAAAAAGAGACAACTATAGGAAAGTGATCCCATAATAATGTCAAATAATGTAAGCAATTTCAGTATAGTATCAGCAGCATCATATGTCATCATATGTCAGTAACCCTAGAAAATCTATAGGGTATACTGAGTTTGTAATTCCATTTGTAACCCATAGAAATATTTATGGTAGAGCAAAATGGATTGATTGGACACCCACGCATAATATTAAAAGTTATTTTGCTTTTTGCATGTCCGTCTGTCTGTCGCAAGATAACTCGAGAATGCGTGTACTTAGAGAACTGAAATTTTCAAATCAGGAAACTGCTTCAAAGAGATGCAATACAAAAATTTAATTTTTCACTATATATTTGGGCATTGCCTTCTTTTTGTTGCCATATAAGAATTTCGGTTTTTTACTTTCAGTGTTATACTTTTTTTGTGTACTCAAAAGTTCTTCAGAATATGAAATGCTTTGAAATTAGTTATAATAATTTTTACTGTGAGACGAACTGTTCTAGATATATGCGAAAATCAATTCGAGAACCAAACTTGTACAGATGCGTGACCATACGAAATTACATAGACATTAGGCAGGTCAGTTTGAGTATGCTGCCACTTCCGCATCAAATCTGTAGGTAGGGTGATGCTTCATTTCTGCCCCCAACCATCATCTTACTGACAAGTTTTCGGGAGGTAGAGGCAGCATACTGACCCGCCTAAACAGGGTCATACGGGGGTTCATATAGGGTATTATAAGAATTGGTCATAGCTTTCGTACTTGTTTTATTTCAAATTTGGATAAAAAACCATGCACAAGCAACTTATTTGTTTATTTAAAGAAACTTTAATAAATAAATAATAATAATAAATACAACTGCCACTTGAGAATGTAATTGTTCATTATATGTATCATTTTGAAAATAGTTGAACAACTAGAAAGAAAACATTATTTCCCTGAAAAAGAAAAAGACAAAAAAATATCAGGATTATCGGATAATTAAGGAAAAATATCGGATTACCGAATAGTCAAAATTGGTCGGATAATCCGGATAATTTGATATCCGCATATCCGGATTGGAAACCCTACTTGGAAACCAAGGCTTAACTGTTTTAGTAGAAGCAAATATAAACAATTCAGAAGATTCAAAATTTTTGATGGTGTTCTGCGCAAATGGTTTAGGAAAAAATTGTTGATAACTACACTGCTCACCAATGCAGGAAACTGGTCTACAATTAAATTAGTGTTCCTACTACGCAATACAATGTCTGTAGACCTAAAACAAATTTCGAATTATTTTAAACATGCTGCTATTAGTGATAGCAAATGAAATTTCAACAAACAGAAGAGCGGCAAAAGTGTGAATTTTTTTACATCGGCTACAGCAGGCGGATTACAGGCGGTAGCAACTCTGAAGAGTTTTATTCAATCTAACCAAGCATCGAAAGATTTAACTAACTCGATTTTTCACTTATACAAAACTCCGTTTACAATGAAATTGAAAAGCGAACTATGAATTATTACTAATTATTTTAACACTTTCAAATGCCATTAAAATTTTTTTTTTATATATATACACAGGTATGTAAAATTACAAATAAACACGTATACATAGTTTTGTAAATTTAATTGATATCGTTTAAACCGTAAATTTTATTTTATAGGTCTGGATATAACTACGAATAAAGCGTGGTCCCTTCAACGTCATAATAAGCTAAATTTATTGTATGTATATAAAAACAAATCATTGAAGAAAAATATGTCGACAAAATTGTGTCTTCTTTTTGAATACCGCTAATCCCGCAACGAATTTCTACCTCAAAAAAATCAATTCCCTCTTTAAATTCCACGTCCGGCCGCCTCTTCTTTATACCAATGAAACTTATTAAAACAGAAAAATGTTATCCATTACAAAAAGATTTTTTCCCGTGGGACTCACGATATTTAAGAAGAAGAATGTCAATATATTTATTTTCTAAATGATTCTTCTCTATATACTGTAGGCTTAGTGGTTCTACAGACTATCAATATTCTCCCTCGGCGCCAAAACTTTTCCATTTTTGTTTTCCTTTTCATAAAATAGCAGAAAAAATACTCGAATCGATTCTTGGAAGCAGGAATTCGATGTGTGAACTACAGAATTCAACAAGAAAATCTACAATTTTGTGGACACATTTTTCTTCTAGATGACTTCTCTATATACTGTATGTTACAAAATTGTATTTACTGAATTTATTAAAAAATTATCACTGAGTTTTTATTGTTAATCATTATTTAAAATCTTTTGATAAAAACTAAGCCTCAGTTTCTCTTAATTATTTCAGGAAAGATGTATTACTACAATTGCAAAACAGAAGTATCGCAATGGGAAAAGCCAAAGGAATGGATAGAAAAGGAAAGGTAAAAAGCAGATTTTTTGTTTTTATATATTTCTGGTAGTTTTATATCATGTACACTCATGTATTATGTTTTATTTATTATGTATTATGATTCTAAAATTTCGTACTGATGAATTAATCCGCTGTTTTATGCGGGGTAACTGATCATGGCCACATGTCTATTTATTAGATTAAACTTAAGTCTGGTATGATAAATTGTGTCCTCACTAGATGAATTCTGAACAGTCATCAGAAAGATCTAACCAACTTTATTATAAGTTTCACATTACATTTTGAGCTACTATCAAAAAGTTACATTTGTATCTTTTTGATTTGAACTTTCCACACCGAATTTCTTGTATACAGCTTCAAATAATTCATTTGAAACTTCGTCAATAACCAACAACCCTTTGATCAAAAAATTTCGTTCCAAAAGAATTTTGATTTGCAGATTAGTAAATGTGGGAACGAAAAATAATGTTAATAGTAGAATAATGCGTACAATTTTAGAATCTAATAACAACTGTATTTCTTCTTTCTTTCCATTAACTGTTCACATAAAATTTTAAATTGATTAACAAAAAAGTTATATCTATCTACTTATAAAGAACATTAGCTAAAGATCAGCATAGAGAATATAGAGAAAAGGAACGTGAGAGGGATCGTGAAGATCGATTTTCAAGATCTTGTAAGCAATATCAAAATATGTATATTTGAAATGTTTATTTTACAAAATATTTCTCAGCGTCAACTTATGCAAAACATTCCAATTCACGAAGTAATTCGCGATTAAGGTGGCCGTATGAAGCTGAAAGTGCTCCTCCAGCCCATCGGAGACGTCATGATGGTATATAAATGTTAACTACTATAGATTTTCAAAAAAAATTCATTAAAATTTTTATTACAGAAAATGCAGATATGGATATTAGCCCCGGGGATTCAACTCCAACATCAGAAGCAAGCTATTCACTATCAAGTACTCAAGTGAATGAAGGTCAAATGCAGCAATCTTCTGGTATTCCAGCTGTTTCATCTACAACAACAGCTTCAGGTCCAGTTTTGCTTGCAAATGCTTTACCAAGGTTGGCTTCACATCCTTCAACACCGACAAATTCTCAAATGCATTTCTCGACGCCGGCCAGTGGAGGTTCAGGAATGATACAATCAACGGCAACATCAACCTGTTTATCATCAGTTCAAGGCAATAGTAATTGTCATCGTAAACTTGATAGCGTTATACAAACCACTTTGCCGGTTTCATCTCCTTCACAGTCTAGTGCGGGCACACCATCAGGAAATCATATACATCATTCTCAATCGCAGCAGCAAATTGTGCAATCTGGAGGAGCATCATGTATTTCTGATCATCATTTAAATTCGAACGCGCCTGGTCCACCACCAGTTTCATTGGCAAATCTACCAAAAATATTATCTCAAATTACTGGAACTAAGCAAATAGAACAGAATGAAATTAATCCCCAGAAGGCGCTACAAACAATTAATACGGCCCTATTAAGGCAACAAGCGCAACCGCATCATGGTGTTTTAAGCTCCATAGGTTCGAATGCACTCGGTGGATCCGAACAAACTTCTACCGTTGCGATGATTGGTAGCCATAATTCTGATTCAAATCATTCTAGTGGTGGAGTATCAAATCTAAGGTATATTTTATTATGAAATTTTGTATTATATAATTAAATTTAATAGTTTTAATTTTAGAGAGAATCCCCTGAACTCGCCACTTTATAATCTAACTCATATGCATGCAATGTCCCCACTTAACCACAACAAAAATGCTGTTAGCGGTGTAAACATCGTTAGCAATTATAATTGTAACACTCCATTTGGACTAAAGACTGTTGAAAGTGGAACCGGCAGCGGTCCAGGATCAAGTTTAGGAAGTTCAGGGAGTATAAGCGGAGAAGGTCCTCCGACACCCACACAAGAACTAGATTTAAGTGGCAGTAATGAACCAAGAAAATGTAAGTTGTTAAAATTATATATTACATATTTAGAGTAATCTCAACTAAGATGTTTTCTTACTTTAGTGGTAGAAGGTACTTCGGCTTCCCTTAGTAGCTTACAGAGCTGTGTGACATCAACGCAGTCGGGGCGATCACAAGGACCCGACTTATCACCGAAATTAGCAAAATATTTTAGGGCTGATCTTATTACACATGTAACTAATTGGCCCGCAGAGATTCTAGAAAAACAGGTAAATTTGGAAATTTGATGTTGACTAAATTTAGTGATTTTCTTACATACTAAATTGTAGGAATCAAAAGAAGTTTTTTGTTTGGTGTGGGACTCTTGTTTTTATTTTAGAAGGAGTTGATTTACGTTTTGAACTTGAAACTTTTGCAATGAGTCGGTTTTTGCGATTAGCTTGAGCAAGGTACATTTCAATAATATGTTAAAACCAGTATTTCTGATTATACTGTAGTCCCCAAAAACTGTCGTTATAATAATATAATCTAAACTGGAAAAAAAAACAAATATTACTAATTTTTCTATTTATTTTATGCAAACAATAGCATTATAGACTGTTAGTAATATTTAAAATTTATGCTGATCTATTTTCACTGGAAGTAAGACTTTGATTATTTTTATATAACCTCTGAATTAAACATAGATTCAAAGATCATATGCAGATAATAATATTGAGAGATTAATCCCAAGAGAAAGTAACTAAAGAATGGATACCACGTGAAGAGTTTAAGAGTTTTATACTCTACTTTCGACGAGTGTTAAACGCTTTGACAGTTCTTTAATTACTTTTCTTAATCCATAATTTAAATGGAAATATTATGATACTATAACTTTATTATAAATATATTTATTATTGTTAATTAGTTATAATTAAAGTGTTTCTCCATCTCGACGAAAATCAGAAATAATTTATTGTCATAATGCGTATTCGTTTAGCTCAGGTGTCTGGCAGAAAGTTGTAAAAAAAAAGCATCGGATGTGACGCATTGGACCTTTAGGCCGAGCTACAATGTCCATAAACCAGCATATGTAAGCCTTAAAAATTAAACGAATGTTTCCATATGCATGACTAGAATTTATATAGTATTTTGCTTATGCAAAGTACGATCATGAGCGTACAGACGAACGGAAATAAATTTTAACGAACGGCCTCTTATTCCTATTGTGGGTTGCCATTATGAAAAGCACACTTATCCGCGTCTTTGCATATGCTGGAATATGCATTGCAAAAATCTTTATGAAATTTTATACAAACATTTAAGACCACAAGTATGAAAAATATTGTTGAGCCGAAACTTATTTTACATATATTTAGGCCGCTTACACATCGAAAAACGAAAACGAACGAATAAACAGTTCCACACCGAAAATTCGTTTAGCTTACGTATCAGAAACGAACGAATAAAAGTTGGGTTGGGTTTGTATCAAATGTAAATAAACGGGAATGAGGTTATGTTAGATCAAAAAGAATATTCGTTCGTGTGTGGAACATAGTATGGAACGAAACTATACTTGACAGTTCGGAACGAAATTTTGTTTCTTGTACGAATAAACATAAGAATGTGTTTTAATTGAAATAAAGCTTTAAATATGGATATTTTCTTATTGAAACTGTAATTAGAATAAATACCCAACATTTTATTACATGTATTGCGGCAAATTTCTGTTAGTTTAGGACAAAATATGTGTTTTTCTTTTGTGCTCTCGTTTTCGTTTTTCGATGTGCAAACTGCTTTAAGAGCTTACAAATTTTACAGTAGATTTTACATTTTCAAATGGTGTGTGTAGGTGTCTGTAAAAAGCAATTATTTGTAATAGAAAGTAGTAAGAATATAAAATATATTCCAATGTAGTGCATGTTATGCAATTGAAGCTTTATATGATTTTTATACATTTTTAAGTATGATTAACCTTCTCGCGACGGGTGCCGTCTATATACGGCAGTTCCTTGGTGCATCACAATGGCTGACGGCACCTACATACGGGGATCACTTTTTGGTTCACAGTCGCTGACGCCAACTATGTATTAGAGAAATACATTCTCATTAAGAGTCTTCTATGCGAAACAACTCAACAAAAAATTCTTTAATACGAAGAAGTGCATTTATTTTCTGTAAGTTTATACAGCTATCACTCGAAACCGATCATCTTGCAACCCGACCATCTCCGATTTGGATGAAACATTCACAGTTTTTATGGAATACCAATAGTTAACCATATTTGTTTGTTTGCTCCACCCTCCCTCTAGGGAGAATCATAATCAGTTTCGCGGGGAATTGCTGTTTGTATAGTCGCGAAAAATAGCAAAGTCTGGTACAGGTGCGTCGTCGCGAAAGGGTTAATGTCCATGATATAAAGATTAACAAGTACTTCACTAAAGTATCAGCGCTTTGTATACCCTAGATGAAATAATAGGGTATACTAAGTTTGTCATTCCGTTTGTAACGCATAGAAATAATGCTGCTAGAGCAAAATAGATTAGACACCCACGAATAATATTAAAAGTTATTTTGATTTTTGGATGACCGTCCGTCCTCACGATAATTTGAGAACGGGTGTAAGTACATAGGGCTGAAATTTTGCACATCGGCTTCCTTCGTAGGGTTGCCATCAAAAATGTCGTTTCACTACATATTTAGACAACACCTGAGAGCGCGTCAACGTCGAGAACCGAAATTTTGTCCATATTTCGTTTTCCATTATGTATTTGAATACAGCCTGAGAACGCGTCGACGTAGAGAGCTGAAATTTGATACTTGGTGTTTTCATAGCAATAGTAAATATAATTTAAAAAATGGAGTAAATCAGGCAACCCCTTCTTGGTGTTGTCATATAAAAATTTAGGATTTTTACGTATACTGTGAAGACGATCAGTCCTATACGGTTTTAATGCACTTAAAAGGTCTTCAGAATATGAAATCCTATAAAATTGGTTATAATAATTTTTTTTCTGCGACGAACTGTTATAGAAATACATACAATGCGAAAAACAACTTCAAAAATCAAACTTGCACAGATGGTGACCATACGAAAATACGTACGAGTATTCATCCAGGGTATCATAAGAATCATCAATTCTATCTTTTTTACTTGTTTTTTTTTCTTCTTTTTGTTTGTCAGATCAACTTGTTTTGACATTAGAGCATACAACTAAGGGAAACGCAATAACCCCGAAAAATTGTAGTAAATCTGAAATAGTTTTGAAGGGGGGTTTGGCGTAATTATTTAAAATAAAACAAAATTTTAACTGCCACTGAAACATACAAAAAAGTCGGGAACACAAAAATGTACACAATGAAATATTTTGAACAATTATCGTAATATTTTTGTTTTCCTATCCTTTTTCACTACTTTTACACGTATTTGCAGAAAAAAAACTTTCTAGACCTGAGACTTGCTTTAAAAACATCTTTCCGGGCTTATTTCGGCGATTATTCAAACAGCACCACACAGCACAATTCATGGTAGAAATATTCACACGTTTATGAACTAACCTCTTGCACTCGAAAGGCTTTTTCACTTAAAACCAAGGCCCTAATCAGTAAATTGTCAATTAAAATGTTTTTATTTCAAATAAACAATTAGGGGAGCAATTTAACGTTTATTAATTAAAATACAAAACTCGGCAAAACTCGAATCTGACACTTTTCATTAGCAAGTTAAACTAAGTTATTCTTCTTGTCTTTCCATCCCTTGCCCAAAAACCCAGATTCCCTCACACCGACAGGATTTTTACACGATATTTCGTTTCCTTTAGTTATATGTTGCTAAGGTTTTGTTGACCCCCCCCCCCCCTTTTTTTCTTTTCTTTTTTTTAGTCATATTGGAAAGCGTCATTGTATCATATTAGGACCCGATTAGAAACATTTATTTCTTCGCTGCGTGAAGAACGAAGGTCAAAGAATTTTTCTGTTATGATATGCTCTACGGTTTGATGAGAACAAGAAAAATATTCAACATAAGACGTGGCTCCGAATTGACAGCTCTGCTCAATAAGGCCGTTGTTAATCTTTATCACCCTTATTATAGTTATCGACTCACCGAAGTGACAAGCTGCGCAGTCACTCTCACTTCAAATTGTTGTTATTTTTGAAAGTTTTTAAAAGAAAAAAAATTATAAACGCGATGTATTTCAGCCGTTTAGCTATAACAGGATGCTTCACCATAAAATCTATCATGACTTCAAATTGTTTTTTTGTTGTAATTTTTACACTAAAAATGAAAAAAAAAAATAGAAATAACTATTGAATTTTATGTTTTAATGAAAAACTCAAAAAGCCATCATAAAATGTATCTTTTTCAGCTTTCATGTTCCTTTTCCTTACACACATCTAACATCTGTCACTTACAAAAACCAAGTGAGTGAAATTGTCACTTAATTATCACTTACATCGACATTTGTCTACTTAATACGCCCAAATTCATATGTTTTCGACAAATGTTACTTTAAACGACAATCATAATACCATTTATGTGTCGTAACGCCATTTCTCATTTAAAGTGACAACGATTATAACGATTATATAACGATTACCATGATAAAAACGAACAAACTAAAGGAATGGAACTATGCAACAATTATCAATGCAAATCGAAAGTTTGCCATGGCATTATGTTAAAATTTGCAAAACTTATTTGAGCCGCTAGCACAATCGATTAACTCCATAAAAGAAAAGGGAGGAAACATTGATACATTTTTATACATTTCTTGTGAAGAAAATATTTTTTTTCAATGGCCATAAAAATGTTGTCATGACTACAGTTTTTATGGTCGTTGAATAATAAATAATATGTTTTTTTCACAATAAATGTATAAAAATGTATCAATGTTTCCTATCTTTTCTTTTATGGAGTTAATCGATTGTGCAGTGATCGGCTCAAATAAGTTTTGCAAAATTTAACATAATGCCATGGCAAACTTTCGATTGCATTGATAATTGTTGCTTAGTTCCATTCCTTTAGTTTGTAGGTTTTTATCATGGTACATATACACCCTTATAATCGTTGTTGACATAGAGAGCTGAAATTTGGTACATGGTGTTTTCGTAGCAATAGTAAATAAAGTTTCAAAAATGTACTAAATCTGGTAACCCCTTCTTGGTGTTGCCATATAAATTTTTTTGGTTTCTTAGTGAAAATAATCAGTCCTAGACGTTTTTATTGTACCCAAAAGTTCTTCATAATATGAAATACTATGCAATTGGTAATAACCATTTTTACTTTCCGACGAACCGAATTATATGCGAAAAACCAATTCATAAATCAAACTTGTCGACGCGTTCTTAGGCAGGCAATGCCCAAATATATTCTGAAAAACGAAATTTTTGTATGGCAGTCGTACGAAAGAGTTTCCTGATTGATCCCATTTTCGAACTTATATATATAAAACATTAATTTTTGGGGTGACAGTTACTCACTGTGTGCGTACTACGCTAGACCACGACAACACGACGGCAACAGGGGCCAAAAAGTCTCTAGTGGGCATTAGGCCTAACATGAACAAACAGTATTAAATTTTTCGCTGATTACCAAATACTTACATACCTTGGGTTTGGCTACTGTAAGTATACCATGAAAAAATGCCGGAAATTTAAAAAAATGTTGTAGCTGCAATCACCACAGTCTATTTTTAGTAGCCAAGCTCTAACAGCCAAACTAACTTGTCATAGGTTGTCTTACTGGCTGAAGAATTGGTAACCGCTTGGCCAACTATCGCAGGAGCAAGGGGCCCTGTGGACTCATGGGTAAAGATGGCAGTGGGTATCCAATCCATTTTGCAAACAAACTTATAGTCCGGGAAGGTAGCGTTGCATTTTATGTAGTGTTTTTACGCCGATCAATTATTATCTTTTTCGATAGATTTGTTATGACTAATAAGTGAACCAAGCGGCAGCTGACGCACCCGCGGTGGGTGTGGATGTGAGAGTCTGCGAAAGTGGTAAAAAACACAATTTTTTTTTAGTAATAGTACGCCGGCTGAAACTTTCTTTTATAACGATCAGTCCTAGACGTTTTATTGTACTGACAAGTTCCTCAGAATATTAAATCCTGTGAAATTCGTAATATTCATTTTTGCTGTCCGACGAGCAATTCTAGAGATATGTGGAAAAAACCACTTCAAAAATAAAACGTACGTACGCAGATGGGTGAACATACGAAATTACAAACGATCATTCATCTAGTCTAGGGTATCATAAGAATTCGTCTTAGACCAATTCTAGCTTTCTTACTTGTCAATTAACGTTTTTTTCTTGATCTTTCATAAAGCCCTATCGAAATTTTTTGACATTTGTAAATTGAAAATTTGGGAATTGTGGAAATTACCAAGTTTTAAAAATAAAGTTCATTGGTTTTGTGAATAGAATACAGTTGATAATTTTCGCTTAACTTGCGAATTGTCTCTTTTCATTATCATATTTGTCGCTATCTATGTCGCCGAATATGTGCTTTCACAAATGTTATGTTTCTAGCGACTACCAGTTGGCGCTGATATTTATAACATCATTGATTTCATTTTGATTGCAATTACCCAGCAATTTTTCGGGATATAGAATTCTCTGAAATTACTCACTCGTTTTTCGAGGTGTTTTTCAGAATATTCGGGATATTTGGTGACACTCTGAGAGAAGCAGGATAATTTAAATAATCCTATGTATATCACAGGTATAAGTTTGCAATTAAATAAATTAATATTTTTGCATCACATCTGTGTCTAAATTTGATGGCTACAGCAAAATCTACATCTACCCAAAGCTCTACGTATTTAAAAAAAGCACGAGCTGCTCATTTGGGATCGACTTGTCGATTCTTGCAGCATTATGAATTATTTCTAGTGTAGTTGATGGCTGTGGCTCTGTGCATAGAAATTACAGCAGGAGAAGCGAGTCATGACAACAGTTGTGACAGTTATGTAAACCCAAATGATTCTTCGGAGACTAATCAAGTCACTCGCTGTGGAAAGCCGGCATAAGAGAAAAAAGATACATATTTTTAATGAAACCGAATAGAATTGGACAGATATCGCCCAGCGGGAAATGAATGCAACACCACATCGAAGGCACATTGCACCTTTGTCATTCATCATTGACCCATTTCAAAACTTCGATGAATTTAACACACGATGCCCTTCTGAAGTAGTCAATATCGATGGAAACGTTGGGGAATTATCATCGAAGAAAACAAAGAATAATCATTGAAGAAAATATTGACAACGAATAATTTTTTGCAGATCCAGGGGTGGTACCATATGTAAATTGAATTGAGTAAAGTAAAAACGAGTTCTCATAGGTAAATTTCATCCTAAATTTATAATTCGATATTTTTGTGTAATTCAGCTGTTTCGACTTTACTCGATTCACGTTCCATATTATCACCCCAGCGAAAAAGAATGGATTTTGGATAAGGGAAGTTCAGTCGGTTACCGCGATACCAGGAATGTTTACTGAGTAAAATCACTTTTTACTATTTTTATTCTTAATTTATTTTTTCTTCCAAAATATTCTAAAAAGTGTACTTTCTACAAAGTTCGCACGGACTTTTTAATTCCACTCAAAACAAGGTATTATATGAATTGAACTTGAAAATTGAAACTGCAGCTACATTTACGCAGATGATTCATCATCATGGTCCTAACATGATTTGAATTTCAAAGTCGGGTTTCGCTTCTTTTCTGCAGGACCTGTACACATATTTTTCATTGATACTGATTTCCTCCATGAATTCCTGCATATCTACTTTCATGAACGATCATTTTCCCGCTGGGCGATCACCACCAAAGGGTTGAATTATAAAAAAAACATTATACTGATTAATTTATTTCTTAAAATATCAAACAACTTTAAAAAATAATATTTCTGAAATGTTTTATTATTTTGTATCCACTAGGCGCAAAAGTGTTCAGAAGAAACGCATATTTATGGTGATCTGCAATGTACTAAAGTCTCAGCAGAGCTCAAGTGTGCTAGAAGTTTAGTTAGAATAACTGAAATAACAGCGACACTTCAGGAGCAAAAGTAAGTGTTCTATTTATTAAAAAATATAATAAAATTTACTCTTTTTTTTTACTATTATTTACAGGATAATGTATCTTCGTCAGCAAATACGTCGACTAGAAGAATTAAAATCCCAAAATTCGTTTATGTCGGATGATCTTTAGCCAATATTCTAATTAAAAAAAAAAAAATAATTAAAAAAATTAAAGTATATAATAAATATTAATTATTAATAATAAAAGGAATGAAAAAATAAACAATTTTCTAAATATATTTTTAAATAATAACAGGAAAAATTAAAAAAGAAAACAAAATTATGCAAACATTTCTGTAAGCGTAGAACTTTTTGTTAAAATTAGCAATTAATTAATTAAATGAAGAAAAAAGTCGCCGTCGTCGTCGCCACCTTTTCGCTTAACTTTTAAGTTTCGTTTTTACCTCAAAATATTTCAAGATTTTCTTTTTAACTGGATCTCCTATATATTTAGATGTTTTTTTTTATTTTTTATTTTTTTTTTCGGAACAAAACATTGAAAATGTTAAGAAAGTGAAAATTAAAAATACATAATTCCCGGAGATATCAATTTCTGATAAACCTATATACATAGATATATTAAAAAAAGTGTATCGTAAATTTGTACAAAAAGAAAAAAAATGAAATTTAACGCAAAACGTTTTTCGATAAAAAGTAAAAAAAAGTAACTTAAAACTTTCTTGAGAATTTCCACCAGTCCTGTAGTTGTATTAACAAAGAGCGCTGGTAAAAGTAAAGTAAAGC
Organism: Dioctria linearis; assembly: GCA_963930735.1. Taxonomy (NCBI): domain Eukaryota; kingdom Metazoa; phylum Arthropoda; class Insecta; order Diptera; family Asilidae; genus Dioctria; species Dioctria linearis. Next base: position 64,583,306 of record OZ005742.1, on the reverse strand, counting down.
ATCTGTAGAAAAAGTTTTTAAATGAAAATCAATACTTTATCAGAGAGGTGTAAAGAGGTCTACAAACCAATATTTCATTTAGGTCTTAATATAAAGAAAAAAAGAAATGCAAAAAATAATAATATTACAAGAAATACAGACTAATTTATTCTACAATTTTTATTTTAGGTATTTTTTGTTTGTGTTTTTAAAACGAGGAATTATTTCCACTACCTTATCGGGGGGTGGAATGATTAAAGAGGCATAGTTTTGTTGTTATTTTTTTTTTAATTAATTATTTAATATTTTTAGAAAATAGTTCTTCAATATTATATTATATAAAAGTGGAGTACACATGTGTATAAAAATGTTGTAAAATGTTTTTATTTCTTTCTTAGAGATGGTGTGTGAGAGAGAGAGAGAAAAATAGTTAGAAATTTTTCGATGATCGTATGCAATCCTTTTTATTAGTATCTATATTTTTATTATAATCTAAATTTTTTTTCTGTTTTTGTATTTTATTATTCAACTTTAGGTATTCTTTCTCTTTAAATTCCCCTTCTGTCACCACACCCTTTTTTAAGCTTTAAGGTTGAAACGTATAAATTAAAAGAAAACAAAAATATATGACATTACAAATTTTAAAGCCTGGCTTTTATTTTATTTATTTATTCGAATGTTTGCCTGTTTTTCAGATTCCAGATTCGTTTTTTTTTCAAGTTTCACGTAGTATATATTCGTGTCTTGCCTTCTATTATCTGTTCTGCAGTGTAACTATTTGATATTGTCCATAAAAACGAATATCGAGGTCCAAGACAAATTTTAAAGCCTGGCTTTTATTTTATTTATTTATTCGAATGTTTGCCTGTTTTTCAGATTCCAGATTCGTTTTTTTTTCAAGTTTCACGTAGTATATATTCGTGTCTTGCCTTCTATTATCTGTTCTGCAGTGTAACTATTTGATATTGTCCATAAAAACGAATATCGAGGTCCAAGACTTCTTTCGCACAGCACATGATAGATGTTCTAATTGTTTACCCCCGAATAAATAATGTTATTTTATAAAGAAATTTAGGAAAGCGAAGTCAAGTCAATCTGTTGGTAGTCTACAGAAATTTCTGAGTTTTTCGAACCCTTCTATCATAAGCTGAAAGTCGGTGCGTGCGCTAACATTATGTTGTGCATTTAATATTTCCAAGTTTTACATCGGCATCAAATTGCAGATAAAAATAATGCACAACAATATAATCGAAGCTACCTATCATACTTAGTAGATCCGCTACGATAGTAGTTGGGTATCAGGTAATATGATAGCTTGCTTGCTGGTTTCGTGAGTCAAAGCCTTCCATATGCCTTGCTGCCTCAGTGATTGGGTCCTTCATCCTAGAAGAAAGAAATATCAACAGCATCGTTAACAGTTTGTTATTGGTCAAAACTCTCCCTCGATGGGCCAAAGAGAAATCTCACGTAATTGTTTTAGGGGTAAGGTACGGCATTATACTAGTTACAACAGTCTTCATGCTCATCTTTTTAAAATGGGTATCATTGTTAATCTCGAATACCAATCCAGCCTGAAGTGAATAGGTACTTTGTCACAGGCCATAACATGACACGATCAATATTTTGGGATCTACTCTTCTGTTAGAAAATGAAGTAAAAACCAAGCCCCACCTTCCAGGCTCTCTACCTTGTATCTAGGAGGAAACCATAAGCCCAGATAATATATTCGGACGCCTTACCCTTATCCTTAGCATTTTATTTTTCATAAATTACAAATAAATCTGTTTTCGAATACCTTAGAACATGGCCGCAATAGGGTACCGCACACACATCGCCCCTTATCCCTTATCTCAAATAGAAATGGCCACAGTGGCGCACCGCACCTTGCATCACCCCGCGCACCAACCATTGCACTGAGTCTAGGACTGCACATAGGAAAAGGTGTTATTTCTTTTGTGCGGTGAATTTAATAGATTTAAAGATTTTTTAGTACATTTTCTTCTGTGGAGTACTTTGGAAACATTTATAGCGAGTAAATTCAGTAGATTTATGTATGACCGTAAAATATGGATCCGTTTGATCCTGCTTTCTTGGATGCGGAAAGATAAAACTCTAATACCTTAAGCGAAAGGAAAATACTCTCATGGTGCGGATTGAGAAAGATATATGTAGATGATAACATCACATTTTTCAATAGCTTGCTAACATGTTTGATCATTAGCTCCTTGGTAAAAGATGAAATTTCGAACTAAGGTTATGCAACTTCTCGTGGAAGAATTTCATGGACTTAGTAAATTCCTGTAATTTTTTTATTTTTGTAATGCTGTACTAAACAATAATCAAGCAAAAAATACTAACGTAACGTAACCATTAAGTCCTAATCACACCGGGAGCTACGTGGCGCGGCACGGCGCGGTGACGCGGCAAAATAGGGTGTTCACATCGGGAGCGGCGGATTTTATCCAAATGTACTCTAGTGCCGAGGAAGAAGCTCTGGTTGAAGAAAAACGGAGCAAAGTGATAAAGTTCGAGTACGAATACGTTAGAATGCCAAAAGCGGAACAAATTATCCGGACTTATTTCGAATGAAAAAGGAATTTTGGGCCAACGGCAGCAGCAAAATTTTGTTTTCGAGTAATCTCTACAATCACCGCGTCGCAACTATATTGTGACTTATAGATTTAGTTTTGCAGAAGCAATCGCGCTGCGGCAACTTAAAAATGCCGCGCCGCTCCCGGTGTGACACCCACTTTAGTCTTTCTATTATTTCTATTGGTTGATACTGGGAACCAATTTTTCACAATTTGTCCGATAATCTGGTATAAAATGTAATCAAATGTAGATACGTCCATGCGCATATATTGGTAACACCGTTATCGGTCTCAGGAGATCATATAGAAATGATGAAATTCACCAAAATCACTTCTCTTAAAGTTGATTTCATAGTAACGCTTACTGAAAGTTTTCTTATCCATTTGATGTTTTTATGTTGGTTGCAGATGCAATCACCGCAGGAAGAATAAGGTAAGGATAGGGTTTACCATGCTTCGTCTCTTGCCCATAAGTTGGATTCAGATAAAAATTATCTTTTGGAAATTAAAGTCGGAATGAGTTTAATTTCTTTTAAGAGTGCTTATAAGCGATTAAAATATCACTTGAACACAAGAAATTTCATCTGAGTTTTACATGTTTTTTATTTAGTAAACGTTTTAATGGGTGCTCAAACCCTGATTTAGAGAAAGGCACAAATTTTGGTTTAAATCCGTTTGTCTCCTTTAAGCTCAAAATGTATATTGAACTAATACAAAACCCTCGCGAATACTTCCCAAGCCATGAATATGATTCCCTCACTACCTTATAAGAGCCCCAACGGAGTACTAACTAACATTCTAAAATATTTGCAGTGCTCTTGTGTAAAACTGACAAAAGTTTGATTTAAATAGCTAATCTACTATTCATAAAGAAAAAATGTGTTCTGATAATCTAAAGCTTGCTTCTTATTTTTCGAACCGAAATAAAATTTGTTATACCATTCCTAACAAAACTATTTAAAAAAATTTATCTGAACCAAATGACTACGATTCCTCGAACAAAAATTCTGAGCTGAGTAATCATTGTATATGTGTACTGTATCCACGGTATACATACTAATAAGGTATGACTATTGACTATCCGGCACACTAGATTCGCCATTTTCTGTGTTAGTCGATTCGCATGACGCGTTCCTTAAAAAGTGAAAAATATAAAGTTTAATATTTATGTAAATTTATTCAACTGGATCCATTTAAAATCTCAAAATAAGTACCATTTTACTTTCGAAACAGAAAGATAAATTGAAGGTAGGTTATTAGAACTGTATTCCACATTTTAATTTGCCACTAACCCCACTTTTTACACTTCGTTATGATGCATTGCAAATTTGCCTTACATTTGAGAAAACTAAGATTACCACTAACTATTTTCAGTATAGAAATAATAAAAAGATCTTGAATAATCAATTAAGAATGTAAGTCACAAGTATTTCAGTCTTATTTTGCATTTTTTATCGATAAAACTTTCGTGGAACTTTGTTTTGATTCGAGCTGATTTCGCTGAAATGAGATTTAAACTAACAAATTCAATGTATATTTATGGTAAGAAACGCATATTATATTTATTGTAACATTTTCAATGGATCCAGTGGAATAAATTTACATAAATATTATCACTTTATTTTTCCAGTTTTAAGAGTCGATTCGTGTGACGTCACACGCACTTGACAGCCCGGACAATCATACCTTGTTATTCTGTATATCGTGTACTGTGCCTTCGTGACATACCGATGCTGGAAATCGAATGTAGCTGCCTACAGATTTCGGACTCCGGCTGCACATACACACATGCAATTATTACTCAGCTGAGAGTTAGTGAGCGTAAAATGGTAAAGTTACTTTGTAATCAAAACTATTTTATTATTTTGCTAAGTAAGGTATATAGGAAGTGTAGCCTTTGGGAAGGTAAGAAACCAAGCTGAAAATTACTAGAATACTATTTTCCTGTATGGATAGTAGTTTAGGCTCTATAGCATATATACAATAGAGAACGGACTCCCAACGCACACATAGATTTCTGTTTCATCTTGGGAAGTATTCTCGAGGGTTTTGGTTCTCCGCAATTGCCTGTAATGAAAGATTGCACCTCAATACAATAGTATTTCGCTTCACTTAATTTAGTTTTAGTCAAGTACCTACATAATTTTTTCCAGCTCATAAATTACGTACACATCACAATAAATGGTATTATTAAAAACCACATCATTAATTAATTTTTGGTTTACTTGAATAATTAAAATCGTAAATTTTTTCATTGATTTTTTTTTATTCTTTTTGCCAGTCGCCATAATTGTTCTGATTCCACACCTTCCTTGCGATTTCGAGTCTCGATTTGCGAAATGATATTTTTGGCAGTTAAATTCTTTTGCCTAAACGTTGTTGGTCGTCACGTCACTGACGCCTTTAAGCAAAAGAATTGTGAGGAATAACTAATTTAACTTTTTTGTTGTTGATTCTTGTGATCGTTATCCTCATACTTGGGCATACCGATGAGAAAAAAATGAATAACTACAGATTTGAAACTGAGCCAAATTTTCAAGTGTATGTAAAAGAAGCTTCAGTTTATCAAGAAGTAGAGAATTTTATAAAAACGGGAAAATTAATAAAAATTATCGAAGACAAAGTGAAAGTATTTATTTCTACACAAAAAGAAAATCCTGATTATATCTTATCGCCAATTATCTTAATATTTCCCCTACACTTCAGTGAATTTTTACTACAATCGCCATCTTTGTTGCCAGTTATTATTGGAGAACCAGAATATTTTCACAAACTTACAACGGAGTGCTGTCAAAGTGTGATAAATTCTATTATTCGTGAATTGGGAGGGTTAGTGAAAGTTAATATAGAGCAAGTAAATGTTAAATTAAGATTTGAAGGACTACCGGAAAAGGAGAGTTTACTTTTTGATCCTTCAAGAAATTACTTGAGACGAGGTTTATCTATATTTCATTGCATTTTAGCTGGAGTCTCAATTCAAGAAAAATACATGTAAGTTATGCATCTATTTTATTAAATAAATTTTAAATAACTTTTCCGTGCACATATTTGAAATAAAATTAAAATAACGGTTATATTGGTTATGTATTAGTAAATATTCAATATGCATATATACATAGGTATATTTATGCATGCCATGTCAAGTGTAACACCCGTTGAGAAAACAAAATGTTTTATTCGCAGTGTTATTCAGTTAAATAAAGCGAAGCATTTTAATGGAACTGCTATTAACTGTATTTTCGCGCCATGCTTCCATCTTGTACACCAGTTTCTGCTAATTATTTCAAAAATTATTGGTTAATTATTGCTTGTGCCGATGAGATTTTGAATTTATAGCGGTATATTAACGAAAGCAAATATAAAATGAAAATGCGTGGGTTGTTTTATTTATTGTTTTTTCATTGCACAGAAATACGAAAGAATTTCTCGCATGGTTTATGGTTTATACAACTTAAGCGTGAGTATATAAAAAGTGCGTGAGTTATAAATATGTTATTTTAAAATATTTTCTTGTGTTGCATAGTATCTATCGCAAATGTGATTGGAAGGTGACAAAACAAAATAATGTTGCTTTTATTTACTTTTTTATTTCTTGAATTGCAGAAAATTAGTAATAGATATTTATGGGATTTCGATGCCACTAACTAAAACAATATTTCGATGAAATCGATCTCCGTAAAGTATGTTGCAACATAACAATCATTAACTGGTGGTCTGTTTTTTATAAATAATCGTTCAGACAGATCTATAGAAAACAATGGTACAAAAATTCGAAGCGATCTCTTTTGCATTTCGAGCAATTCAAATTAGACCAAATAAAATCTGCTGATAAAAACTTGTTCATTTCGGCTCAAATTCCGTTTATGGTACATATACACGCGCTTCAAAGGAAAAAAGATATTTGTCAGGATTGTCCTATAAAAGTTCTCCATTTGTTTTGTTTCTCACATTTAATATCTTATTTCGGTTGAGAAGTTGCAGTTTTTTTAGCAATGAATGAGTAAAACAGCGGCTAAAATTTCGGAAACTTCAAACGAGTTGAAAAAAATGAAGAAACGCAGACAGGAATCAGTTCTTAATATATGTAATTTGAATTTCATAAATTACCGGAAGTGGAACGAGCTAAAATGAAATTAATTAACTTAGGTTTTGTAAAATTTTGTAGCTCGGTTTATATTTATTAAAAAAGCAAAGTAATATTTCAGTAAAATATTTCTTTTCACTATTACATATTAATTGAAACTCAAGGGATACCCTCCTACGATACGAAGCATACGTTGGCAGGAAAGAGGTAAGGGATTAGGTTACATGAGGAAAGTGTCGGAAGTGTCGATGTACATATGTTACTCTTTGATTTTCTCCTAAGAAAAGACAGATGATGTTAGACTGCTCCATATTGTTGTTGTTAAATTATATTAAAATATAATCCGGAAATTATATCGCAAGGGGGTAGGTAGTAAAATGACACGTTTGGTAGGTAGGAGGGTTCCTTCTTATTTTAAACATCACGTTATAATTTCTGAACGAGAAAACCTCTACGATGATGAATTAAAAATTGTTTGATGTATATATATAATAGTTTGAGCTTTCCAGTGGTCTAAAACCAGTTTGAAATTTTAATTCTGTTCTTTTTTCAATTAAAAAAAAAAATATCAAATCAGTTTTCTTATTGGATTTGAAAAAATTTCTTTAAGTCTTGTTTGGAAATAATAGTAAATAAAATAGGGAAAACACTGAGTTAAAATTCTGAAATTTTGAATTTTTTGTACCTTATACCTAATCTACAATACACTAAATATGTAAGTGGTGGTGAGCAACCAAATTAAACCGCTGTTTACCTATCGCTTATAATAAATGTAATTGATTTCTTGGTTTCATTGCCGAATTACATCAAAGGAAGTATTTGGTCTAAATAATTTATACTATAGTACAGTAAACTAAAAAATTGTGTACAGTGCAGTGTGTAATGTGATGAGGTATACACACAGTTATTGTGCAAGTTCCAGTTTACAGCTTTTTGTTCTAAATTCCCACTACATGGTTCTTGATTATGCTGAATACACATGAGGTATTACTACATCGTTTCTACATCGTTTCTGCTGAGATTAACTAGGTACTGCATATTAGCTCGTACTCATTTCGTCAAATGAAGGAGAGAGAAGAGACATTTTTGCAAGCTTGATCATGAATCTTCAAATGCAAGATGGGGAAGCAAACAGAAAAATGCAAGTCGTTTTACCATGCATTGTAGATTAGGCATTTAGAGTAAAAATATTTGCGTAAAAATCAAGTACCTAAAAACTTTTATACGGAAGAAGGGTTAGCTCAAAAGAAGTTAGTTACCACCCACACTCTCGAGTAAATTTTGTTAAGCTTGTAATGTGTCAAAAATTTGACAGCTACGTTCTCTGCCTGAAACAGAAAACAATTAATAAATTAAAATTTAATTGAAATACGTTTTAAAAACTCACCTTCTTTAATTATTAAAATCGCAACTCTTTAGATGACCACTTTTACATTCACTCGATAACACAACAAGCGGCTTAACCTCAAAAGCAATACTTCTGGCAGTCAGCTGATTTTACATCGAAGTTACACATACTTTTGAACATAAGTAAAAATGTGTTACTTTGTGAAAGAAATGAAACGAATCAATTTACTAGACTTTCACAATCCCAAAAGTTAACAGACGGTTTGTGAGTTCCTTCGAGTAAAAGTTTCAAGTTAACAGACAATCCTCATATCTAATAAATTATTAAAGACAATAAGTTGCAGAAGTTATAGGTGATTTATGTATGAACGAAAAATTTGTAACATCCGCATCTACAAAACTATTATCCTTTTTGCTGTATAAATCAGTGCGGCGGTGATCGAATGAGCCAATATGACAAGTAATTGTTAAATCACCCATGAGCTTGCAAGCTCTCTTTTGGAGAATATCTAATGAAGCTAAGGCTGTACGACCAGCCCCGGCCTAGGTGTGAGAATTGTATTTCATTCTAGGTCTGATATATGTAAGACTTGTAGAGGAGCGCTAAATTTGAAATAATTCTTACACCTTTTTAGAAATCCAAGATATTTCGATGCTTCTTTGGCAACAGAGAAGATGTGGTCTGTTCAGCTTAATTTACTGGTAATATTAATGCCAAGAATGCTTGGTGACGTTGGATCAGATGTTGAAGGAAAAAGAAAACGTTCAGTAACTATAACTCGGTTTTTTGTTTATTCGACAAAGTCATCACTTTAAAATGACCTATCACACTCAATAGTGCCCAAAATGCAAACTTTTTTTGAGTTTAGTTTGCACCTTTTCGTCATGTAAACAGAAAAAGGTGAAAAATTCCATAATATGGTTCCAGGTCTTAGCACTAGTGGGTTTTAACGAAGTAATCTGCAAAATACATGGTATTTAGTCATGATACAAAGATAACATTCGAGAGGAACTTTTTGTGTTGCTACGTCACGAGGTGACAATGTCATTTCCAGCAAATTTGTTTGGAGTTTTTCGTATTTTATTGACTGAAATACGATTTGAATATATTGAAATATTTAATAAAACATTAGTTTCTTCCTTTAAATCCCTTCGCGAAAAGTAATTATGTGCTAGTGGGAAGCAAAGAAATCTCCAAATAGAAAATTTTTTTCACTTTGATAAGGACGATTGCAACTGAGACGAACAAATTTGTGACAATTGTCACCAAATGAGGCAAGCAACCAATTGACAGATAATTCGGCCTTACCTTGTTAAGGCACTTTCACATCAAACACAAGAATCGAAAAAATGAAAACCGAAGAACTCAATTTACTCCATTTTAAAACAAGATTTTTGCTCCAATGATTAATAAAATCATGGGAAATAGGATAAACTAATAAATTTACTAAAAAAATGATTATTTATATTAGAATTTTTAAGAAAACACAACTTTTATGATTTATCGGACGAATTTTTCCGCCGAAAAAGTTTTTCGGCCGATAAAACATAAAAGTTGTGTTTTTCTTCAAAATCTGAAATATATGTAACTATTTTCTCAGTAAAATTCTTAGTTTATCCTATTTCTCTGGATTTTATTAATCATTGGGACAAAAATCTTGTTTTAAAGTGGAATAAATTGAGTTTTCGGTATACATTTTTCTGTTCTTGTTTTTGATGTGAAAGTGCCTTTAATCTTTGTATCATGGTATTTAGTTAAAATATACAGGGATATTGGGCATTTCTAATATTTTCCTACACCGCATAATTTCAAAAATCATTTTGTGCTCGAAAAAATTTAGCTAGGGTAGTTCGTTACAGAGAAAAAAATAAGTGAAAGAAAACCGATTCAACCCTTGTGCAGACACACACACCCACGTTCTCACAAACTTCACGAAAAAAACAAAAATAGCGACAAAAATTTTCCATTTGAAGTAATCATTTTCCGTACAAACTATTAAGTATACAACATACATATATACTTAGGTCTGGTCTTTCCGTCTGTTAGATGAGTAACACCACCTCTGGCCGGTTCCACCTGAGAATTTCAAAAGACTTTTAAAATTTTGACTTATTTTCCATTGTAGACATATCAGTTCAGGATCTCATGACGTTTCAGGCCGCTGGCTTAATTCTTTCATCGTTTTTTGTTTTGTTTGAAAAACGAAAAGGGTTACACAAAACTAAGTGTCCGTTTAAGGGTTAATAGACAACTTTTTATTTTTATTTTGAGTAGTTTGGAAAATCCACAATATGTATGAGATATATAGGTATACATCATGCTCTAAATCTCAATTATTTTGTTTCAGTCTTCAATCTACCTGGTATTGCTCTTACGGTTGCTTTGGTAATATAATTACGAAGGAAGTTCATAAACGTAATTTTTATAAATTTTTATTTTTTATTTATTTTTTTACAAAAACTAAAACTTTCGTTTTCAGCTCCAGAATGTTCAAGATGTTATCGAGCAATGAATGAGTACACCAAACTTCGGGTTATATCTGATTACCGTTTATTGAAAGCTTTCCCGATCAGAAGCGTTCAAACTCCTAAGCTAATTGGCAAAGTTTTTCGTAGTGTTATCATCCGTTTGGATGGTATATAGACATTAGATATATTTTTTCCGTTAAATCAATCTATTTCTTTCGTCAGACGAACTCTGCGAGCTTGATCTTACATTGGGAGAACAATATACAATTTTTGGAGTTTACAATTGTATGAAAAAACAATTCGAGGCATGGCAGTTGATCCAACATTTATCGTAAATCGAACAAGTTTATTTACTGAAGAAAATATTATGGACGAAAATCTAGATGAAATTCTAAATCTTGATGGACCCGTTTTATTTAAAAGAGACGAATCAGATGAAAATTATTATCAGAACACTTTTGAGAATTATGATCAATGTGATTTTGCTCGACCGACTTTAGATTGCTTTGATAAGGAGATAAGATATACACCAATTCTAGAGTCTATTTCAAATTCACCTATTAATTTGTGTATCAATGCGGCCAGATGTGATTTTCTTACAAATATCCATTTTACTAATTTCATGTGTGCCAGTCAAAATGAACATAATCTGAATGCAACATACAAATCTGAAGAGCAGCTATTTTTTACGAGCAATCAATCCATTTTAAATGAACTTAATGAAAGCCAAACGGCAATGGATTTCTCTTTTAATACAAAGCAAACTGAAATAGAAACTTTAGGTAGTTTTCTACACACAGGAACAGCATTACTTGGTGTAGAAACGCCTACGAAAATTGATTTTCCAAGGGATATTTCACTGATCCCACTATCAATAGTGCGACTTTATGAAGCAATTCGAGGATGCTTCACAGACGTTTCATTTGTTTATGCTATTAGTGCGCAAATGTGTCAAGATATTGTTCCTATGGATTGTTTTGTTAATCTTAAAATGGGATTACTATTAAGTATAGCTTCAATTGAGGTGAGTATATGTCTATTTGAATCTTATTTCTACATATTGAGTTATGTGGTTTAACGTCGGGTATTTCGTTTTAATTACTATTACATTATCTTCCATTTCATTTAAAAATTTTTTTAGTTGTATCTGCATTGTGCTTTTGACGTAATCAAGTTGACCATTCGCATTCTGTCCAAATACCTTTCTCAATACTCTTTCCTAGAAGACCTAGCACGTTCATTCTGTACGACGTATCAATGAAAGCCACATCCTCTACCTCGAAATGCATTAGTGTAAGTTTATACTGGGTTTCCAACGTCACTGTGTGTTGTGTACGGATAACACCACTGGTGACTGATGCTTGGCAGATTTGGCGTCAACCAAATTGAACTTCTTCCTACGCTTCCATGAATACGCTCCATATGTTAACTAAACTAAAGAGGAACTAGCTATATTCTACAAAAACGAAGTTAAAAAATAGCGCTATAAATGATTTAAAATTTAAAATTCATTATTTGAATTCTAAATCAACAAGAAGAAAAGTACGTAAAAATATAATAGCTATAATTATGATAATTAAATAGCTAGAAGCCATGATGAAAAGCAAACATAGAGTAAAGTGAAGAAAAACTTGATTTTCTTTAAAAAGAAATTAAATCACATTCACGTACATAGAAAGACTGCTGGAAACAAGACCCGGAAAACCACAATATCAACCATTTTTCATTTTATTTTCAGAAAGTACATAAGATTATTAATCTTTTAAAGTACATTATAAATTGGAAAAGAAAAAGAGAAAAGCGTGAGTTCAATATCAAAAACAGATCAATCGATCTAACAATAAAAAAGATAGTATTAAAAAAAATAATAATAATAATATTACTTACTAACATCAGAAGCAATTCCACCACCAGCTAAGGTATATGGGGTAAAGAAGCGTTCTGAACTCTCCAACTGTACCCACACTCCTTACTCTATTTGGCAAATTATTCCAACTACGAGCAATATAAACAAAGTAAGAGCCTTCCAATACTCGCCTATTAAATCACATGATCAAGATGTTATGATGCCACGGCGATTGAAGGAAAGAAATGTACGCAGCCAAATAATCCGGAATACCCTTGCGCACCTTATAAAAAAGACAAGTGCCTTGCGCCTGAGATGTGATTCGAAAGAACAGCCGAGAAGATCTTTACTGCACGGGGAGATGTGATCAAACCTGCCAAGACCGAAAACAAATCTTATGCAGTCGTTAAAGGCAACATGAACATCAAGTGGTAAACCTGAAAAATAAGCATATTAAAAATGCTCCCATCGCTCGTCCTCTGAATAACAGCTGGATTTGTGTTCCAAATACGTATAGCTTGAACAAAGTAGAAATTTTCATAGAATGTCTATAACGCGGAATAGAAATGTTTAAGTTCCTTGAAGAATGCACGAAGATCAGTTCGTCACGTCACTGAGATATGATGGTTTTTTGTTGTATAAATAAGCTTGTGAAAAAAGATAATTTGTTTGAGGATGAGCATCGTGTTTAAAGAGCAGCTAGACAAAGCATATCGAACAGGTGAGATGTGGTCATAACGTCTCATCATAAATAATAAATCACGTGCAGTCATTAAAAGCTACATTTAACTTTCGGGTGTATGTAGAATCTAAATGCAGTAATACTAAAGCATCCACTGTGAAACAAGGTTGGAGTGAAATTTTTACAAGTTTCATACGCATTGATCTATGCAATACATCAGCATACAAACACAACCGACGCAGTCTCGTGCAACGGTACTATTAACTTGGTTACAGCAACTCATTGAAGCGTTAAGAACAACTCCAAGGTTCTTAACTGTATTGAAATATTCACAGAGTTCAGAGCAATAGGGGGAATATCGGTTGTGTCCAAGCTTTGCCTACCAACTCTATGGAACCCTGCGGTACCCCCGAGAACAGTGGAAGTAAACTTGACCGATAGTTAACGACTCTTACTTGTTGATATCTCTCAGCAAGAAAGTTTAAAATTAAGGGTACGGCCGAAGTAAAATTGAAATAAGTGAAAAGTTTCGACAAAAAGCTTAGTGTGGTGCAAAAAGCCTTGGAGAAGTCCGATAGAGTTAAGGCAGTCAACTAATTTTTGTCCAGACATCTACGGATATTGGTAGTCAATTTCAAAAGAGCAGTCTCACAACTGCAGGAAGGTCGAAAATCTGACTGCCATCGAGTTGAGAGATTGTTGGTGTCTAATGTTTCTAGGTTTTAGTGTTCATTCTGCTCCACATACCCTACAGCAGATCCAGAGAGAGATGCTTTTTCAGTGATTATGACTAGGTGCAGACCATAATATAATTTAGTGTCAAGCATTAATCTTAAATATTTCATCTGATTACTGAAAACAATGATTGTCTCTAAAAGATTAGGTTCTTTTTATATGTCTGTTAGTAGTTTCTTTCTGGGTGGTGGTCTGGGTTGACATTGAGATCTACTGTAACAATATTCAGGACTTGCTCACCGAACTACACATGGCCACGAGCACTATGTCGTTAGCTTAAGCGTTAGCTGTGAGGATATTCTCTGATGACAGGGCAGTATCTCCGAGAAGAATTTCTCAACATCCTTTTGCGACCTAGGCATCATCTATTCTATCTTCAAAGGCATATTACTCAGCGAAATCATTTTTTCTCAAATTGCGATATTGAATCATTTCTGTTAAGCCTAATTATCACTTATAATAATTATGCCAAATTATTCGACAACACTTTACGAACTTGTTAGGTAAACTTAACATGTGTTTCCATTTAAATGCTCGATAACTTCTTGTCTTAACTTCTTACATTCATTACTTGAGACTCGAATCGCAATGGATAAGCATTAATCAGTTGTTATTACCGTCTTGTCTTGCTTTTGTTATTTGTGCCGGAAGTTATTTGAGTTTAAGTAAAATGAAAAAACTGCAACGTAAACGTTAAAGGTGGTGAATTCCTAGCATTTTTGCGGAGCGTGATATGGAAAGAGTTTATCATCCTTTAATGGCATATTTCTGAATATCACCAATGAGCTTTGAAAATGTATTACATTTGATTGCGTCTATTACCAAGAAAGAAGATACCAATTTTCGAATATCTGTATCACAGCAGCGAGTAATTTTACAATTTTTAGCTACTGGCGATAGTTAAGCGAGACTAATGTATCATCATTGAATTGCTGAGTCTACTACATGCTACATAGTACATTCCTACACATTCCTATCTAGCCGCCAAATACGTGTTGTATTAGATGGTGTTACATCTGAACCGCATCCCATAAATGCCGGTGTGCCTCAAGGCTCTGTTATCTCTCCAAATCTCTTTTTAATTTTCATTAATGATCTGCTTTCCCATACTTTCAATCCCATCCATAGTTTCGCAGATGGCAGTACTCTTGATTTCGCTTACTCCCTTGACACTCTTACGGACTCCAGGGGAAATGCCGCATGTGTTAAACGAGATTGCATGATTAGATCATTGAATAACGATCTGAACAATATCATCGCTTGGGGCAAAGCGTATCGCGTCGAATTCAATGCATTTAAGACCCAAAGCTGTCTCATCTCATTAAAACAAGATCATAACTTGACCACACCCGTTTCTTTTGATGGAGCATTAATTTCTGATTCACCGTTACTAAGCATTCTTGACATTAATATTTCCAGTAATATAAACTGGACAGATCACATCTTCTCTGTTGCCAAAGAAGCATCGAAATGTCTTGGATTTCTGAAAAGGTGTAAGAAATATTTCAGCCTGTCAAATCTAGCGCTCCTCTACAGTCCTACATTAGACCTAGTTTGGAATACAACTCCCATATATGAGCCGGGGCTGGTCGCACAGAGCTTCATTGGATATTGTCCAAAAGAGAGCCTTCAAGCTCATTGGCGTACCGCCGCAATTTTGGATGCCTTTCGCTCCTTTATCGATATATGCATGGTCAATGTTCTGATGAGATATCTAGTCTAATCCCTTGTAGAATGATTCCTGCGCGAGTATTGCGCGCTGCAAACCGCGCACATCCTTCAACCCTTCAAATTACGTTTGGCCGTACAGTAAAATTCCGTGATGCTTTTTTATCCCGAACAGTGCGAATGTGGAGCAGCTTACCATCTTTTGTTTTTCCTCCGGCATACAATCTGCGGAAGTTTAAGGGCGACATACATCGGCACCTCCGCCACTCTCCTCATATCCCTTAATCCTTTCCCTATCTCCTTCCTGCCATGCTGTGTTTTGCATCATAGGGTATCCCCCGAGCTTGGCTTAATAATATAAAAAAAAAAAACTTATATCCAGAAATATACCAAATGTTTGCAACAGTTTTTGTCCTCTTCAGTATCTTTAACTTTAGCTAGAATCACTAGTTGGCCAACACAACAAATCGAGTTCCAATTCCAATTAAATGAAAATATCCACCTAAAAAATTCTGCGGGTTTTTACAGCCAACATCGATCAAGTTTCTAACATCTGCTTTGAGTTTTAGATAGTGTTACAACTTTTACAGAATGTTGCCAACTTGTTTCAAAATTTGTTGGGTAAGAAAATTTGTATTAATGGAAACGATGCAGGTGGTACAGAAGTTAGTAATTTTTTCTTTAGTTTTGGTCAAATTTTTAAGCTAAACAAACAGCGTTAATATTTTTTCAATAAGAAAATACCAACATAATGACTACTTCCCTCTTACAGTTTTACATTGAAATTTTATTTAAAAAAGTGATTTTCTTTCCAAATATAAATACGTTTTTCTGGCATTTCATTTGCTTTTCAGAGCATGCATGATGCATCTATTTATTCCTTTTTAACGACTAATCTCGCTCTCTTGCGGGAAAAAGCTTTCTTTAGCTTCTTCTTACAATCACTACTCTTTCACCTATGGAGTACTAACTCACTGATACGAAAACGGTAATGGATAATGCCTGGAGCTGGGCGTACAAATGGGTTCCTCTATAAGCTGACAGAAGACGAAAAGTGAGCATCTCTTTTAAGAAGAAACTTTTATAAGTGTACTCTAGCTTCTAAGAAAAATATCACAAAAAATTGTAAATAATTTTCCAAAATTACTTTTAAAATATTGGAAAACTTATTTCGGTGCGTTCCAACACAAAAATATATATAATAATGTTTAGGTCAGTTTATATGTAGAATCTGTTTAGAGGATCGCGCTCATATCTAGAAAAAAAAACGTAATTTGATTTGGAAATGAATGTATACATAACGTACGTAAGGTTCAATCAAAGAGAGTCATAGGGTTTTTTTTTTATATTACAATTATAGCTCTAAGACTTAACTGAAATTAAATGTGAAAGTAATAAATTTTCAAAATAAAAACCGATTGCAGGAAAAATGTACAAATACATTTCAGCGGAAAATTATCTTCAACTAAGGTTTTGTTTTGAAATAGAATCTTACTGGGCTTATATAAGACTGTGAATTCCTTAGCATGCAATTTTCCAGTTTTATGAAACAGTGACACCAACGTCTATAAGATGAATTTTATCTACCTTGAAATAATTTTTGAAAAATTCGATCTTACAATTTGGTTTTTCATATATTACACACGTTTCACTCGAAGCTTCTAAAAACTAAAAATCTCTGAATACTTTAAATATGCACTTCCTCTTCACATTCAAAATTGAGTAGGTACGCTATTGTAGATTCTTCTCTACTGAAATGGGTACGTACAACTTATGTAGGAAAGAAATTCACCTTTTATCGTTTATAAGCACTCTTATAAGGGTACGTGCACAACGTGGCGAGGCGAGGCGAGAGTGTTCATAACAACGCTGTGTCAGCTCGCGAAAAGGCCAGATACCTCGAGGTATCTCGCTCGAGAATGAAATTTTTCATTTTTTCGCGGGGTTCTTAACGCATTCTCATATACTGGAAGAATATATAAATCTTCATATACTTATATGAATGATGAATTCCCCAAATTCTTATAGCTTGTTATTTATAGGGGCACAAGCAAAACTGCGGAAAGTACAATAATTTGAAAACTTGTATATAGTTGCACTACTTGACAAACAGAAAGTTAATTTCTTCTTCAGAATCTGATGACATAGTTTATATCCTCTCACTTCGCGATTTACCAAGAAACTGTGCGCCTTGTTGTGTGTGAACACTACACCTCGAGGTGACTCTTCACCTCGCCTCGCTCAAGTGCCTAGCCTAGCCTCACCTCACCCCGCCTCGCCTTGTTGCGTAAGTACCCTAAGAAATTAAACTCATTCCGACTTCAATTTTCAATCCTACTGGGCAAGAAAGACGGAGCATGGTAAACGCTATCTTTACCTTATTCTTTCTGCGGTGATTGCATCTATAGCCAACATAAAAACATCAGATGGCATATGAAAACGTACAGTAATTGATATTTTGTGTTGGTAGCTCCAACTCTGCCATAAAGGAAAATAACAATACACTCAGTCCATTGTTATAAGTCAGTGGGCTCCATATGAATTGAAGCCGAGAAACATTGAACGCCGATTTTGCACATGTGAAATTCTGCATGCCTGGCATAAACAAAAGGATCTTTTGCACAGGCGATGAAAAAATGGATCCACTATGGTAACCCAAAGAAGAGGATATCATGGGGACCACATGGCCAAGCTTTAACGTTGACAGCCAAGCCGAATATTTGCGAAAAGAAACTCATGTTGTGTATTTGGTGGGATCAGCTTGGTGTCGTGTATTATGAGTTGCTCAAACCGAACGAAACGACACACGACAAAATTATTCTCCTGCAGGATAATGCTCCACCATATGTTGCGGCGTCTGTCAAAACCTACTTGGAAACACTCAGTTGGGCGGTCCTACCCCGCCCGCTGTATTCACCAGACATTGCCCCTCCGATTGTCACTTGTTCCGGTCTGAGAGCACTTTACATCATATGAAGATATCAAAACTTGGCTCGATTCGATTGAGAAAGATGGTAAAAAGTAGTAACTAGCAATGGACAATACTTTGAATAAAATAAAATGTACCGTTCTTTCACAATAAATGCCCAAGTTTTGATAAAAAACGGCGGAAATTTATTTGTACTCCCAATATATAATCGCATAAATTTTTATTATTCATACTCGATCGAGAATACTGTTGAATTTATTGTCAACCACTTATAATACCGCTTCTGTTGTATCCTGCTTTGCAATGTGTGTTACAAATTTTATGTTACAGTTATTATATATCTTTATAATACCGTTTTTATTCCTGTAGTGTGGACTTTTATAAATGTTCCTCCATTCATTAATTTCGAATTCTCCATTTTACAGGATGATGAAAATAGAATGCCACTACCTGTAGTCGCATTTGGTCCAGATAGTTCATCAGCCAATTTGATCATGAATAACATTGGAAATGTCGCAAAACGTTTTATAACACCACTTGATGATTTACAGTGTGGCTCTATGGTAAATGAGTCTATGATAGAAGCTGGTTCAATAATATTAGCCAAAGGAGGTGTATGTTACTTAGGCGATTGGTCTCGTTTGAAATCTTCTTCCGCTAATCAAATTTTAAAGGAACTTGAACGGGGTTCTGTAATCATAGACAAAACGCATTTAACTTACCCTATTAAATGTGCTGTTTGGTGTTATAGCGGATTTTATAAGCAAAACAAAATTGAGTGTACAACTTTCAACACACTTCTTGAGTAATTAGTCCCGAAAATAATTTCAAATTTGATAGTTGTTATCTAATGGAGATATGTATTATGTATGTTATATTTCTAGGATCTTTGGCGTTCCTTTGATAGTAGAAGAGCCGCCCAATGACACATTAATTGACTTTTTATTAGATAAGTCCTGTGTCAAAGATACAGAATCGCTTGAAGATGAGCTTTTAATAACACTTGAAGATATAAAACAATATCTGATGGTGACCTCTAAAAGAAAAGTAGATATGAGCACAGAAGCTTCAACTTTATTACGAAGATATTTTATCGCTACTCGAATAGATAGACCAGGTAAGTCTGACAAGAATTTTGATACATGTAAAAGAAGAGTGACGGTAATGTTATAATAATTATATGCTTTAGAGTATATTTATCTGTTATCTATATTATTGCTGAGCTCTCTTATCACGGTATTTAAAAATTGTAGATATTTAAGTCGTGATTAGTTCTATGTATTCAAGGTGCAATTGGGTCAAATTAATTTGAATTGTATTTTTTTAAAGAACAATTTTGCGGCGATATTTATATTTATAACATAAGCCTAAAGAGGCGCATAACATGCCTCAGAAGTTCAGTTGGTAAGTTCGAAGTGTCCAAAGTAAGTTTTATGTAGACAAAAATTGGTTTTCCTCACTCTATCGCCGAAAGTCTTAAAACGTAGAGACGTGAATATTGCATTGAGTCTTCTCCAAAAGTTCCAAAAGTTAACAAAGCTGACAATCCTTTTGTGACTGAGATGGTAGGACAGAGCAGGAGTTTTTTAGTTGCAAATGTGATGTATGATACTTCGAATCTAGCCGTGGAACCAAATTTTTCCGATTTTCACATAAAGGTTTATGTATATGTGATATACGAGTATATTTCCATTCAAGTCAATCTGAAATTTTTCCACTAAAAATCTGGAGAGTTGATTGACTAACTGACTGACTAAGTAAGTTTATATAAGATAATTGCATAAAGCTTAGAGAAATATTAATGTTGTCTCATCATTTTATTCTATTTCCATGATAAGAGACAAAAAAGTGATAAGAAATCATGATTTGCCGATTTTATAAGAATAAGATTACTTAGGTATGTTGGATAAAAAAGAAGAAAAGAAATAAATATTTATAGTTTTCTGGTAAAATTAAATTGCAATTATCTTTGTTCTTCTGTGTAATTTTGCGTGAATAGAATCATAACAAATAAATGTGGGATCAATGTTTCTTCATGAAAAGTACAAATGAAAGAAGAATCTCTAATACGGGTTCAATTGTTAGGCGTACACAGAAAAGTAGAAATGCAAAGTATTGAATTCGAATCTTGCGGAAGACCAAATATTTTTTTCGATTTCAACATCAATAATATAATAAAGTTAAATAACTTAAATCTAAGAAAATAGTATTGATAGCCAATATTATACCAAGAGGGGAATAGGGGATGAATGAATAGACTTAGACTGAAAGCTTGGGCGATTTTTATTGGTTATTTGAATAATTGATCTTTTTCATACGATTTTCGAATCTTTTCCATCAGTCTTTTTGGTAAAAAATGGTCGAATCATATTCATATCGAAAAATCTAAGAGAATCGATTCTGATTAGTTTGTATACTCTAGATGAAATCATTGAATATACTAAGTTTATCATTCCGTCTGTAATGCACAGATATAATACTGGTAGACAATGCTGATATTCAAATTTTTTAACTACAGGTGCAGTTATTCAGTTACGTATAACTTTTTCGAGGGCGAGATTGATTTCGATGTATATATGTATAACAAGATTAAAAAGTCTAATATTATTAATTAATCATTTTAAAGTCTGGTAGCAAGAGAGCTGTAGCAAGCTTCATGCGCATATATTGTATTCAAAGGAAAGAATATACCTTTCAATGTTTCCAAACATGACATTTATCTCAATGCTCAGATTTCTAAATAAGATTGTGCCATTGCATTGATCCAAATATTCTTTGATTATAGCCTTATGTATAGAACTATCTTCTATCTAGTGATTGCGAAACGAAGTGTAAGCCAGCAATGACTCGCTCCAATATAAAATGAAGGATGCCTCGACCTGATATAGGGAAGCCTTAAAGGAGAATGCGTACTGTTCATACAACTTTAGGGCTGACACTTCCAGTCATGAGGGATGTCTTGATCGATGCATTATGACACTCTGAACATATTTTTTAACAATGTTTATTTCAATTAAGCGGGGGAAAGCTTTGGCAATCGGATGAGCGACTTTTTTCGATGAAAAAGTTAACTTTTATACTTCTCGTGATTGCGTGGAATTGGTGCATCGTATAAAATGACTTGCTATGAGAAAAATGTTCACAACAGAGCACTAATGGTCATGCAAGAAATAATGCAAAAATATATGCGAAATGTAGTAGCTTGGGTGTATCTGATCCAAGTGCATGAAAATGGGGTTGCGGCGGCAAAAACGTCCAGAGAAAGTTTTCTGAATCGGAAAAAAAACACTATCCGATAGTACTCCGCGAGACCTTTAATTTTATATGCAACGATTGGAATCACCCCCCTCCAAATGAAGGCTGCTTCCCCCACCCTAAAGGAAAAAAAATTCTTCTACGAATTGTAGCTGGTAATGAGTTAAGGCGAACATTGAAACCAGTTTTCCGATTGAACATAACCTTACCGAGTTAGAGCCGATCTAAAGTGCGAAAAATCTAATACCTCAGTTCGAATAAAAAAAAGATATACTAAAAATAGAATCTGGGGATGGCTATAAATAGCTATTTAAGCCTCCGAGTATAGGAGTATGAGTACTCAAATTTTTTCTCGGGACTAAGGAATTCGATTATGTACTAGATTTTCCAAAATGTACTAAATAAAATGTTGACTTCCTCACCCCAAGGCTTCCCCGCTAAATTGAAATAAACATTTGCTAATAAAATATATTCAGAGTATCAAGTACATCGTTTAAGACATCTCTCATAGATGAACAATTTTTGGGGATGGAGGGTCCTATCACACCTCATTGTGAGTTGTCCAAAATACGTCATGTTTGGTATCAAATTAAAGAAAGAGAAGTGGGTAATCGAGTGGTGTAGTTTTTTTTATCATTTTAACTTCATAGCTGATTTTTTACCGCCAAAAGATGGATTTTTGCACTTCGGTCATATACACCACAGTTCTCATATTTTGCATATATTTCTTCCGTTCTTTGTTTCACATCCATTAGTACTCTGTTGTGAAAATTTTTCTTATGGAAAGTGAATTTCCACGCCTTACCAATTCTTCATAATTATGATTTGAAAATATGTCCATTTCTGTACAAAAAAAAAGGCCATTTTTTCATCTTAAGGAGGACTGATTCACTTGTTTTACAGTTATCTCCAAAACTATTAACCGGACTTAAAAACTAATTACATATCTAATTAGGGAACAAAATGTAGATGCGATTTCATCCTACATACAAGCTTTAACCTGCATATTTAAAATTTTTATAGCATCTCTTCTGTACTGGATGACGACCAAATTGACCATATTCGCGTGAATTACAATTTTTAGCGGGTACCTTGAGACACAAAAATCCTTATTTCTCTGTAAGTATTGCAAGGATTTCCATAATTTGCTTTTGTAAACATAGCCAGGATATGTACTGAATCCATAAATCAATTTGAAAATCCTAGGTACATTAGTACCTTCACAAAGTACAATAATAGCAGATAATACTGTCAGTTGAGAAATATTTTTCTTACTTTTCCACAACTAAAACAGCCGAGAGTTTTGTCGAGTGGAATAGAGAGTTTGGTAATTCTCAATACAAATTCACCGAGTTACAGAATTCCTAGTGGAGAGTTAAGTGTCAAAAAAACTCTCAACTCCACAATTCTCCATGTTAGTGAATCCAGCCCCAGTTCGAGGGATCATTTCGTCTTTAAGCCAGTAAACTGACTTTCTTTTTCCGCTTGCAAGTCACTTCCATGATAAATTGTTTGAAATTATTCAGATATTCTGAAAACAATGCCAAAGATGACCAAATAGAAGCATCTCCAAGATAAATTAAAATGTAGTCCAATAAGATTAGCTGATATCTTAAAGCTTTCACAAAGTCGAGCCGCTTTCGATCGGCATAAAGGAGGAAAATCTAAAGCATGTGCATTTTTTATCACATAAAAGATCATCATTTCATTTCGGGGAATATTGAAAAGGAAAATATTTAGAAAGTGTGTAATAACCATCAGTTGTACAACGCCGACGGAAAATCGTGGTAGAGACTTGCTGCAATACAATACATATCTTTATTAATTACCAAAAAATATGTGTCGAATGTACCAAAAAGAAATTATGAAGCCTGAACTTCAAGTAAAAAATTAGTATTTTAGAGAGAAATTAAATACAAAATTTAATAATTTATGGTTTATACATTATTGTGCTTGAAGTTACACTTATTATTACATTATTTTCATTTTTGTTTTTTTATATAAAAACAACTAGTTTTTTTTTCCAGTAATAATATTTTCTTAAGTTTTAAATTTATAGTTGATAACTGTTAATTTAAAAGATTCATAAATTAATAGCCTTAATTCATACGTGGCTCTGA
Organism: Dioctria linearis; assembly: GCA_963930735.1. Taxonomy (NCBI): domain Eukaryota; kingdom Metazoa; phylum Arthropoda; class Insecta; order Diptera; family Asilidae; genus Dioctria; species Dioctria linearis. The sequence goes on along the minus strand of OZ005742.1, from coordinate 64,559,601 downwards.
CATGAAAAGCATACCTGCATAAAGCAAATTAATACAGGTGTATATTAATGAAATTTAAATTCTATCATTAGTTTCAATTATTGAAATTTTTGAATTTTCAAAATATTTGTAAGGTTTTTTGATACAGTCATCATGCAAAATTGTATTGTCAACTTCAGTCGCTTTAGTTTAGATTTCAAATTTTTACAATAATTGAGCTGATTCAACAACACTTTTAACTAAATCTACAAGAGCTCCTATTACAAGGTTATGAAAAATGAGGGGAAAACAATAATTTTAATTTCAGCAATCTTGGATTGAAATTCTTTAACCTTATCAGCATTATGTATTTGTGGCCGGATTGTTAGAGCTATTTTAGCACGCTTATGAAATTTCGTATCACTATGCCTCTCAATATGAAACACATTCTTCTTCTTCTTTGTTTTTTTTTCTACCTATTAATAAGTCTCCGTCCATACAGAGCGAAATTTTTGACCACGTTTAGTTTGTTTATTATTAGCATTAACTTTTGGTGGCGACAGAACAATTTCCATAGAATTTCCAAGTATGGGTTCTTGATACTAATAATTCTGTTTTCTATATTATTTATATTTGTTGAATTTTCAGCAATTGTTCTAGATTGCCTTTGATTTTTGGATATATTTGTCGGACAGAATTTTGTTTGTTTTAAAGGACTGTTAATAGGTCACATTTGAAAAGAGAAAAAAATATGTCCTTGGTGAAAAAATTTTACGGGATTAAGTCCCCAAACCCATTGAGATCGCAACTTGAAAATTTAACTATTTACTTACTAACAACATTATGAGCAAGCATTATGAGTAAGCTGTAAGTTCCTTAAATTTCGTATTTTCCAAATTGAGAACTTTTGACAAGTTTTTTTCCTTTGTGTCACAATTCACAAATTTTATATTGTTTTATTACAAACATTCAATGTTTTTACAACACTTCTAATTAAAGTAAACAAATGATATAGTTAAATTAAATCATTAAATGCGTCCACTGAATCATTAACAAAACCGCAACCTTCCATGAAAAATTTACTGTTAAGGGGTTATACCTTCCAAAATTTTTTTATTTTTTCATTTTTTTTTTATGCCAAAACAACCCTAGAATCAACATCTACAATGCCCAAGCTCCGATCTAAACTCAAATTTTTTTTAAATCAATCGTAAATCAATAAAATGTCGATGAACAAGAATCCACAGGGTGAAAAGTGTCCGGTCGGAGTAGACTCTTGGTGTACTTGGCAGCGCAGTAAAGCGCTTGGTACCCTTGCAACGTACAAGCGCAACAATCCAATGCATAAGGACATTTTCAACGCAATAAAATCCATTTATGCAGAACTTAACTCCGACAATCTTCCGTCACGCTGCTTTTTGCGATTCTTAAGATTTATAGCATTTTGAAACTTCAAACGCGGATTTCTCGAAAACATGTTTTCAAAATCGGCGAGCAGTAGAACTCAATAATTTACATCCGATTGACTTGAAATTCTAACTGTAACTTCATCGTTGGATTATCTAGTGAAGTACAGACGATTTTAGCGATTGGTTAACAAAAAAAAAAAATTTATAAACAATTTAAGTCGATTTTTTTCGTCGAAAACACGATTTTTTGCTGAAATAATCGCCATTTCGCGAAAAACAAATGCTAAAAATATAATCATATGTACTTCACTAGCAAAACTCATGCAGATAATGACGAACATTTTTTTTATCTATGTGGAGTTGGACGAGACTTCTACTGTTCGCCGCGGAAGACCTTTTTGAAATAGCGGTTTACGGTAATCACTGCACAGCCGCCATTTTGTAAAAAAATTTCAACAAACAATTTTTTTCTCTTCTTCAAGAGTTGCTTAATCAAATGTTATATTATTTGTATGACATTAATCTCAAATGTCCTTAAAAAAATAATTAAAAAAGCCTTGTTTTTAGAGCGTTTGGGAGGTATAATCCCATAATTGGATTTAAGGTCGAACGGCAAGCAATGCGGTCTTAGTTATTGTGAGAAAGAAAGAAGAAGAAAATAAGGAAATCCAAAGGAAAGAAAAAGGAGAGGAGCGATTCAAATAAAACATTTTCTGGACAAGAATAGAGTTTCCTGGAGTTCTGCAGTTCTGTGTTCTTTATTCATTTCACAATCATCAATCACAGCGTTTAATGAACGAATCATAATGACATGTAGTAATATAGGAGCTTTAAGTATGAAGAAATGATAAGCGGAGCACTTTTATAAAAGAAGTAGTATCGGAGTACACTACTAGTTTTCGGAGTACAAATACTCCGATCGGAGTACAAACGCAAGCACTGGTCCCATTCTATGATATCCGGTGTTGATTGATGGTAATGATTTAAATTTGATGGTTTTACACCTTCTCTCTTCTTAATGAACATTAGTTCATCCCGGCATCACTTTATCATGTTTTGCCTGTTCATAGCAATTTCACCATAAGCAGAACAAATTGGCGATGAATTTCAGCAGCATATTTGCCCTTTTGCATACTTGGCGGGATTTAAAATTGACATGAAAGCATAATACAAACTTTTGTCTCATTTTACTACATTATTCCTAATAGAATTGAGATATTAATTGTAATTTGATCTTTACAGATTGTCTACCACAGAGATCGTTCAAAGCATTAAGCCAAATGTCTGAATCGTGTGCTAAATTGGCTTGTCGTCACGAAGTTCTTCCTATCGATGTCCTCATCGCTGTTTATATGGCAGAACATTTTTTACAAAATACTTTTGGACCAGGATTTTATCCTCCACCATTATTAAGAACAAATAATTATGTCGGGGATATTGATGTTTTCTTTAAAGAATTTGAATACTGGCTACAGGGATATATCGAAAGGTTTGGAACTGATATTATATAAAAATAAAAAATAAAATAATTTATTACACTTCTTAAATTAAAATAAAATTTAATCATATTATTATATACTCCACCATGGCTTTGATTATTTGAAATGCATCGCTTGCCGTCGATTCTATATATGATCCGGGCAGTAGATATCCATGAATGCCATTATCACCGAGATGAATTGTATAACTAAAAGGAATTCCAGCTTCGAATGTAGCAAAATAATCAGATGCACCTAGGAATTTACTTGCGCGTTAAATATGATTCTTAATTAAAAACTTTTTCTATAAACAAATATACTAACCGAATTTCGGAGGTATCATATCATTATTGGAATCTATTTTATATCGTGTATTGCTTCCAGATTTTCTAAGGCCATCAATTCCAACCATTGCGATATCTGTGAGATCATCTAGTTTTTGTGAACTGTAAGTTGAATTAAATTTCATCGGATACGTTAAAATTTGGCCATAGGAATGAAGAGATAGAAATAACTGAAATGGTCCTTATTAAACTGATTTGTATGCATTTGAATTGTAGCTGAAATACCTTTAATTGCTTTCGATGATCTATTAAAAATTTTGACACTGCTTTTGTTTCTGGTTCAGAAAATACAAATGGACCAGGAAAGAATTCATTGCACGGAGACTTGGATTTATCTTGCTGTGACCATTTATAATCCCAGTTCCTATCTAAATCAACTCCGTAACAAACTTTGTGCGTCTCTTCAGCTGGCTTAAACCAATTGACAGCTGCATCAAAAAATCCCATATTGTTCGCATTATGTTTTGACCTTGACTTACACCACAATCGATCGAATTCACGAGTATATTCATACCCATCCGGATTTAAAACTGGCATTATATACCACGTCACTTTTTTAATGGTTTCTTCTTCTTCTTGATTTGTAGTTCCTAATAATTGTTGGTATATAGGAAGTTGGATTAAAATGTCTGAATTGTATACAAAAAAAGTATTGATTAAAGTATTACCGTTATTTTTCATTATTTTCAAAATTTCATTAATGATCCAGGTTGCTGATGCTGGTCCAATCCATTCACGACCGTGAATTCCGGCTTCTATAAAAACTCCCATAATTTTGGACTTCTTTTTTGGTTTTCGTTTCTTTTTTGTTGCTGGCGATTTTGTCTGATTTGAGCTAAGTTTAATTATTACAAGTGGCCGACCATCATACGAACGACCAATATGAATTATATCCACAATCGTTGGATTACTTATTCGAATAGATTCCACAAATCTTAAAATGTCATCATAGCTGTAATACTCACTCCAATTCATTGTGAAACTTTGTAATTTTGAAGAGTTATTAACGTATTCCTTTCTATTTTCATAAAGGATAGCCTTGCCTACGTCGAAAATAAGCACTTCATAGTCGATATCTTCAAAATTTAAAGTTCCTTGAAAATCATAGAGAAATTGTTGTGAAATTAGGACATCTGTAAGACCTCTGTAAAAGCATATTAACCAAGCGTTATAAATATTAGAACATAATAGAGTATAAAAAATTACCTCAAGCTTGGGCCTTGTAGCCATTGTAATTTAGAGCCTTCTTTACTTTTTTGGTAGTCCTGAAGAGTGCGCAATTGTTCCTCTCCATTTGGTTTTAATCTCCAAATTTGGTATTTATCGTAAGTAATTTTCTGGGGAATATCATTTACCTCGTTCAATGGAGAAATTGGGTTAGCTGTTGAATTCACAATATGCTGAGCAAGAATTCCAATCCATTTTTGTGGATTCTTCATGGGATCTGATATAGTAAGAATAGGAACTGTTGTTGTTGCTGCTGTTGTAGCAGTTTGCTGATTGGGTTTTGATTTGTAATCAAACCAATTGAATAACCAATCTGAAATATTTGAGAAAGATTTTATGTTTATATAGAAATGCGAATAGGCAGCCTATTTTTTTATAATAGGATTTAAAGAGGATCCTCGCCGTAATATTTCACAGCTTGAAAGGAAGAAGTAATACGATGTGTTGCTAGATTCGAAAATATATTGTTTCAAAAGGTGCCACTAACTGAGACTAGGATGCAAACAATCTCTATCACCGATGATAACAAACTTATTAAGCTTGACAGTCTCTAGATCATTGATAGAGCCTAAGAGAGCGATAGGAATAGCATTGAGATTGAAGACCATGGAATAATGAAACCAGACATTACAAAAAACTATATCCGAATATCAATTAGAATATTTGTTGTAAGAAATAATCCCAACAATGGAACTGTTTTCGAAATGTCTCTATTAAACGATATCCCCACAAAATGGCTCTTTTTTTTATATGTATTTATGATTAGCTTTTGTTTAGACTACTGGTGTTTACTTGTAAGAAACAATTTTTTCTTCAGGCGAAGTTCGAATCGATGTAAGTGAGTGTCCGTCTTATCCTTTCATCGGTTTATTCAGTATCAAAAGTATTCGCAATAGCGGAAATTTATCGAACGATGAGAGCTGAATTGGAAGCTTACCGATAAATCTTGCGTCTTTATCTTTTTCAGTTATCTTTTAATTATAATTTTATTTGTCTGTTAAAATATCCCTCTTTTTTCTATACCTATTATCTTTCTATTTCAAATAAATAATGAAAATTGGAAATTATCGTTAAAACTTCTTTACTGCACGAGAACAGAATTAGCAATAATAAATCTTCAGTGGATAGCGTACTCATTCTTTACGGTAACCTAACTGCAATGATTACCTGGAGTTTTTGCGATAAAAAATTAACCCAATCAGTTGGCTGGACAGCGCGATCTTCATGCAAGACCACTTTTGTAAGTAGTGATACGACAACTATTATCCAGTTCCGGTTTAAGATAATATACATAAAGTAAAAATAATGTAAAGCTGCTGTCCTAGAGCATCAAATGAAATTAAGCACTTTTTTAATTGGAAACACCACATAATCTTCAAAACAAAACAAAAATTTTGATAATCCTCAGACACTAAGCTTTCAAGCACAAAATCCCCAAGCATAACACATTCGTCAGACTCGAAATATGCAAAGCACAAAATCTTCTACAGCACAAAATACAAATCTTTATTTTACCTTCCAAAAGTAGACTAGTCGCATTGACACCAGTGGCGTACCATGCATTTCTGATACCTGGTGCGAATCCTAAATTTGCCACCCACCCCTATTTTCGTAATTTAGCAAAAAACAAAATCTGTAATACTCTGTCACTATTTCAAATGAATTCAAAATAAGACGCATTAAATTAAAATTTCATTCTGCGTGTTTTTTGCAACGAAAACTCTTTGATACATTCGTCAATGTTAATTTGTACCTCTTGTTCGATTGCCAAAATAGCTAGATTTTCTAATCTCAACGTGGAAATTGTAGATCTTAAATAATTTGTATTCAGTTTGAATTTAGATAAGCTTATCTCACAACTGTCATTACTTATGGCAGCTGTGAGGAATATTGTCAGCATTTTAAATATAATTAGATAAACCTCGTTCAAGTTTGGACTCAAAAATAAATTTTGATAAATCCTTTGGGACGGAACCAATAAGTTTTTTCTTGCTGTCTGTTGTTGGTAAGAAGTCCGTAGACGCAAGTACTCAAGGTTAAACTCTTCTCTGTCAATATCCTGAGGAGCTTGGTCGAGGTTGCATTTCTCATCATCGACGCCCAATATTATTGCAGGCCTTAGGAAGGCATATTTTTCAGCCACATTCTGAAGCTGCTGGAATCTTTCTCGAATTTCAGCAGTTACTCCAAGTAATGAAGAAAACAATTTTTGTTTTAAATCGTTGATTTTGTATTGGAGCTCTCATTGGGTTACCCTTTGGTAACGTCATAAAAATGGGGCATCGTCGATTTTATATTCGAGCGAGGCGTTGCTGATTTTTGTTATACTTGCACAGTCTTTGTATGTTATTAGTTTGTATATGACCATAGTCTGCTGCCGCAGACAGGATTAGACAGTTAGGCCGTTCCCTACATCTTGCACATCTGGGCCATGGCCCCCTCTGCAGCCCACACGGTACGCCACTGATAGACATACAGTAGTTGAAAAAAAAGATCAAAACTCAAATGGAAAAAAACAGATTACATTATAAAAGGAAATCAAATATATTTAGCCAGAAGAATAAATTAAATTAAAAATAAATAAATAAATAATAATTGTCCTGGATCACTGCAGTATACGTGATACTAAGAAATATAGAAAAGGTAGTAAGCAAGGTTGCCACTTTATGACTATATTTAGTCATAAATCTACCACTATTTGAAGCCAATATTTTATATCTACCACTCTTACCACGTCAGAAAATATATGAATATTTGCCATTACTGCCACTAAAATATTATTCCAAATTAGTTAACTTCTTACGAAAATATCACAGCTTTGTAAATTTGTGTGGTAGTGTAAAAGCTATCCCTGGTAGACAAATCATGATGAGGTCATCCATGAGCTCCTCATGAGTAATCAGATGAACGTCCTGGTGAAATTTATTCGCGTTTGAATTAAAACCGGGAAAAAATCATTTATTTACTTATTCACAGATAGTGTGCATGAGATATTAAATTTCTTTCACTTACATATTTAGAAATGCTTCCGATTGCCAATCAAACTCTGAGAGGCAGAGGAGTAAGGATTTGGGCATAATGTCTTATTCAGCATATGGGCGACAGTCTTTCCGCTGAAGAATTCAAATTCAAATTCCATTTGTGTATTGGGTTAAAATATCTCAGATGTTGAAATCTTTGATGATACAAACTTAGTTGGTATGTATAAGGAAAATGCTAAATTAATATTAAACTAACAATAAATGAAAAAGAGAAGATAGAAGAAAAGAAAAGATTAAAGCTATAAATGACAAACTAAAGAATAATGAGAAATTGAAATATAAGCAATGGAACATAAAACTGATAATAAAACAAGAAAAAAAATTGAAACTTGAAAGTAAGCAATAACAAGAACTAATAGCACTGCAGGGAATGAGAAAGCATACAAAACAAAACAGGAAGCCATAGGTAATGGAAAAGAAAACTGAAAATAAAAAAAAAAACGACCTGGAAATAATAATAAGAACAAGAATCAAAGCGCATAGTTATTACGGAGTGTAGGGCAATGTCAGCCCGCATGACTCTTATCTGAAGCCAGATGACGGGTTAGCAGTACCCTGAATGAACTGGCCGAGCTCGTAAGCTGCAATGCCGCCGGTAGACTGTTCCAAAGGCGAGCAACATGAACAAGGTGAGTGCGTTCTAAAATTCTATGTTGATAGCGGGAAACACGCAGCGTTAAGTGCCTATCAGAGTTTAAAAAGCTTAGGTCGGAAAAAAGATATCCAGGATGCCTGATGTAGATGATCTTATGAAGAAAAATCAAATTTAACAATGTCATATAAACATCTAATGACATACCCAATAGACAGTTACGAAAGAGGGAAATGTGATCATATCTTCTCAATCCATGAATAAAACGAATGCAGTCATTGAAAGCGACATCGAGCTTTCTCCTACATATCGAATCCAAGTGAGGGAAGACAATGCATCCACTTGTGAAATAGGGCAAGAGAAGTGTCTTCACCAGCCTAGAGCGAAGAGCAGGAGACAGAATCCTTGCAGACAACCACAACCTTCGAAGTATGCCATAAATTTTACCAAATGTATTTTTAATGTGGTCGCAGCAATTCATAGAAGAGTTGAGGATAATTGCCAGATTTCGAACAGAGGTAACGTAAGGTAAAGCTGTGCCATTCAGAGTTACAGATGGAAATTGTGATTCATCAAGCCTTTCACGATTCAAAATCATGTAATTTGATTTATTAGGAATTAAAAGTAAGTCGTGCCTCTTGGAACACTCAGAAATTCTGTTCAGGTCTGTTTAATTCTCTCGACATAATCCTCTATCAGTCCAACCGGCCTATCCAGGTATATCTGGACGTCATCTGCATACAAGTGTATTTTGGAGTCTCTTATTACGTTGGGCAGATCATTTATGTACATACTGAACAATAAAGGGCCTAAGGTTGAACCCTGAGGTACCCCACACGTGAGAGGCAAGCTTCTCGAAAGTAAATTATGGACTTTGACTTGCTGAGATCGTCCAATAAGAAAGCTACCGATAAGTGATGCCGCAGATGAAGAAAATCCAAATTTGTTTAATAAGATGGTAAGGAGCTTGGAATGGTTGACCCCGCCGAAGGCTTTTGAAAAATCTAGGAGAGCCAGGACAGTCAGGTGATTCTTATCAAGCGCTCTACGAATGTCGAACGTTACTATTAATAAGGCAGCATCACAGCTGTGCCCAGCTCTAAATCCTGACTGCCACGGGGTGAGCAATTGATTTGATTCCAAGTAAAGTAAGATCTGTTCATGCATAAGCTTCTCAAGCGCCTTAGACAAAAAACACAACATACTAATTGGACGAAAATCGCTTGGGCCATTAGGAGATGCAACTTTAGCACTTTTCCAAATTCTAGGAAATTGCGAGGATGCCAAGCTCGTATTGAAAATGTGGAGCCAGGGCAAACAAATTTTTATAAAACGGGGCGATATTTGATCGGATCCCACTGCCTCAGACTTGACAGCATTAATGGCGTTAACTACTTGGACAACATCAACACAGTTAAAGCTGAAATCGCCTTCATATGGCAGATAATCTGGGACCTCAGAGGAAGTGGTAGGAGTAACATCTGAATTAGATGAGGAAGGGATGTTATGAGAAGTAATGTAGAAATAAAAAAAAATAATTTAAAATCAGTAATTTAAAATTTTAACTTAAGATCCGATAAATCACAAAAATCAATTGAAATTTTCCTAGTAGAATTGTCATGTGATACGGTGATAACAAGAATAAATATTTATTTATTGTGCTGGTTTAGTGATATGGGGAGCATTTTCATCATATCCAATGAGCTCTTCGATGAGATTTACTAAATGTTCATCGGGTTGGTTTACATAATAGCTACCCATGCGGGGCAAGAGAAAAAGTAAAACTGTGAGCAATTTCTACCAGGGATCTATTTTAATGAATCTACAACACCAGTGTGGCGAAAGAGTAGTAGAATCGAAAAAAATAGTAGTAAATTTGAAAAAAAAGGGAATAGAATTTCAAATATTCATTATATTATAATATTTATTAATTAGTATATTAGAGCATTCAACAATTCATATTGCACGTATGGTAATAAAATAAGTATATTTTTCTAGTTTCATTCTGAACTTACTTAGTTAAATTAGTTTTGGTTAAGCAACCTGCATGAAAAGTAAAACCATATTAGCATAATTTATTAGCTTATCGCAAGACCCAATCGAGATCATTTCCTATATAAAGCTGTTTAACTAGCCTCATACATTTAATAGTATTAATATTCAAACGATTTGTTTTCTTAGATTTTATCAAATTCAACTTAGATAAAAATCTTTCTGCGCAACAAACACTACTACATATGTGACAATGTAACACAATTTTAACATAAAATCAGCGAGATAACTAAAGTCATTTTCGTCTTAACACTTCTTTTGCTTTTTGCAAATTAACCCCCAAAATTGATAATAACAATCTTTTCACCGATTAGTGAACGCCATTGGGCATTTAAGATTTCAATATCACATGTGCTATGCGGAAAATCCTTAACAAGATTTTTTGATTGTTAGTGTTGTCAAAAAATGAAATCAATTTTTATGCTCATGATTTTTTCTTTTTATTTTAAGTATTTCATTTGCATTTGGCAAGAAAAAGGTAGCAGATCTACTCCGATTAGAGTATGGTGGGATCACTGACCTTCTACAGATGTATTAAATTCTCAATGAAGATAATTGGTGTAATTTTTTTCAAAGAGAAAGTAAATTTTATATAATGATGTTTGTTAAATTTTTTAAAAGTAGTTATGAGGGGCGGGCGGACAGAGAAAAGACGTTTTCTATATTTTTATTTGGAAAATACATTGACTGAAACTGGATTTCGTATAGAACTTATTATTTGAAGTTCAGCGGAATAGAGTAGGTAAACCGAAAAGAGAAAACTATAGAGAAGTGATCCCATTATAATGTCAGCAATTTCAGTAGTGTCAGCGGTCCATGTTATACATGCCTTTAATTAGGCTGTTTCCGAAAATAAAAAGTCTGTGACAGACAAACGGACAGACCCAAAAGATATTTTATATGGGTTCCGTTTTTCCTTTTGAGGTACGGAATCCTAAAAATTATAATATTTTCGATCTTTTCTCTGAATAAAGCAATTGGTATGCATTTATTTACATAGTTACTTACTTAGTTGGGCGGTATAGAAATACACAGATAAATTTTTCTTTTAACTTTACCTTATTGAAAATCTACGACTCAGTTCACAAACCCGTATAATTAACTATGTATGCGATTCCTATTGGATATTGAAGATTTTCATCAAATGCAGCGCATGCATCGTTTTCTATTATAATTCTGTGTTATTATTTTTGGAGTGTGTATGTGCGGTATAAAATTGATAGGGATAGGAGGAGGTTATCAGACATGTTATCTACGGTACCTCTTGTTATCAGACACGCTGTTAGTTATCCGATCCGAAAATGGTACCTGGTGTCAAATATGAATATGCCACATATGAGATTGATGAACATGAATGATCTTTTTTAATGATATCGTCGTATAGAGTTTACTCGATCACCTAAGCCTCACACTTATCCCTTCGACCAGCCCTTTCCCTATATACACACAACCTAATCTTCATCTACCCACGCATTACCCATCCTCATGAGCACTTTCTTTATATCCACTCATATTTATATCATATACTGTTACCTAGTGTTATTTATACAGGGTGTCCCGTGAACGGTCTGCTTAGACAAGCAAAAAGTGGTATGGGTGGTGGGGGGTAAATCCTAACGGTTTCGGAGATAAAAGGACTTAAAAATATTTGGGCATGTTTTTATAGATCACGATATAAGTTCTGAACGTGACACTCTATGACCATGATTTTAAATTTTTTAGATTGACTATCGTTGGAGCTTTCCAACGGTCCATAAACTTTTCTCTCCCCCTCCGCTTTAAGCTTTGGGCTAAACAAAGTTAAAATTTCTGAATTGTAACCTTTTTTATTTATTTAACTATTTTTTTTTATCAAAAAAATACGTCATGAACCCTTAATTTTTCATATTGGTTTTAAGAAGCCCAAAGACTTAGCTTTAAAATAACCTATTCCACTCTGTACCTAAAATGTAACCTTTTCTGCGATTTTTCTTATGTATATCCAGCGAAATCTTTTAATTAGTGCCAGAAAGTAGGCAATTATTTTTTGGGGACGAGCTTTTTAAGCCATTTTCGCTGGATATGTTCAAGAAAAAGTGCAAAAAACGCAGAAAGGGTTACATTTTGGGTACAAAGTATAGTAGGTCAGTTTAAAGCTAATCTTTTGGGCTTCATAAATTCAATATGAAAAATTAGTGTTCATAAGGTATTTTTTGATAAAAATAGTAGTTAAATAAAAATAAACCCGAGTTGAAATTCCGAAATTTTAACTTTGTTGCGCCATAACTTCAAAATGGAGTGGAGTATGGGAAAATCTTATAAACCATTGGAAAAGACCAACAATTATCACCATAGAGTATTACGTTAGGATTTAGCCCCACCACCCATTAAATTTTTAGCTTGTCTAAGCATGACCTATTCATAGCCTTCGAGTGCCAGACCGCTCACGGGACACCCTGTATATTTTTTTGATTGTATAGTTTCAACAACAAAATCTGAAAAATATTCCAAAAAAGTATCGCGATTTTGTCTCAACCTAACACTTAGCGATTCTGAAAGTCCAGGTTTTAACTAAGAATTATAATAAATAAGTAATTATAAAAATTAAATAAAACTCACCGCCATTACCTTCACCATTATCACTTATTGGTGTAGTTGCCTTTCCTTGAGTATTGAACCAAGAATCAATCCAACTTGGATCTTCAGTTGTTGGAGTCTCTTCAATTTTATTATTTTCATCTTCAGAACTAAACCAAGACCATAACCAAGATCCGAATGAGTTTTCATAATTGGATATATCATTGTTCGTATTAATTTTATTGTCATAAACCAAATTATGTGGGTTCTTCTGTTTTCTGTAGTCGGTGAGCGGAAATCCTGTGCTAAAACGTAGATCAGTTGTGCCAGCCATTATCTTCCGTATAACTCTTCTTATGGGTTTTATAAAATCATAAATGTAATCAAAAACTCCTAGAAAGTCATAATCTTTAACGATTTTTCGTTTATGTCTGTTCTTAATTCTTTCTTTTGTTCGAGATTCGATGTTTTGTGGTTGATCTTCATCACTCTCCATAGACAGATTTATGTCCTCACTATCTTCTTCTTCTTCAGGATAATCATAATAGGAGAAGTCATCGAAATTGAAATAGTAATCGTCGTAATAAATATTTTGCTTAGATTTTTTGCATGGTATTGGTGTTGTTTTCGGTTGTGTTGGAGGTGGCATTTTTGATCCTGTCATTGATGATTCACTGCCAGCTGGTTCACCAGAATATTCACTTGTGACATGAATGTGTGTGGTTAAATGATTTTTGTGTAAATTATCGGCTTCACTAGAATTGAATGGAATAAAGTTATTTTGAGTATATCGAAGTTTTGGGGATTCTGTCATTGAAATAGATCGCTTTGAAATTTTTCTTTTCTTGGAAACTTTCCTTCTTGGAGTGGAATTTAAGGTATTTTTTTGTAACTGTGTACTTGTAATGGGCTTTAATGTAGACCTCGTTTTATTTAAAAATCGCAAAAGTATACCCTGTGGAGTTTCTAATTGTGTTGCAATATCCTTTTCATTACCAATTTTCTGTGATCCATGATAAATTTTTAGATTCGTCACTTCTTCTGGTTGACGCAAATCTTTTTTCTCATTTTGGAAATGTGGTGAGAAAGGACCACTTCTCTTTTCAACAACTTTTGTAGTTGTTACCGTATCCTCAACATATTCGTAAAGGGTATCTAAGACGTCCGTAATCGTTTGAACAATATCTGTATTGGAATTGTTTTTCTTCTTCTTCCTACTTTTCTGTGGTTTCTTGTTACCATCCCCTTTTCTATTAGGCTTCGAATTACACTCAAGCTCATATTGTTTTTTAAGCTTTAGCAATTCTTTTTCATGTTCTTCCTTTGTGATAAACATTTTTAAAGGGTATTTTTGTACGGATGTTACATGAGAAGGATTGTTTTCAGCAGTGTTGACAACATAAATTAATCCTCTTTTTGGATTAGATGAATATCGCTCCAAGGTAGTATTGATTTTAGATTTTTTTACTATTCCCACTAATCCATTTTTTTTATGATCACTCAATGGAAATCCACTTATACTTTCACTACTACTAGCATCATTGGTATTAACTCCATTCACATTATTCAATTGATTTTTAATAATGTTATTATAAAAACTATCGTCAAATCTTTTCAATTTACGATTTTTCACATTCTGCAACTGAAATTTTGGCACATATTGAGGATTTACTTTGACGTTATTCAAACTTGACCGATTTTCCAAAGGCGATGCAGCTTTATTCTCTTCCGAATTAATAGATTCAAATGCATTTTGTTGAGAATAAGTAAATTTCAAAAATAAAACAATTGCGGGAACTAAATAAAAATGCATTTTTCGTGCTATTCACTTGGACACTTACAAACCAAATAACCAATGTCGCTTCATTACGGGATGAACATGTCAATTTGATCTGTGAACTGTGCGATATGAATCGAAGCATATCGAAGTTAATAATTGATGGGATGTCTTGCACGCAGCTCTTATGATGGTAAATACTTTATTTATATGGTTCAGGTATTTTGAATATGCTGTTGGCGATAAGGAAAACCCCATCTTACAAGTAGTACACGATAGCTGTAATTATTTTTTGTCACCGAAGCATGTTATATGTATATCTATGTACTTACAATGATTCGGTTATATACTCATAGTTGCAGTTCACGCTCCAAAAACCTAGTTATATTTGAACTTTATAACTGGTCAAGATAATATCTTTAGGTGCTTATTTTACATCTTTTAAGTGTTTTTGTTTTTATTAAAATTTTGAAAAAGGAAATTTTGGTATCTATGTATCTAGAAGTGAAAGTGTGGTTGGTGAATGTAAATAAATTAAATTAGAAAACTTTCGTTCGCAAAATTAGAGTTAACCAAAAACTTGTTTGGCTTTTTTAATACATCCGTTCTAAATTATTTCTCCTTTAACTTGGCATCTTTACGTGGATTAGAGAATACAGGAATAGTAACCGTCTTCAAGACAAGTATGTATGCTTCAAGTGAACATCCCACAAAGGACTCAACATAGGGAGAGATATGAGCAAATATACGCAACCGCTGAATAAACTGATAGTATCGTTGAAAACGACATTCGATTGTCCTTGGCAATCAGAATCGAGCTTGAAAAAAATTAAGCTGCCAAAAGTTAAGTGAAATAATCCCAAAGATTTAGCAAGTTATATACGCATATGAATCGATAAAATGCTAGCCGACATTCTTTAACTGACATACACTTTTCTTAGAACAGAAGAGACGTGGTTGCAGCATGTAAGCCGCTGATTTATTTTTATGTCTAAACTTTAGACTGAGTTTGAGTATGGTATAGTAGTACCTACTGTTGATTTTTATCGGAGGCAATTCACTACGATCTAGATTTCTCCTGTAAAATGCTATACAGTTTAACTTGAGCGGATTTGGCGTTAGGTAGTCAGGTATTCTTTGCAAATTGTCGCTTAGTCGAGAGACGCAGTCCTCGACAAGTCCTATTGTTCGGTCAAAATAGATCTGCACGTCATCAGCGTAAAGGTGGACTTTTGAATCCTGTAATATCATTGCGAGAAGATCAGTGATGTAGCAACAAAAGAGAAGCGGACCTAATATTGATCCCTGGGGATCCCACCGCTAAGGAAAAGTTGTGACTAAGTGGTAGTATTCACTTTTACTGATTGACTGCGACGCCCTGGAAAGCTTTTGATGAAAATAATTGCTGTGGTCGAAAAACCACCGAAATATTGCTGGAGATTACTAAACAGTCTATTGTGATTCAATGAGTCAAAAGCCTTGCTGAAGTCCAAAAGAATGTCTTTTTTCCCACTGTGTCGTATCTCTTCTAATAGCCTTGCATTTCTGTGGTCCAGATATTTGTTCTTTATAGAGCATCCTTTATGATTTATTTTTTTCGACTGGATAGCTTTCCGTACGGAGTTATTTTCATGTAACTTTTAACTTTTCCCAATTATTTTTTAGATATTATTTACCAAACTTTTTGCAAAATGCGGCCATAAATTCTGCAGTTTAGTCAACATGCTTTTCTTTCCGCCTAGTTTTGAAGGGTGTCCACCCATAAATTGCCTAACTAACTAGGAGTCAGAGTACTCGTCTACTTCTTCTTTTATATTCGAAATGCGGAATTATCCCAAATCTTGTAGTTCTGAATTCATTTCTCTCGGCTATTAGTTATGCTGCTATGTTGACGAACCTTATCAGGCTGAGAGGGCTTACCTGCTTTTCTTTCACCTTTGTTTGTTTGTTTTTAAGCTCAATAACGGACAATCGGTGCTCATATCTTGACTAACTACTTTGTTCATTTGTACATTTCTCTGTACTTTTTACTCTTGTACATGAATCTTAGTCAATTATTAGTCGCATACTCATCCTTATTGGAAATATCTGATTCCCTTTCGGTATCGCTTATCGAAGTAAATCTTGTTGTCATTTACTTTTGCATTTCTACCTAACAGAAGTTGTACATATTCATTTTATCATTTCGGTGATCAATTTTAGATGTTCTTATACCATTTATGAGTTTATCACCCAAATTAAGATTTCCTACGTTAAGGTCTGAATTATCGGATTAGATTCACTGTTTCTCAATGGCTGAGATACGATACTGAGCCCATATTTCTTGAAGGATCCAAGCTGTAAGCGTAACCCCTGGAACAGAGCGAACGTATCCACCACGCAGGGGTAAAGCCTAGTACGGAGTTCAGGTAAAAAGTGACATTTCCATAAAAATTTTACCGCTGGTAAAATTTCAAGCAAAAATTTTACTGAAGTCTTTACTAGTGCAGGGGCCCTATTTTTGAATAACAAAGGCAGATTCCATATTCGTTAAACTGTCAAAACCATTCGAAATGAATGTGCATGTTGTAGGTATTCTTGAAATCCGTATTTATTTTTTTCATATGCAAACAATTCGTTATATAACGAATTCGTAAAAACCATTCGTAATTCAAGAATATGGACAGTGACGGAGTTCACTGGTAAAAAG
Source organism: Dioctria linearis (assembly GCA_963930735.1). Lineage (NCBI taxonomy): Eukaryota > Metazoa > Arthropoda > Insecta > Diptera > Asilidae > Dioctria > Dioctria linearis. Next base: position 64,542,478 of record OZ005742.1, on the reverse strand, counting down.
TCTCATTTTTTCTATTATTTGATAGATGGCGTTTTGTGAGTCGAGCATTTTACTAACGATTTTAAGAAATGCTGGTAAAACTTTGACGTTTCTTTGATTGTTCACAAAGCGAGTATATTTAGTATTTCCCGTGGATTTCCTTGACGACAAGACACCGATATGATGATTTATATTCTTTATAAATAATAATAACTTAACATCTTTAAAAATACTTCCGATTAATTGTGACTTTAACAACTGTCACTTCGTTTTTCCACACAAAATTTATGTCAATTTTTTACCAGCGTTAAAATACTTTTTTTTTTTAGACCGCGTTAAATTTTACCAATACCCAAATTCCACACTAGGCTTAAGGAGTGTTTCAGCCAAATTTCACGCATATTTAGATAGAGAAAGGACAGTCTATATTTCACTTTGTCGTTGTCGTTGAATTGTGAATGCCGCTTAACGCAAAAAACTATCTGCACTCTACTTGTTTTGCTCGAATAAAAAATTTTTGCTCATACAGGGTGTTTCACAAGTGGTGGATAATAATGAAGGAGGCGATAGGTCATGTTGAGGAATGAAAAAAATTGTATGGCAGAGGGGGTGCATTCTCAACTATTTCCGAGATAATCGGGGTTAAAGGACTAAGGGTACGCGAAACATAGGTTTGTACTAAAACAGTTATATATCTTAAACGACAAACAGTAGAAAGATGGTCGGGGTGCTAATTTATAGAGAACCTCCTGCACTTTGATTCAATGTGTCAGTGCTTCTTCTACAGTATGTAGTGTAGAAGAAACGAACTGCCAAACTTTAAGTTTCAGCTTTTCTACCTCATTTTTGTGTGTTTGAAGCAAAAGAACTAAAATAAAAACCTTATAATTTTTTTTCTGTCTTACTCCAGTTCGAAGCTAAGATTGTTTTCTTTAAAACGCACTTTGTTTTCATTTTGTACCTTTTACCGTTTGGGAGTTATGACACAAAAATTCTTCCACTAAATGTAGAAGAAAATCGGGATAAGTATTATAAAATCATAAAATATACGCCTCTCATTTTGAATACAAAGTAGAAAGTATCATGAATCGTCATTTTCTACCTGCTGGCATCTCTTTTGGTTGGAAAGTTGCGTAAATTTGTAATTAAGGATGGCTTACCTGACATCCTTTTAAAGAAAAAAGCAATTTATTACCTGCAACTCATCTTATAACGGAGTTAATTACTTGGACTTTTTTCGGAAAAAGAACTTCGAGATCTTATGGACGATCTACCTCTATCAATAACAAGAGATATCATTTACCAGCACGATGGAGCACCTGGACACACCGGACGAAATATCCTGCAGTGGATGAACACCAATTACCATAAGTGGATTGGCACGGCCCTTTTCCTTGGCCACCACGGTCTCCTGATTTAACACCCTTAGACTTTTACCTCTGGGGAACTATGAAGGAGATTGTGTACGCGTCGGAAATATCATCAAGAGACGAACTTATACACAGAGTCCAAGAAACTTCCAACAAAATTAAAAAGGATTTGGCATTGGATCTATTAAGCGTAGAGCTTTACTTTGTATTCAAAATGACGGGGGGCATTTTGAAAATATTTTAAATAGTTAATGTTATTAATTGTTCTTATCTCGATCATAATAAATAAATATAAAAATGTTGTTTATGGTTTTAATACTATTTCATATTTTCTTGCAAGGTAGACTTTTCATGCATTGGAATAATTTTTGTGTCATAACTCACAAACGGTGAAAGGTACAAAATGAAAACAAAGTGCGTTTTAAAGAAAACAATCTTAGCTTCGAACTGGAGTAAGACAGAAATTAATTTCTAGAGCTCAATGAAAAGATAACCAAATAAAAGTCGTGGGTGTTACATTTCTAGAAAATTTTCATTTGATACTGATAAATCAGACGAACAGTGTCTAGGGAAATATCGAAACTCTTTTAAACATCTATTCGTAAGACTTTGATAAAACTTCTATACTTCTACAATGAAAAGGTAACGCAATTCTCGGGCAGTAATAACTTCTGCCCCCCCCCCCCCCCCCACAATCCCAGCGGGAGTCACGCATCTACGAAAAGTGATGCGTGTACCTCGGGGGTATAAGTGGTATGATATGATCATTAAATGGACAAGTCTGTAGATATTCGCAAATATTTACATATATACCTTTCTCAGATTTAATTCAACTAATTTTATTTTTCAACAGATTTCAGAAATAATTCAATAATATTTTTGAAACTATATTTGAGATTTTTCCCTTTATATGTATCTTATCTGGAAGAAATAATGAATTAAGTTTAAAAATTGTTGATTTAATTTAAAAAAAACGCGTTGAATTATTTTTGAAATAAATGTTGAATTTAATTTGAAATTTGTTGATTGACTTGTGTAAGTTGTTGATTTTTTTTTGAATATTGTTGAATTATTTCTGAAATCTGTTACAGGTTTTTCACATTAAGTTCGCCCTTTTGCAATTGGAATTCATCCTTTTGCAAATTAAATTCACTTTATTGCAAATGAAATTCACCATTTTGCAAATGAAATTCACCATTTTGCAAATGAAATTCACCATTTTGCAAATGAAATTCACCATTTTGCAAATGAAATTCACCCGTTTGGAAATCATGTACTTTTACATATATATTACATTTAAAAAAACACTATATTAATTACATATTAAGAAATCAAATATTTTTATTATAATTCATTATTACATATGGCCATGAACATATGTATGAAAACAAAAAAATTCAAAAATGTAGTATCACATAGTCTATAACGGTTCTCCTGCAGCAGCACCTGGTAACTTAACATACATATTCATGTAATAATTATAAGAATTTGCTTACGTAATCGTTCCAATAGAGTTATTAATTACATCTACCAAATTTTCACGATTTAAAGGATCAGCTAACAAATTTCTTGCATTAAACTTGATTTTTGAAAATACTTCTTCAATGGGGTTAAGCATTGGAGAATATGGTGGGAGAAAAAGTAGAGTATGCCTTGTCTGACCAACAAGATCACGCACTTCCTGCATCTTGTGGATACTTGTGTTGTCCAAAAGCAGCCAAACTTCGCTCAGATTATCGTCTTCCAATTTCTGAAATAACTCCTTAAGAAAGTTGCAGAAAATATTTGAGTTGAGTGTAGACTGCTGAATTACTTCTTGGCATATTATTCCGTGTACATAATTTGCCGGAATTAAAGAAACATTTCGTCCTCTAATCGTTGGCATGGTCACGCGAGCCGGTGTGTTAACTCTCGATCGTGCTTTTGACCGGCGAAGATGACAATTGAACCCCGACTCATCAATAAATATAATTTTCTTTCGCTCTTCCGGAGCATTGCGAGAAAATTGTACTGCATATAGTTTGCGCTCCTCAATTGTTCTTTGGGAACTACGACGACATTTTAATGTAATCCGCAACCGTTTCAAGCCATTCCTAATGGAACTAATGCTTAATTGTGTATGTTCAGATTCTAAAATTTTTTGGCTACTATTTTTTTATGTTATGGAAGGGTTTTCTTCAATTATTTGCTCAATTTTGTTTAATATCACTGTAGTTAATTTAAGAGGCCGATTACCACCTCGCCTTTTCTCTAGCAACCCACAATTTTTGTTGTATTGGTTGATAATGGACTTCGCCATATTTTTATTTATCTGCCGATTCATCGATTTTTTTATCTTCATTGTAGCAGTTTATTAAGATTTTTTTTATCAGGACTTATACGGTTGTATGTATGCGGACGATTTCGATTTCTAACGGGACTTTCAAGGCTTGACTCAGGAGATGATGTATTCATTGTGGCCCTTAAGTTTTAAGAATGAAACCATTAAAACTATTGAGTCTTAAATATCCATATTTACCTTACACCAATAACACTATTTACATAAATGTATAAATCAACTGAAATTATTGAAATTATCACAGGGCACAGCAATTACTTTTGTTGGAATAATCTATGAAAGATTATTTATACTAATTGAACAACATTTCTATATTAACGGGGAATAGTATCCCATGAAGTAATTCAGCAGTCTACAGTCAACTCAAATATTTTCTGCAACTTTCTTAAGGAGTTATTTCAGAAATTGGAAGACGATAATCTGAGCGAAGTTTGGCTGATTTTGGACAACACAAGTATCCACAAGACGCAGGAAGTGCGTGATCTTGTTGGTCAGACAAGGCATACTCTACTTTTTCTCCCACCATATTCTCCAATGCTTAACCCCATTGAAGAAGTATTTTCAAAAATCAAGTTTAATGCAAGAAATTTGTTAGCTGATCCTTTAAATCGTGAAAATTTGGTAGATGTAATTAATAACTCTATTGGAACGATTACGTAAGCAAATTCTTATAATTATTACATGATTATGTATGTTAACTTACCAGCTGCTGCTGCAGGAGAACCGTTATAGACCATGTGATACTACATTTTTGAAGTTTTTTTGTTTTCATATACATATATGTTCATGGCCATATGTAATAATGAATTATAATAAAAATATTTGATTTCTTAATATGTAATTAATATTAGTGTTTTTTTAAATGTAATATATATGTAAAAGTACATGATTTCCAAACGGGTGAATTTCATTTGCAAAAGGGGGAATTTCATTTGCAAAATGGTGATTTTCATTTGCAAAATGGTGAATTTAATTTGCAAAAGGATGAATTCCAATTGCAAAAGGGCGAACTTAATGTAAAAAACCTGTAAAAAAAAAGAAATTAAGTTGAATTATATCTGAAAAGCATATAGCCCTCAGAAAACGTACATTTTCGTTATTGAAAAGATTGAAAAATTCACACAGGAGAAATATTGGTCAAAGCAGCCTTAATTTTATTTGTCGTTATTATACATTGAGTATGCGTCTTTAAGGCAAACATATATTATTTATATACTTCGCGAGATAAATTTCGACCACATATAATTATGGAATTGCATCTTAACTCTGAGTTATATTTCACCATTTTAATTTACACAGTTTTAAATCTTTACATTTAATGTTGACAATTTGTTGCCAATAATAAATGTGATTAAATTACATCTCTAATTTAAATTAAATGAACTGTGTAAAAATACATTTTGTACTGCAACAAATTTATGTAAAATGTATGTAAAATTACAATGTTGTGTGGAATTCCTTTACTATAAGCATTGTAAGATTACACTGTTGTGCGGAATTCGCTTACCATATGTATTGTAAATTTACATTTTCGTGTGTGTGTAGGTGTACCCTATGAGTGCGGTAAATTAAAATTTCACATCTGATGGATTAGCGTATTTAAAATCCTTGCGCTATTTTATTTCATCCAAATGTTCGTCTCTAAAATTTGGAATTCGCGTTCATCATCTTCCGGAAATAAGCTGGCGATATGTTATTACGAGTTGTTACTTATGGACATAGATATGACGTTAATTAGGGCTATTATTAATTCTTTTGGAATGCCATTCCATTCAATCCGAAATTGAATTGGGATTCAAACGGTATATATGTGCCAAAAAAAAAAAAATATCTTATTTCTAATAAAATATGTTAGTTAACTACCTACTTAGATGGCTGATGATTAATTATTAGACGAATTATGTAGTTTTACTATTTCTGTCATAGATTTTTTGGAACCTCTGAGTTTAATTCAAAGAAAAAATATTTGTAAAATTCGTATGTTTATAATATCTGTCCTAGAGTGTAAATTGTAAGTACAAAACCAAAAATTTTTAACAAATGTCTCTTTAAAACTATTTTATTGTGAATTGACAAGTTCATTATCAGTGAGAGTTTAGAATGCAGGCTTGTTTCCAGTTTCTGTAAGCAAGAAAGTACGAAAGGTGAAAATGTGTCCGAATTAAGTATTAAATCTGCTCTACAAAAAATATTTCTTTTCTACGAATTCTGTTCATAAAATTAGAGCTATTAGTATAGTGAGTATACATATCAAATAAAATACTCATAGTAAATGTTTTGAATCAGATTATATATTTAAGTGTAAATAAAGACATAAATCATGTATGAAAAAATATGTGCACGTGCACATTTGTACATCCATACGTCTAATTAAAAATGTAAAGGAAGTTTTTCTACCTCGGTCAGTAGGCTGTTTTCAAAATGTTCTCGCGTTTGAATTTTCAAATAAGCCATGAGTCTGCTAACTGCTTGCAGATTTCTTAATCTAATGCATGTAAAAATGCTTGTTATAATCTTGAACACTTTTTAATTTAATTTTGCACTCTGTACAATTAATAAAGAAATTAATTTGACGCAATACATATATGTACATTCACACAGTCAATAAATTCTAAAAGATATAAAATGAAATATATTACTTATATCTTCACACATTAAAATTAATTTTAATTTACGAAACAACTAAGGAACAAACTAATTTGTTCAAATTCCATCGAAAAATTGATGAAATTACTGATTTCTGCTAAACAACAATAAACATGCACAATTTTTGCCCTTTTTCAATGGAATTTTAAATTTTTGGTATTGTAAAATTATGATGCAGCATTGCCAATTCAAACTGATCAGCACATAAATTTATAGTTTTGTACGAATTTTCAATTTTCAATCGATTATCAACATGTACATCCTCTAATATTATACACGGATACATCGATGTAGTCCATGTTATTTTTATGTATTTTCAGATAAACGTGTAAAATTCATACAAAAACTTACAACTTTTACCATATTTAATCTATGGTGTTTAGACAAAAGTAAATATCTCCAAAAATTTACGTTGTGCTACCTACGATGTTGTGCGGTTTTATTCGAAATAATATCCAGTTTTTTTGAAGCTATCAATTTGGGTTCATCATTTGAATCATTTTGAAGAGAAGTTGGGTTATGTAACGACAGATAATTTTTTTTCAAACACTTTTATATATATAACTTTAAAATGCAATTTTTGGAGATATGTAATTTTGACTAAACACCATAGAAATGTAGTGAATTTATAATAAGTTTTTACTGTGTAGTAAGCTGGGAGCAGTGTTGCCTCCCTAATACATACAATTGTAATAGATATTACTACAATTTTCATTTAAAAAAATCTTCTTCTCACTAACAGAATTCTACTACACATTTCATTCTGTGAATTCGGTTGCAGTTGCAGTAAAATCTTACCTTGGCCGATAACCGATTTCGATATTTTTATTCACAGCCGATTTTGAGATTGATGCAAACTTCACTTAGTGGTGAAACGATTGTTTCTTTCAGTTCATGCACCACGTACTAACGCTTGCCCGGCCCGCCAATTAAAACCAATGCCAGCCAACCAATAAGAAGTTTTCTTTATAAGTACGAGCCCGCACAACAGTTTTTCATTTGATTCGAGAAGCTTCTACTGCATTGCAATTGTGCAAGTCAGTTTGTTGTTTCTTTGGAGCCGTTTAATGTGGAAGTGGTATCATGTTAGATTCTACTTCATTTTATCTTAATCTACTACACTTTTAGTCTGGAGTCTACTACACCCTATAGCCTAATTGGGGCAGTGATAGTAGGGTATAGTGTGTAGTAGATTCCAGACAAAAAGTGCAGTAGATTCAGATAAAATGTAGTAGAATTTAATACAACACCTCTTCGTCATTAAAAGACTCCAAAATATGAAACAAAGTATCTTTTGAAGGAGAAAAACGATTTATCTTCAATAACATAAAATTAAAACATATACCTACTTCCTTTTTAAACTTAAGTTCATTTTTTTATTTTTTCAATTATATCAATTAATAATATATATATATATATTATAATATAATAATTATATCTTTTCATAAGCACCTCCATGGTATTTAAACTTGTTTGAATAATTAATGAAATCTGTTGATGGCGTCCAGATTTCATCGTCTTTGCAGTTGACAAGTTCCTTGCTGAGAAGGATGTTCTCAATAGTATGTATTGTTACGTGCAATAGAAAGAGACAACTGGTCACATCTGCTGGCAATGAAGAGCAAACGACTTCAGGTTCGGAGAATCGATTATAAGGTTCAGGAATAATAATGAATAGAATAGTAAAGAAGCTTATGGAATAGAACACTCCAGAATAATCCGGAGAGCTTCTAGGGTATAAATATAACAGTTGTCACCGCCAGAAAAAGAGTCTTGTCTTAGACGTTGCAGTGTTAAGAAGCGAAAGTAATAAAGAAGCGAAAGTGTGTTATTAGATTGCGATAATTGAAAGTACAGTGTTAGCGATAATTAGAGTTGAGTTGATTAAATGAATTTTTGTGAATTTTATATGATTAGAGTGTAATAAAGAACTTATATATTAATTATTTAATATTGTGTTTTAAATAACGAACCAAAGGCCACGCTCGCAACAGTATTTATACTCAACCTGTTTGTTGTTTTTTGTTTTTAGTAAATTAAGTTCTGAAAAAACCCTTTCCGCTGTTGCACTGCCATGTGGCTATTTTCTTCGGATCAAGGAATTTTAGCAGCTTTAATTTTTCATCAGCGAATCTAAATCTCTTTTTAACTTGTCTGCACAATTCAATATGGAATTTAGAAAGTCGCTCTTTAACTTTCAGCACATCAGGCATTTCGATTTTTTCTTCCTCAACAAATAACTCAAATTCTAATCCAAAGAAGATATGTAGATGAAATTGTCAGGTGATTTTTGATATCACTATAAAATTGACATGAATATCCTTGTAGGCCTCTAATTTAATAAAAATTTTAAGTAAATCAGTAAATAATTTGATTGCCATTTCCTGTAGTAAATGAATCTGGGGATTTTCAGACTGAAAAAGCTTATTCATTCGGTTTATCTGATTTAAGACAAAACAAAAGAAGATTAAGTATAATTTTGATTCAGTACTTTTTAAGAATTCTAAAACTTCCACTGCATTTGATGATTTAGAATCAGCTTCTTCAAAGCAAAATAAGGTGAAATAATGTATTAAAGACTGCCATTGCTCCAAGACTCTCCGTACGACAGCTAAACTCAAAATTTTATGTTGTTTGACATCGAAAAATTCATGAAAATCTTTAAATTCTGCTTGCCGTTTCGAACTGTATGCAAAGTGTGAATAGATATTTTTTATATTTTTTCCTATGCTAGCCGGTAAAATTTTTGTAGCTGCTGATGCAGCTAAATGTAATAAATGGCAAGTACATCCTATATAGAACAAATGTTTGTTAAGTCTTTGAAGTTTTGTTTTGACTCAATTTAAACTGCCAGACTAACTGAGGCATTATCAGATGCTAATCCAATTAAATTCCCAATAGGTACTTTGAATTCTGTGAATTTATTAATTATAACTGAATACCTATATACTTTCAGCATTGAAAGATTTAAGTTGCAATAAACCCAGAAATGTGTCCTTGATACAATTTTGTTGTATACTGAAGTATCTGACAACTATAGCCAATGACTTGATGGTGCTAATATTAGTGGTTTCATCTGTGATCAATGAAAATACATTATTCTGTATATCAGATATTATTTGTTTCAAGGAATATGTCCCCAAGATGTAATTTATTGTGGCAGTACTCTTTGTTCTTTTTGACTTTATGTCTTTAGAAATTGATGAATCTATACACACTTTTTGCAGTAACAATCGCAACGTATCCATTACGGGAAGTGGCAAATGATTTCTTATACAGAACATCACACAAATTAGCTCTGATCTGATTTTACCAATTTGAGCTTGAAATGGGCTTCTTTTTTACATCATGTCATTAATAGTTTGAATCTTTTTAGAATCTTCCATTTTTTGCTTATGACATTTGCTGAATTTCTCATGTCTTTCTAATAATGTTCGATTATTAGCTAAACTTGTGAAGCACATTTTACAAAAAGCACTAGAATTTACTTTCTTCAACCACGGAAAACAGATTTTCCATTCCGGTCTATATCGCTGGATATATTTTACTGCATATAAAATTCTGTTTATAGACTTACGGTTCATTCTCTGAATATACCAAGGCCCCATTTTCGCCTTTTTCTAGATCATTTTGCGTTTTTTCTAATTACTTTTCTCTTTGCTCTCCATTGCATCCATTTCTGTTAAAATATTTCGATTGAAGAATTTCAATACTGTATCACATAAAAAGTTACTTACTTGGTATTAATTACTTTAAAATACCGCTTCATAGTTGATTTCATAATATTTTAAAATAAATTAATGGAGATGATGATTAGAAAAGTCATACGAACCGAAACTTTATCCCCTTAAGGTTGACTAGCGGATTTTCTTCCAGTATTTTGACAATCTTGTAGGTATGTACATACATTTCTAAAGTTTTAATTCCAGACATGCAATGACGTTATTCAACATCTGTTTAAGTAATAAATTTTTAAATGATTATAAAAAAAATTTCCGTAAAATTGGGGCCATCACTGGCTGGGAGTCCTGAGATGTTAACTAGTGAACGAGTTAGAGAGCTGAAATTTTGCACATGGCCTTTTTAAAAAAAAAATTGTAGATAAAAATTCGAAAATGCGACAAATCGGATAACTCCTTCGTAAGCGTGCTATTTGAAATTTCAATTTTCACTATATATTTGGATACTGTGTTAGAACTCGTCGACATAGCGAACTGAAAATTTGTACACGGTATTTTCATAGAAATAGTAAATTTAAAATAAAAAATGGATAAAATCGGAAAACCCCTTTTTGGTGTTGCAATATACAATTTTATTTTTATTGTACTGAAAAGTTCTTCAAAATATGCAATTCTATGAAATTGGCTACAATCATTTTTACTGTCCAACGAACTGTTTTAGAAATATTACTTATAAAATATATGCGCAAAATCGCTTAAACAGTCGAAATTATATACAGGCATTTATCTAGGATATCGTAACTTTTTCCCTTGCTTTATTTTATGTTTATGTTATTTCTACAAATTATTTATTTGTCTTTTTTTCTTTGTTTTTTACTTTTATTCTTGTTTTCAGTAAAGTTATTAATTTGCTTGTTTTTGACATTCATATAGTTTTCTTAGTTTAATTATGGAGGTCAAGTGGTTATATAATATTTTTTTTTGCTATATTGTTAAAACATTTTCAATAAATTAATAATTAATTTCTCCTTTTTCTAAAAAAAAAAAAATTACCAATTAAAATATGACTTTGTGCTTCCCATTTTGTTCTTCTCTTTTTTTCTTTTTGTTAGAAATTTATTCGTGTGGTGATAATAATTTAACACTTTATAATCTAACAATAAATATGGAAATATAATTGAGATTGTTATATCTACCTCAATCTATATTATGTACGTAATATGTAAATGAATCTGTCGATTTAAGCAAAACGAAAAGAGAAGTATAAGTGGGTTTAAAGATAATAATTGCGGTATAGCAGCAGCATCATCAGTCGAAGAGGTTAAAACTCACGTGATGTGAAAAAAAAGCTTTAATCAACCACCTCCAAAACCTGGGACTCCCCCAGAGAAGAAGAGTAATTTAATTGTGCGGTGGTCGGTGGTGGTAAAGTTTGTATAAACAAAAACTGATGAAACATAGGTACACAGCATCCAGCAGGCGTTGATCTTTTATAGAAGTCAGTAGGCTTGTGTGATATTTTCCGATCTAGAAAGGTATATCTATATATATTACATATGTAGTTAAGTAGGTAACTGTGAAGTGTATTTAATAAATCATAATCTTATCAACAGCTGTAGTATACTTAAATCTCATAAGACCCCCAACAATAATAGAAAATCCTTCGATCTTCAGGGTTTTTCAAATAGGTATTAGAACAACGTAATTTCTGCATACTTACTCGTATATAGGTTAAAAATCCAAGGAAAAAAAAATAATCACAACAATTGGTTGGTTACAAAATCGTATAGATTTTCCAAGTGGAAGAGTTATTTCAACAATAATAGCGCGCATGTTGAATTAACTAAATGTGTTTTTTTCTTCTAAAATCTATGATTTGATTTGATTAGACTACTTAGGCCACACTCTACATATAGTACCTACCCATTTGATTTATGCTATCTTAAGTTTTCCTTAGTTATATATTGTTATAATCTTGATGGTGATCGGACAGACTAACTTAATTCTCACATTTAAGAAAGCTGTTTCGACAAGAGCTGCCAAGCAAAGTATATACTTAGACATACTGATGTACTGTAGAAGTTCAGTCTTAAAGGTGATGTCGTGAGTGTCACACGCAAAATTGATGAGGGAGGGCATCTTATTCTTATAGTGCTTCCGATAATATACATACAGACAGACAGACATACATACATACATATGTATATACATAAGATATTGCACGTATAATTAAGATCTCAAACGAAATAAAACGTGTAATTAATTAAAGGTGCGGTAAATATTTGAAATAAACACCTCTATAATTATTATTGATGTAGGTGGTATATGTATATCTATAGTGAAATTTCGGTCTGATTTTTATGAATAATATACCTACCGGTATCGCGGCTGACTGCCTGCAATTTTATTTTGTTTTTGTTGTTTTGCTAATATTCATCTGTGAAAAGTGAAATAAGTCGCTGCTCGATAATTAATTTATTACAACCTTGGTAAACAAGTATTAATTTTTTGTAAATAAGAGGGGACCACCACTCTATTCTGCATGACTTTGATATATAATTTTCACTACCGCCACTTCACTTTTTGGATTAAGAGCGTCATAAAAGAAGATAAACGTAAGTATACGAGAGGATAAAATATAGATTGTAATAAATTTTGATAAGATCGTTTAATGTGAAAATTATTCAGAGTATAACGATTGTCGTGTGCTAATTTTTTTTTTATTTTTTATCACAGTCAAAATTGTAATATTATTCATATTATTGTATACCGTATATAGATAGGTATAACGACTATGAAAAATATTCCCTGCTATAATAACTGGAAGAGGCAATAAAAACTTGTGACCGGCATTAAATTTTTTAAGTGACTGCCCTTTGCTGCTCATTCTCTTAACAAGATATGCACTTTCGATTCAAATCAGGATTGAAGAAATTGCTTTTGTCTGGCACGGAAATGTAGGTACTTGTACTCACTCTTAAGCAATGACATTTATTTTATTGTTACAATTTAATGAGGATTCATATTTCTGATTCAATAATAAATAATAATAATAATTATTGTTTTTTTATGTACGTATAAAGATCTTTAATAAAAAACGTTATAAAATGACTCTTAAAATTAAAAAAAAAAAAAATATATTAAAAAGTTGATCTGTAAAAAGGGGAGAAAATATTCTAACTAACTAAATCTAAATGGTGCGCAAAAGGCTCAAATAATTGTAAAAAATCTAAAGAAACAACAAATGGTATGAAGACTAAATAAAGTATTAAAGAATTAAAATAAGAATACAAGGTAGAGGTAGAAGAGAATTTTCACACAAAAATTTTGAAGATAAAGTTTTAAAGCGAAACACAAGATAAAAATTAAAAGTGTGTCTATATTTGCAGATAAGTGGTAGTTGGCAAGAAGAGTTTTTCATGTTTTTTTCAAATGCTCGAAAGAGAAAGGGAAATTTCGAATAATAAAGAATAATAATAATAATAATAATAATCTTCTTCTTGCATTTAATATTATTAGATCCCCTTTTATCAAATCATTACATTTCATGCATACAAAATTAAGGTGAAAATTGTTTTCTATGATGTAAGATAGCTAGGCTAAGGCGGGTTATACAAAACGCTTTTTATTTGTTTGTTTTCTATTAAATTTGTTTGTGCACTTAACTTACACTTCCTAAGTAGATAAAATATATTTTATTCGTGGTATTAAATAGCTACATAGAAAATGTTTTCGTTATTCGAACTTTGTTTATTTCTTTTGGCGGGCGATTTATTTTTAATGCAAATATTGCATAAAGTCGCTGACATGAAATTCTTAGGATAATTTTGGCGACATGATTGAAATTTATTTCTTATCTATCACTCTCTCTCAATATATTTCAATTGGTAAACAATCTTTGTATAATCTAAAAAATTATCAACTTTCTTTAGAAAAGGTATATACCTATACCTATAGTTAAGTATGTAAGGTACTCTGTATATGTACAATCCATCTAAATGAATTCCCATCATTTCGTACCTATTTGTATCTGAAAATATTTGTGATCAGATCAGATGCTTTGTTGATCTACTGCACTACAGTGTAATTCATTTCAGACACGTATGTACCTACAACTGCGCTTTAGCTGTTGTGCGTTTATTTTGAGCCTGCAGCCTGCACTTTAGAAATCTTTGGTAATTTTCCACTCCGGAGTAGCGTAGTTCATAGTATAGTTTTGTGCCAAGCGAACATGTGTTATGTGTACAGTTTTAGTAGTACAGTATACAGTCAGTCGTGTCGTCTCTTGTACGTATATCTAGTGTAGTTAGTATACATAAATGCGTGCTAATTATTATGTAGAATTTCTTAACCGGTCCCTTTTTCGTTAGTTTATACTTATGTATAGCCAGTTTTTTTTTTGCTAATGGCGAATTAAAATTACCGAAAATTTAAAAATTAAATCGAATTTAAGTTCGAACAGGTTTTTAATCGAATATAATGATTAAATAAAATGGAAATTGGAATCTTAAATGAAAGGTGATTTTGTTAGGAGAAAATTGTTTCAAGGCATTTAGAATATAGGCTATATGATTTAACTTATAATTTGCGGAAATTATTAATCTGATTTGAATGAATTTCGGATAGTTATTGTATCTATTTAAGTACACACATATCTAGCTATAACTAAATTAGTTTTCGAAACTGAAATCTAACCGAAATGTAAATTTTTCTTCAAAGTTTTGAAGAACTCAGTGTGGCAACACCTTTTATTTGCACAAAGCGGATATTGTAAGGGAAGACGGGGGGATAACGGGATATGTAAGGAATTTTCTTGAAAACTTATCACTATGAGTCAAACTGTTATAATTATTTTATTTGTAATACAAAGCCATACTATCAGTTACCAATTTAGTCCCAATAAGGGATAAAATAAAGAGAGTCTTTTTTTTAAATAATAATATTAGTACGGAAAATACATATGTCATTTGCCTCGTTTTGTCTCACACTTGGAACATAATGAGGTTTACTTTGAGGCAAAATGGGATTTGCATTCAATTTATTAAAAATCAGTTTAAATTGCTTTTAAAGCATTCTTCAGGCTTGCAGAAGGTGAACTGCCTCGTCTTCATTATCGTCAACTTCAGCGCAGGAGCAGTGTGATGTGACCACTGCTTATAGGACATCCATCCTTTATCTGATTGTGCCAAATATAGTTACAGAAAAAGGCATTCTGTATCATTTTCAGATTTTCTCTTTGTCTTTTGTTTGTTTGTTTTTGCTTTTGTTGGTTCGGTTGCAGTTTTATTTTTAATACGAGGTCTTTTACAAGTTAAGAAAAGGATAGCATTTCTTCATCATTTGCGATAAGGCCAGTTCTTTATATACACGAAGCGTTATAATAGCCGTTTTCCCACGCCGTCACTAACTCTAAATTTTGTCCTGATTTATTTTGGCTATCCATACCATCTGCCATCTGTAAAATAATTAAACCAAGACAATGAGCTCGCAAGAACCGAACATTCTTGCCAGATAATTTGCTTATTTTGCTTACTAATGAAATAGGTTCAAGTTAATATACAATGCCTTCCCATATTTATTTATTATAAAATTGGTCAGTTTACAAGAAACAGTAAAGTAAAACGATGACAACGAACTAAACTAAATCGCTCTTCAATTTAGGAACAAAAATATATCATATCTTCAAACAAGTAAAAAACCTAGAATTGGTCGAAGACCAATTCTTATGATACCCTAGATGAATGCCCGTAAGAATGTTTATAAACAAGTTCATAGGATTTTATATTATTAAGACCTTCTCAGTACAACAAAAACCTGTAGGAAAGATAATTTTCAGAGTATACGTAAAAAACCTAAATTGTTATATGGCAACAACAAGAATAAGGGGTTGCTCGATTTAGTCCATTTTTATACCCTAGATGAAATCTATAGGGTATACTAAGTTTGTCATTCCGTTTGTAACACTTCGAAATAATTATGATAGAGCAAAATGGATTGGACACCCACGCATATTTTTAAAAGTTATTTTAATTTTTGCATGTCCGTCCGTCTGTCCATTTGTGCGCGCAATAAGTCGAGCACGCGTATACGTAGAGAGCTGAAATTTTGTACACGGACTTTAAAAAAAAAGTTAAATTAAGTTCGAAATGAGACAAATCGGGCAACTCCTTCTTAGAGTTGCCATAAAAAAATTTCGTTTTCCATTATATATTATTTGGATACTGCCTGAGAACGCGTCGACGTAGAGAGCTGAAATTGGGTACATTGTGTTTTCATTGTACTAGAAAATAAAATTTCAAAAATGGACTAAATCGGGCAACCCATCCTTGGTGTTGTCATATAAAAATTTAAGTTTTTTACGTATACTGTGAAGACGATCAGTCCAAGACATATTTATTGTACTAAAACTTCTTTAGAATACGAAGTCATATAAAATTGGTTATAATCATTTTTTTGTCCGACAAACCGTTCTAGAAATATATACAAAAAACCACTTCAAAAATTAAACTTGCACAGACGGATGACAATACGAAATTTCATAAGGGCATTCATTTAGGGTATCATAAGAATTGGTCTTATTGTTAGACTAATTCTAGCTTTTTTACTTGTTGAAATTTTATTTCTATTGCTATAAAAACTTATTCATCAAACGGATGGTTGGATGGTCGGACAGACGGATGGTCGGTCGGAAGGACAGACATGCAGAAATCAAAATAATTTTCAATATTATGCGTGCATTACAAACAGAATGAGAAACTTAGTATACCCCAGGATTTCATTGGTGGTATAAAAATATAGATATAATTTTACTTCTGTAGGAATAAAACATACATTAGCTAATTCTAGTTAAAGGGACTGAAAACATGAACTTATTACATTTTCTACTTTTTATTCTGCCATGTAGACTTCAAATAGCTTCCTTACTTAGTAAAAGTGAAACTAGATGGCGAGAGACTTTAGCTTCCAGAACCACTTTCTCGATTTCTGGACCAGTGACCCATGTATACACTTTGGAGATGCAAAAAATCTAGAGACTTTTTTGGTCTCCGGTCTCCCGTTGTGTATTTCAAACCAAACGGGTTTTCATGTTCGGTTTCCGGTCTCTGAAATGTACAAATTTCTCGTCTTTAGGTTTCCGGAAATTATTTGTGTACACTGCTCTATCAGTTAACTGTAGAGTGATTTAGACAAAGTTATTTGTCAATTTTTATTTAATTTATTATAGGGTCATTCTATAGAAAATCGAACAAAATTTGCAATTTTGCAACGTTGTTCTTTGGCTGATAGATAAGGTTTTTTGGCCCTGAGCTTGGCTTAATAATATAAAAAAAAGAGACCAAATTTCGTGTATACACACTTCAAAGACGTGTCTCTGGAGACTTTTCTTATAGTCCCCAGAGACCTAATTTTGTGATCTCCAGAGACATAATTAAAATGTTTACACGGCAAAAGACTTTGGCGTGTAAACATTTTAATGATTTTAGTTTCTGTAAACCGGAGACTAGAGACCAGAGATCTTTCACCGTGTATTCTTATTTTATGAATTTATACAAATTAATTACAATTCTATCTTTTGTCCAGTGCTGAGAAATTAGTGAAAACAGTCTCTCTTCGTTGGCATTATGAGTTGGTATGCAAAAAATACTGTGCAATCTTGAATAATTCGGTGCTCAAATGAGCATTCGATGTTTTAAAAAAATTAAGCCAAAATTGATTTTTTGTTGAAAGTTTGTCTGGTCGCTTCGATTTTGACCACTCATTTATCAATTTTGATGTTCTTGTTTTGTGAAAATAAAACCGTATTTCCAATTGCAGTCCATGGAGTATTCTCAGTTATATTAGGGAAAACCATCCAGTAAAATTTATTAAATTGTTGTAAAGATTATACACTTCCACTACACCATAGAACACCATGTTGAGTGAGAGTCGAATCGGTCTGACTGTCGGAAATATGGTTTTCGAACATTTTTAAGCCCGGACGCCCTCAAACTAAGAAAAGGGGGGTACCCCATTATGCGTTGCACTATATCCTATTTGCCCCTTGACTTGTGCTTGGAAAAAAATATTATTAAAGCAACTTAACTTGAATTTCAGCTCACTTAAAGACTGAATAATAACTAATAATTAAAAAAAAATTATTTTTATATACTACATATAAATCACAATTAAGGAAGCCTTAATGGTTGAACCTACTTTTCACTTCAACAAATAAGAAAACGGCAGGTTTTTAATTTTTGTCGGTGGCACACAGCTTGTACCACGTCCGATGGGAATGAATATAAAGGCGCAAGTTTGTGGACCCAAATTCACGTAAAGTCTTTTCAGTCGTAGAAAAATATGCCCCCCCCCGTCTTCGACTACTTAGGTACGGCAAATTAAAGAGGTAAGAAAGTAGTGTTAAGATTTTTAAAGAGGGTGTCCCGCAATACAAATTCTCATCGGGTATGGATAGACCTTCTCAAGATAAATCATAATTTATAAGCTTTTTAGTCAAATTTTAGATTCTACGAAATTTCATCTTTAATTTTATACCATATCTATCTTATCTAAATGCAACCCTTGTGAAGCTATGGAACACTATTCACCTGTATTTAATTCCATTTAACAACGCCAACATTATTTTATTATCTGACTACATAAGAGCAAAATAGTCTCGAAATGTTTTTTTCTGTGCGGGTGTGCGATTGTTTTTTTTTTTGTTTTAAGTGTCCACAGTTTTTAATTACTCATTGTATACTTCAACATTTTTTAATTCCAGTGGTTAGGTGCCCTCCAGGAGTTGATTTTCTGTGGTAAGCGGTTTAGTCCAGGCATTGAAGACATATAAAAGGGGGCTTTCGGTAAATAGATCAAGCAGAGTTGACATTTGGTAGATTTGTACAGTTCGGTATTCTAATTAATATTTCGATCTGAGTTAGCGACTTTAACCGACCGCCGCTCGCGCCACCATATTGAAAAACGGTACCGAAAGTCAATTTTTTCGAGTATATCTTCTCTCCAGCCTCATAGTTAGAGCATAAAATTTCTTGCAACTTTTTTAGGAAATATTTTTCAATCAGATGAATAGTTCATGGGCTACAGCCAAGTCAAGCTCAGAAAACTTCAACAATTTACAAAAATCTCTGCGCTATTTTTACATGCATGGCAGCGATTTTGCGAATTGTAGAATTTGTTGAGCTTCACTCCGCTGTAATTCGTCAACTATTTATTCATCTACTTAATTGAAAACTCAGTATTTCTCATAAAAGTTGCAGGAAATTTTATGCTCTATAATTTTTGTAATAGTTATTTATAACCGAGGTGGGGTTAGAGAGAGTATATACTCGAAAAACTAGTTTTCGGTACCAATTTTCCAATATGGCGGCCTCGGGGGACGGTTGCACAAGGTCACAAACTCAAAATATTAATAAGAACACCGAACTGTACAAATCTAACAAATTTCAAGTCTCTTTGATCTTTTTTAAGTCAGAACCTACCTATTGCCTGGACTAATTAGGAAACAAGCCGCACTTCCGAAATAATATGGAAAAGTCAATGTCTTGATTTTTCATAATTTTTTTATTATAGTGTCATCTAGTAACTAATAGTTCATTTTTGTGGTGAATATGGTATAGGTAGTAGGTCGATGTACACTTACCGGCGCAGACAGACAACATATTTTTATATGAAACCAAGTTAGCTAATTCACATCATCAGGCACGGGCACGTAACGGAAACTTCATTGCCGGTCGCTATCGGTGGCTACAAACCAGACTGGCATTTATCGGTTGCTGGTCTACATAGTTGCGAAGTTAACATGGGATCACTTTTCTACAGTTTTCTCTCGATATCTGCCTTAATTGAAAGTTTGCTTTCTCTTTTTGTGCACGAAAAATACCGATGCCGGTCGATGCCTATCTGTCCCGGTTCGTGCTATGCCGGTAAGTGTGCATCGACCTTAATTGATAATTTTCGTATTTTTCGATTATTTAGAAGTGAAATAAATGAGTACAACAGTTCCGGAAAAACATAAATATTTTGTTATAAAGTTCAATCAACAATTCAGTTTTTAAAAGAAAGTAGGCAAAAGTAAGCAATGCTGATAAATTAGCTTCAATATGAAGGAAAATCCTACCGAAATATTGCTAAATTGTCGAATTATGAAAAACTGCCGTCGTATAAGACTTTGAACTTAACTTGAATGTGTACTATACGCAGATTGAAATCAAAATGGTGAGATAAATCAAGCTTTATTCAATAACGCTCTGAAGAAAGTCAACTACTTAGTTAAAGATACAATAAGCAGAGAAAACAATCTCTATCGATCAATAAAATTAGTTCGGTACGTAATGAAGACATAAAAATGGAGTGACAACAAATACTAATTAAACTTGTTCGTCCTGGATATAGAGCAGTTAGTGAGACATCCATTCAACAAAGTATTTTATTCTAAATAATGAAACATGGCGGAGACAACATCGGGTCTTTGGAATGTTTTTTTTTAGTAATAAAACTCAACCGAACGAATATGTTAAATTAGAGTCAAATTACAATATTACTACCAATATTGCTACCCAAGATAGTGAAAAATTTAGGGATTTTGAATTGGTTAGCCTAATTATCGAACCTAAATCCAACTGAAAACTGGTAGAAAGAAGTTAAGGACATTATGGAGGTCGGTATATTCAGTGTGGGAATCCATGCAAGTAGGTAGGGTAATCTCCAGTGCCACAGTTTCGCATGGTCCCGATAGAATCTGGTCTAGGTTCCCGAAATACATGGGGCCGCCTAGCCCCTGCGATAGTAAACCAACCGATGACCAATTCTTCAACCAGTTCGACAAACCAATTATAAGTTAGTTTAGCTCTTAGAGTTTGGCTATTGAAAATAGACCGTGGGATTTATTCGAATTTCTATACATGACAACAAATTTTTCTAAAAGGTATTTTTTTAATTTTCGGCATTTTTTCATTGTACTATACTTTCAGCATCCAAACTCAATGTAGGTATTTGGTAATCAGCGAAAATTTGTATACCTACTCTTGTTTCTTGTTGGGCCTAACGCCTACTGAAGACCTTTTGTCATGCAACTTTTTGGTCACTGTCGCCGTCCTGTCGCCGTGGGCTAGTTTAGTACGCACCAGTGAATAATTGTCACCCCCAAAAAGTCATGTTTTATATCATCATTCATCAATATAAATTTCGAGGGGCAGTTGTGATATGTGTATTTGTCTTAATGACATAGAAAATATCAACAAAAGAAACGCTATTGGGTCTTTCCAAATTGGAGCTAAAAGCAGCCCTTAAAGGAAAATTTCACTTAATATTCGATGAACTATGATTCTATCCTGAAAAATTCCTTTGATATTTCCGTATGAGTGTTAAGAGATTTGATCTTTTACTACTACAGATTTTGAGACCGCCTATAACTTATCAAAGTACCAAGATGTGATCATCAATTGAACCCGAAGAGAGACTTCATGTAACTCTAACTTTCATGGAATTTCTCCCCACATTTTTATCTTCAAATTGCTATCAGATTATTCTTTCACAGTTTTTTCTATAGGGTTTCTTTTGTATTTCTTGTATTTAATGCTTCATTACATATATCATCCTCTCACACTATCGTTGTCATTTTTCAAAAAAATATGTTTCAAGCTCTACAACGTGTTCCAAAAAAATGGCAGTCAAGCGGCCACAAAAATATTACCAGTACGTGCACATCCATATAAACGTGAAGGCTTCGTCACCCAAAAGTTACTAGCCGGAGGAACCAAAAACTCTACCTGCTGTTACGTCACTTCATGCATGCGCGCATTTACATTAGAGCCTATGACGGTAGTGACAAAACAGTTACGTGACAATAAGTCACTAGGCGCAACAGGCCTTAACATACTTAACCTTATTATTCCTGTTAATAACCCAAAGCATTTTAGAAAATAATTTCTGTTAGGGGGCCCCATATCCCAAAGTGCCCAGGGTCCCCACTTGGCTAAAGACGGTCATGGTCATCTCTAAAACTATAGTTGAATCTGTTTGCCAAAAACGTTTGGCAAATCTTAAAAAATACCGACAAAAATTAAGCGGATTTACCAAAACTAAGTTAATTCATAAGCATTCCATAACTAATTAGATTTTTTTATGCAGCTTCTGTGAAAATAGTTCTACTCCAAATTGAGCTCTGCGTCTTCTTGTATGTTGTAACCTTGCCTATTCCATTTGCCCTGCGATATTGAAGCTAGCTAGAAGGCGAAATGTGAGGCCAATTCATTTTCATTTTCACTTCCCTCTATTTTTCCCTAAGTGCCTATATGTTTTGGATTCGGTCACTTCTTTAAGGATTCAGCGTCAGCAACTATTTATTTATAAAAGTTTGTTTCGTTTTATAAGTGGGATTACCTTCCACGGCTTGAAACTATAGAGTAGCATTTTCATAATGAAGTTGAAAGGTTGAAGTAATATTTTGACAGAGAGTTCACATATTCCATATTTGGCATAGCTAAGAAAGGCACAACTTCACTTGCAACTGCAATCTTAATTCTTTCCAGAATCATAGAGAAAGCATATTGACCTTAGTGTACAGAAAAGAAATTCCTTTCCAATTCTTTTAGTTTGTTACTTCTCCCTTTTATATAATTTATACTTGGTAGGAGGACGTGTACTATATATTTGTACTGAATCCCAGCAACTTATGTTTTCTATTTCTGTTGTCTTCGGCTCTGGATTTGGTTTTGTTTTCCATAAGTTCCGCAAATAAGTTCTGCGGAGGTGTTTGGGTCGTAGGTTGCCCTCTCTCTTTATTGTGCATCGGTGGTCCGAAACTATTAGTTCAAGAGCTGATAGAGGACCTCGAGCTATGATGAAATTTTTCCAGGCAGAATCTTTATATAATGACGTATTAACCACTCCTGTCCTTTGCTATAGTTTGCATAGATAACCACTTGGTTTTATAATAGCTGTGTTCTTTTGTGTACCTTGTTCTAGAACTCTCATATACTGGAGGAAACAAATTGTTCTGTCGATTGACGCGAACTATTTGTACTGTTCGCCTCATTTATAAATCTTCTATGAAAATGTATGAGGCGTTCTTTTGTGTATCTTTTGTTCTGCCCTGTTCTGCGGATACAAAAGAGCACAGCTAATATCGCATTATGATTTCTCTCGTCCTCTTTCCATCCTTTTCGATGAGAATGTTGTTTTGAAAACATACGTCATCATTGAATTGTATATTTTTCATTTAATTACTGTGAAAAACGCCAATAAAATCTTAAAGTTAAAAAAGAAAGGAATTTTCTACCACTGGATACAGAAAAACGGTGAAGATTCGCGAAAATTTTATAAGTAGAAAATAATCTACATTTGAATTGAGCGGATCGCATCCCACTACAGATTCAGTATGAATGGGTGGGCAGGAATCTCTACAAATGAACTGTCTCCGGGATATTTAAAAAAACTATATATACTTAATTTTCTTGATATAACGGAAAACACCCCCTTGAAACATAGTTATAGCTATCCAAATACTTAGAAAAATAATTAATTATGTAAATTCTGTATAAAGAATTCTGGTTGATATAACTGTTTTGAAAAGCTATGCTATCAAATCTGCAACAGTTTGGAATTTGAACTCAGTAAATTTGATGACGCTACAAGATTGAGGACAGATTCTGTCGGGGTTTTACGTGGACACCTAGCTTCCAAGTAAAACCGACCGCATATTGCAAACTGTAGAAGCAATATGCGGACGATCGTTTACTTGTGTATATTATAAAATCCTACGCTACCCTGGGTCCTTCTCCATGTTGAGGTGAATAGTACTATTATAGTAGAACTATTCAGGGCTCCTCTACCCGTGGTATCAAGCTGGCAATGTTAGCTATCCAATATGTATGGCTGCGTAGTTCATGACCATAAGACCATGGGTACTCTAAGTGGTATCACCATGTAGATATCCTTTTATGAAATGGGACTGATTCCGCCATTCGGGCTTATAGTCTTATTGGCACACATGGTGTCAGCGGGGACCACGAGAATGTTAAGATATGCCTATTCTAGTCTAGAGAGGCTAGAGATTACAGCCAAGTTATCTAATACCATGCCATGCACACTCGACATATATGAACTACCATCACACATCCATTAACTTCTCCAATCAGCCCAGATTGAGGACAATTAGAATGCCAAACATTTAAAAAACCTGCAGGTTATACGATTTTTTACTGGTTCACATTTTCAAAAATGTCTGATTACTTTCTGAACACCCTGTACATAGGACGCTTGTTTCTCAAAAACTAGTCTTAGCTGATATTTATTCAACTAAGAAATCTTTTTTGAATAATTTCACATAACACAATTTTTCTCGGTATATCTTCTTCGTTTCAGGAAATGCAATTTACATAATAATCTGGCAAACTGTTACTCAATTATAAATTAAATGATGGTAAATTTATCGTCAATTATGTTTTACGTCATAATCAACTCATTACTGTTCATTTAATAATAATGCGAAAAATTGTACGTAATCATCTGTAAATTGAGTATGTAATTATAAAAATAGTTTAGCTAAATGAATATCAAAATGAAATCGTGCATCTTCGTAAGGGTCAAAAACCCAAGAAATTGTTAATAATAAATTCGAAAATATAAAACTATTAAACTATACAAAGCAAAAAAGATAATATACTTAAAATCAGAATTCATCTTTTATATTCCTCTAGGTAAATGATTAGTTTGTGGGGCGCGAAGTGATCGCTATGGAAATAAGAAATTGTCTCTTAAATTGAATAATGATTCTGAAGAAAATTACCAACGCTCTAAGCGGCTGTAACACACCGGAACTGGATAATCAAGTTAGCAATTTTCACGTGTTACTACAAGGCCAACAATATTTAATATGAGCTATGTGAAATGAAAATATGGAGCTGTGGCAGTAACTTGAACATATGTACATAATAGAAAATAACATTTAATTAGTGAAATTATTATATCTACTAGTACTGATTGTTATTAAATGACGTACATTTATTTCATCAGTTTTAAAGTGCCATTACAAACATAAATGAAAACAATAGCGTAATATTAGTAGAGAGAGATTTTATCGATTTGTCGGGATAATTCTGAAAAATCTGACTATTTTAAAATATGCTGGGTAAAATTAGACCTTGACTGTTTGTAATAACAGAAGTTTGTCCAATTGTGCAAAGAATAGGCTACTTTAATGCTAGATTTAAAAAGACGAACTTGGAAGAAAATGTGAGACAAGGAAATTATGCTATTTTTTGAAACTTAAATTGATCAGAAATGGGGAGAACTGCTCGTTCGGTAACCCTTTCTAAAAATTTTCAGGCTAACTAAAGAACTGGCACAAATAAACATAATGTGAAATATTTTAGTGGAATTTAAGTATTAATCAAAATTCCAACTGCGACGGCTAACTTCGATAGCAATATTTTGCAAAGTCGGACGTCACCGCCGATGTTACATATGCAACTATGTTTTCACAAAACACTATTAAAACTTTTTCGCTGAATTCATTATATGTATTAATAATAATAGCAAATTAATATGTGACCTCTTGCAGCATTAAAATGACAAACTGGAAGTCCATTTTCTGTCGTGCAGTTGGCACTAGTTCACACTACGCCGAAATTACGTAATTTCGATAAAATCGTCGAAATCAACTCAAAATTATTTGCCATTCATTTTTTTCATCTCATTTCAATGTAATTTCTACAAAATTACCGTCGAAATTACGTACTTTGTGACGAACGCATCGCAAATTTCTGGAACATTGACATTTTATTCCTTTCAAAATTGCCACTTCATAGCCATGATACAAAGATTAACAAGGTATGGCCGAATGTCAATTGGTTGCTAGCCTCATTTGGCGACAATTGTCACAAATTTGTTCATCTCAATTTCAATCGTCCTTATCAAAGTTTTCTACGGTACTTGCGGCAAATAAAGCCCGGAGGGCAATAAGGCCCAAATTTAAAAATTCCTACTAAAATAAATCGCAGCAACCTCATACTTTATGCGGACATGTATTAAGTCAACACGAGCGCCATCTAGCGGGGGTCCGGCAGCACGCGCCGCCATCTTGGCAGTAGCGAACGGTACGTCACCAAGAGGAGTATGGCTACTTGGAATTATAAATTTCGCCTAGACAAAATCATAAGTTCCGTTGTTTAATTGCTATTTCCACATGTAGTAAATTGTTTAGTTTGGACGTTAGGTATAATGTGGTTTATGATTTCGGTGTTTATTTTCGCCCACCATCGTGTTTATTTGCTTAATGAATAATTTTGTAAAATCTTGTCATAGGTGTAATAAGGCCCACTGGAGTAGACCGTGGGCCTTATTACCCTACCTAACCTAAGTTCTCAATGAAACTAATGTTCCTATATAGGATTATGATTGTGACATTATTTTTGTTCCAAAGAATGAAAACTGTTTGGATTTACTTTGTTGTACGTTAAGAAATTTATAACTAAAGCTGTTGGGGCCTCATTATCGCCCTGGGGGGGGGGGGGGGGGGGGGGGGGTACGCCCAGTTTTATTCCAAATTATTAAAAATAACCGAATTTTGTTGATTTTCTTTGTTTTAGCAAGTTTGAAGGGAATCATTCCGCTGAATAAGATTTTGAAAAAGTTAATTTTTGCTTTGGGCTTTATTATACTATGGTAGTTTAATAAGGTCCTTGGAAAATGTTTTATAAAACTGAATTATTTTTTCAAATACCCACTTCTGGTATAGTTTTTCTATTTTTTTAGTTGTGCAAATAAATAAACTTCACGGAAAACTTGCTTTTGTAGTTCTATATCAGCAAATACTTGATTTAGTGCATTTTCAAATTAGGTGGGCCTTAATTGCCGCATGTACCTTACTTTGGGCAGAACAATAATTTTGTTGTTGTTGTTTGTTTAACAATACATTTATGCACAGTAAAACATTGCAGATATTCTGAATTAATGCATTGCGAAGCGACAAACTTTTCACCACGAAATTTGCTAGTCAGTATCAATTTTGTAGGGCCTTGAAAATATTTCTATATTCAAATATTGAAATATGTTATACTTAGGTCCGAAGGTTTACTCTTCTAAACTTCAATTTACTAAATGTATTTGATAATATACATTAAGACGCCTTTGAATTTTTCCATGTTTCAGCGTTGTTAGACCAATTCGTACCGTTAACTTGGAAATCTTTGAAGCCTTTCTCCTGTTATATTAGACTTTCCCCGTGAAACATTTTCCATTACTATACATCCGCTCGTATAAAAGATGAAGCACATTATAATAATGTAACTCTAGTTTGTCATCACCCCGATTCAACTTTGACTTCAAATTTACCTTCTATTGGAGAAAATTACAACTTTTACCAACTCATTTAATTGAAAAAAAAATTCTGATGTCCTCAAATAACTAATCAACATTGTGAAATTATATGGATTTCATTCTTATTTTGCATTTTTTTTATCGAGCTAGCTTTGAATCCTCATTCGGAGATGGATTGACTTAATGCTTAAAAGCCACTGCGACTACATATATGATTTAATTAGTAGAAGAACTGTATATTATGAGCTTCACAAGGATGGGTAGTATCTCCTTGACCTCTAAGCTAATTGCAGATGGGGTAATTACCAACATCTCCTAGATACCTAGATTACCAACATACTCCTAGATATTTTTAATATCGTGTAATTCCAAAAACAATCAAATTAATCAATAATAAAATCATATCAGTTTGCTATATTCTAAAAAATTTAAAATTGTGGTGTTTTTATCAAAAATATTTGTCTGCTCTTTTATTAAAAAACTTTTAATCTACGAATATGTCACATTAGTTATCAATCAATAATTGGATTGAATTTGTTAATCTGATTACATTTTTTTAATCCGAAAGACAATAAGTTTTTCGAACGATTAGATCTCAATCGGGAGGAAAAATTAATTCAATCGATTGAAATATTAATTAATTATATTTTCAATTTCTAAGCTCAATTGCAAAAAACCAATGGACCGAAATTTTATCGAATTATCTGTAGCCCCGTCTGGTCAACTAAAAGTGTAATTGATTAAATTTCGAATTCAAAATGCCAATTAATAGTTTTGTTAAATGAAAATTGAATCATCGAATTGACTGTGATTAGTAATCGAATAAAAAATGTTCAGTTATGATGAAAAATGAGCTAGAGATTCTGATCAATACTGTTGTTCTACGTTATCTTAATTCTATAGGCGTGAAATTCCCCCAAATGTACAAGTACTTCCATATTCCTTTCCTTTCCAGAGTTATAGTTCTATTTTGGAATTTTTGTAATCATGTAACATTTAATTTAAGTATTTAAATTATGAAAATTATAACGAAAATTCCGAAATTTATAATTTAAAAGAGATACGGCAATACTTATACAGTTGTTGCAATTTTACGATATTTCCCATCGTTCAGTATTCAAATGTTTATGGCTTATCTCATCAATGTGTAGCTCATTTTTCATAAAAAGGTGAAAAAAAGACCAGTAGAAAATATTGGAAATCGAGATTTACACTTAATCCCGTATGCTGGATAACCGAAAAATAATAATGTTAAGTTTATTCTAAAGCAGGAAACATAATCCTACGGTCATCAGAGTTCATCAACTCAAATTTCAATTTATTCCTCTATCTGATAATAGAATAGACTGAAATCTGAGCTGATGAACAGTGATGGCAAACGCATTGTGTTTCCAGCTTAATTCTTTAAACAAAAAACAAAAACAAAAAAATAATTTCTTTAAAAAAATTTAAGAAATCTTAAGAATCCGTGGAATGAACTGCGTTCTTATATACAGGGTGTTTCCTAATTGGTGCACATAACTTAAGGGTTTGGTAGCTGAGGTAGAGACAAGCAAAAAATTATAAAGTGAAGTGGCGGGGTGGGGTGCGACGCGTCGTTTCGGTGGTAGGAGGGTTTAAGATTTTTAGTATTTCGTCTACTTTACACCCTGTAACTTTCTTGATATACACTCTACCGTCTCAGATGATAGAAAACAGTCTCAGCTTTCCAATAAATGCCTAATCAGCCTTCCTCCTGTGACCTTCAGTCGGAAGTTGCAGGATGTAAAATCCTAATTTTTTGAAATTTTAACGATTTTCCCGCCAAAACGCATGATAACTACACAGTTACTTTACAAGATTTAGAAACCCCGGAATATTACCTTTAATGTGACTATACACATGTACCTACCTAAATGCAATTGTTTATGAGCTATTTCCGTTTCTATGATTCACAATTTCATTAATTTTGCTAATTTTTGGGATTGCATAATAGTAGGCGCGATTACCATCGTCAGTAGCAAAATTATCGAAATTATGAATCATAGAAACGGGAATATCTCAAAAACGGTTGCATTTAGGTAGTACATGTGTATAGTCAAATTAAAGGTAATATTCGGGGGTTTCAAAATCTTGTAAAGAAGCTGTACTGGCGGAAAAATGGTTGAAATTTGAAAAATTAGGATTTTTTCCAATTTTTGGAACTTGTCGTCCTACAACTTCCGATAGAAGATGACAGGAATGCTGATTCGGCATTCATTGGAAAATTGCCATCATTTGAGATAAATAAATAAATAAATTTCTGTAAATGTCCAAATTGTACAACAAGCCACTGGATATTCTCAATTAAATAAATAAATCTTTTAAAGCATTATCGAGTGCTATTAAAAAACTATCACAAATAAATTTTATGCCGTTAAAATAAACAAATTGTTTTGATGTTTTTTATCCTTTCACGAGTAATAGCCAGTAGTAACGGTTGCTATTTTTTCCGATTTTTTTTTAGGTGACCTAATGATTTTCCACTACTTGGATAGAAGAACAAATAAGCAGAAAAGACTTCTGCGAGTCCGTTATAGTGAATTTTGTTTCATCATTCATAGGATTTTTTTTTAATAAATACTGAAAGTGAAACTCAAAAAGGAGATACTTCTGACCGTTTCATAATGAATGCCGATGTACCGCAAGGTTCTGTGCTCTCTCCTACTTTTTTCCTCATTTTTATTAATGATCTGTAGCTCTCATTATCCTAATCATAATTATGCAGACGATAGCACTCGTAATTCCGTATACTCGTTCGACTCTATAGCTAATTCTCGTGGGAATGTTATAGTTGACAAACGAAGCCACATGTTTAGTGCACTAAACTATGACCTTACAACAATACTCGGTTGGGGCAAAGCCAATCGGGTTTAATTTAATGCTTCCAAAACGCAATGTTATCTGGCATCACTCAAACGTATTTGAACACCCACTCAACATATTTCCGTCGATGGAGAAGATGTTTCGAATTCGCCATATCTTAACATCTTTAAAGCCCCACATTCACTTACAGATTATCTACACAGATCCGAACTTTAGATGAATTCCACGACCCATTAACAGTTCAAATCGCACGATTTGATCTGCAGTCTAGGTAATCTGGGTGTGTATGTTTAAAATTTGTACGATTTGATGGTCAACCAGATCAGCATGAACTGCAGAAATACGGAAAGTAAAAGATGATTCATATTTGGGCAGAAAGTTAAAAGAAAAAGGTTATAAGGAATAAACAGAACGTAATAAAGCTACCACTGATACTGTTAGAAAAAAATTAATAACCTCATATGTGAGATGTTTTGTTTGTCACCCAGAAATGTTTTTTACTCTTCTCTCTGGTAATTTCCTTTTTTGACGAAATCATTTTAAAAATTCGGTCGAATTGCATGATAAACGTTAACAAACTTTACGATATGGACTTAAGACGCAACTGTAGGTGTGATTAGCGCACAGTCAGCGTCAGTTTACCTGGAATTTTCTGTCTGTCAGATTTCAAACATAAGACGTGATCTGATACTAGTGGGTGGACGAATACAGATTTGGACAAAAAGATGCCATCTACAGATAATCTGTGAGTGAATGAGGACCTTTTGAAATATCCAACAATCGTAATTGGTGTGATCATATTTTTGGTATTACCAAAAATGCGATGAAATGCTTCTTGCAAAGATGCAAAAATATTTTACTTCATCAGACTCGGCGTAAATCTACAAATCTCCTATCAGGCTTAGATTAGAATATAATTCCCATGTTTGGGCAGAGGCTGGATGCACTGCATTGTCTGGGTTTGACATAGTCCAAAAGATGGCACCGGCGTAATATCGGATATATATCTTTTTTCTATCGGTACTTCTATAGCTATTGCTCTGATGAAATCTCTAGCTTGATCCATTGTAGAATTCTTCCTATGCGCACCACACGAGTTGTAACCCAGGCTCACCCTCACACCCTTTAAGGCAATTTGCTGTTGCGTGAAATTCCTCGAATCCTTCGTAAGAAGAACAGTACGAATGTGGAACAGTTTGCCATTCTCTGTTTTCTCCCCCAGCTATGAGCCACAAGCATTCAGTCGTAATTCACACCGTCAGCTCCTTGGCTCAACCCAATAATCTTCAATTCCATACCCCTTCTTCCTTTCCTGGCAAGGCGGTGCTACGGTATCATAGGGTATCTTCTTAGCTTTGGCAACATTATAAAAAAAAAATATTGTGTGAATATATACATTCTAAGAAGGCCAGATCCGATTTGTACGATATAATAAGGGGTATGTTGGGGGAGTCCAAAAAGTATTTTTTTTTTGTACAAAACCCCTGTAGTTGTTAAACTTGATCGTATATTATGCATCCACAAATTTTTGTAGCAGACCTGGAGACTGCTTGGAATCTTTTATTTATTTAATTACTCCTGAATTATTCATAAAATTGTTCCAAGTTACGTTTATGTTAATCTTTTTTGTTAGCAATCTTTCTTCTAGGTGTTTTGTGAATGGCTTACTCTTTATATGGCTCCGTCATCATAGGCTCAGTGTTCTGATTGTCTTCGCTTTCCATCCAATTTACTGAATTTCATAATTTTTGGATTTTTCGAGATTTACTTTCAGAGACCACAACGTACAGTAACTTTCGAGATTATAAATCATTTTTTGTAGTTTTTCAGGGATGTCACTCAATAGCATAATGTCATCTGTGTATTTAAGAACACGTATACCTATTGATGTTATCTATGGTGACACCTTCTTGTAAGCTCTCATATATGTCATGATTTAATGTAAAATAGTCAAATTCACAAATTATGTGATAATAAAATAAGTAAAAAAAGAGTTTTCAAACAAAACTGAGGCCAAGCCGCATGAAAAAGTAGAATATAAACCTTCCTTCACACACAGAGGTGGACTCAGATTTTTTAATTGGGACATTTCTCTTGAATATTCTTTCTCTTCATGAATCAAATCACTTATTACCTCTGATTGATCATACTGAAATATATCGGTGATTGTCAGCGAATAAAATCTGAGTCCACATCTGTTGTGTGAAGAAAAGTTTATTTTCTACTTTTTCATGCGGCTTGGCCTCAGTTTTGTTTGAAAACTCGTTTTTTACTTATTTCATTTTCTGCCTTTTTCTCGTTAACTAAATTGTTATTACGTGCTGCATGGAGATATTTTAAAACAATTTTTAAGTCATGTTTGGTGCGGATCCGAAAACAAAAATTTTTTGAGTATCAAACCGTTGAAGTACTGCAACGGTTTTCTGAAATTCAAATTATGTTTTAAACAGCACTTTTTAGCTGTATTCCAACTTGATCCCATATAACATGAATTTTCCCGATTTTCCATGTTTTCCACAGACTTTTCCTATTACTATGAAATTTTTTTAAAAATTTACATGAATTTCCCTCGATTTTTCATGCAAGTTTTCATGATTGTTGAAGAGAAAGTATTGATGCCAGTAGGTCGGAAAAAAATGATTCCGCATAGATTATAAAACTTTTTTGTCGGAAAATTTTCCGGAAAAGTCGGAAAATTCCGGAAAATTTTCCAGAAAAATTGGAATTCTGTATTTTTTCTGAAACAGATTTATCACTAATCATATTGATGAAAATTTATCCGATGTATTTCCCGCTTTCCGGGTTTTCCACGGAGTTTTCCACAAATGCAACTTTATGCAACTCATTTCACTCTACAACTTTGTCTTAGGTTGTAAAACGCTCAACCGCTTCCTTGGTCTGAAAAACTCCGGAAAAGCGTTTTACATGAATTTTCCTCGATTTTTTCTGCAAGTTTTCACCATTTTCCATGTCCTGCATAATGTAGAAAACTTTTTTAACGGAAAATTTTCCGGAAAACTCGGAAAAATCGGAAAACTCTGCATTTTTCCTGAAACGGATTTATCACTAATCAAATTTGTACCAATTTTTCAAATAATTTTTCCAGATTTTCCGGGTTTTCCATGGAAATTTCCGGTTCAAATTTTGATAGATTCAATTGCCACGCGACATCAACCTGTGTGCCAAATTTCAGCTCGCTGTGATGACGAAAAGTGCGTCTACGATACGAGAGTGTCGAAAATAGTAAAAAAGAAATATATAATAAATAGACAGACAAAATTGGTGTACGAGTAAAGGGGATGGCCTCAAAAAAACAGATCTGTGTTTCTTAAGAAATTCTTTGCCATTTTTTGTTAGTATTCTTTCTGCAATTGTAGATTAATTAATTAATAATAATTATATAAGAGAAATCTGTTCAATCATTAACATTCCTTCGGATGCACGTATTAACTGAATTTATTCAACCGTTATATAACATTGGTTCATTCTACGATTAATATAATTTTCAGAATATTTTTATAGCTTTCGATTCGATTAATTACACATTCCTTAATAATTGTGGGTAGTATGTGTGCATACTGTACCTGCTCCTAATTACAATTCATATCATTTATTCTTTGTATTATACATATACCTACTAACTAGGTAGGTGTACAGTACAGTAATAATTACCGATCGAATAGATATTCTGATTACTCACAATCAGTTAGATTAATGTTAATTTATGTTTATTTTCATTGAGGTTGAAAAGCGTTCTTTGCAATTCCCAATAAGAAGTGTAGGTACATACCTACGTTAATATATATTATTCGAAAGTTTAGATTTAACAGCGCATACAATTCTATTTTTATACATTTTATATGATGAAATCATAGGGTAAACTAAGTTTATCATTCCGTTTGTAACGTATAGAAATAATGATGGTAGAGCAAAATGGACTGGACACCCATGCATAATATTAAAAGTTTGTTTAATTTTTGCATGTCCGTCCGTCTGTCTGTCTGTCCGCCTATCTGCCTGTACGTTTGACGTCCTCACGATACCTTGAGAACTAGATCACTTCTAGAATATATCAAGGACAATAATAATTTGAAGTTAAAAAAACTAAGCTGGAAAGGCTTTTTATTTTTTCTGGCAATAATAAAAAGCCAGCTTGGCTAGAAAAAATAAAAAGGTGGGCTCGCTTTTTATATTTTTACCGAAAAAAAGTATCAAACTGTTGCGCTTGCTTTTCTAGCTTCAAAACTATTACCGGCCAGGAATAATAAGTAAATTAAGCTTTTTTCGTAAAAATTCATAACTGATTCCTCAAAATAAGAAGCCAGCTTGGCTTTTTATAATTCCGGCTTCAAGCTCGAAAAAATAAAAAGTCAAGCTGGCTTTTTATTTTTGCCAGACAAAATAAAAAGCCTTTCCAGCTTAGTTTTCTTAGCTTTTTTTTCAAAAAAGTTAAGTTTTCAAAAGCTTTACAGGAATCGAAACGGGTTTCACGAGACATATTTTGGTATATTCCACGATCATGATTAATCCCAGCTTTTTTTGTTTAAAATTTTCAAAATAGCAGTTATTTTCGGTTCCTGGAATATATAACAAACAGAAATGGGTGAATCGTGTATAATTCGTGTACATGAGTGTAATTTTTCAAGAGCAGAGCATCATACATAGGAGTAAGTGAGATGCCGAAGGGGTTCTATTGTCAAAACTGGAGATTCATTGATTGTCAAATGTGTTTTGTTTTGTGAGCAGGCTTACCCAGTGACATATAATAAGCTTAGAATATAGAGCAAACAGGAATGGTGATAAGCCAGATTTTGCGTAATGAATTCCTTGTTGTGTTAGTAGTCCATTTTTACATGTATTTACACGCCATCCCTATTCTAAACAACTTGTCAATTTGCAAAAAGTAAACAAAGGTTTTGTGCGGAGCATCTGTGGTAAAAAATGTTCTTTTTCTACTTTATTCTGAAACAATTCACATAATTAATTTATATAAATCTTTGCTTCTATTAACAAAAAAGGTAATTTAGGTAGTGCAGTTGCCTCAAACAGGATTCCCTAGTTTATAATCCAATTTATATTTGCAAGCACTGACCAAACACTTCATTTCTGTTTTTTTAATTGATATGAAGATTTTAACAGGCACTAGTGGCACTATAAAATTTTGCACTAAATAAAGTTCAAAGATAAATAGTTTTGAAAAGAATTGATTCGGTAGCTTTGTTAAATTTCACAAAAGAATTTTAAGTTGACCAAATCTGCTCACAGAACAAAAGCACATTTGACAATTAATCTAAGCTTTGACAATTTCTCCATCCAGCATCTCACTTACTCCTATGTATAGTCTCCTGCTCTTGACAAATTAATGGGAAACACAATTGCACCGTTTCGATCCGATACGTACAAATGTCAAATTTTCTTATATGAGACATATGTGTAATGGGACACATTCGCCAAAATGGATCGAAGCGGAGAAGTTGAGCAAATTTCAACTTTTACGGATGACACAACCTAGAAAAATTACCTGTACAATGTTTGTGTATAACTCAAGACGGATGAAGAAGTTTTTATTGAAGAAATTAAAAAATATGAAGAGCTTTATGACAAAGGCAACAAATTTTACATGGATGTAAAAAGAAAAGACAAAATCTGGAAAAATTTCAATGAGAAATTTAAAACTGATGGTAAGTTTGAACGGAACAATTGTGCTCATGCACGTAACGGATCGAATTGAATCGAAGCGGCGGAATTGTGTTTGGCACTTTACGCTCATGTACACGAATTTTACACGATTTAAACCATTCCTGTTTGCTATATATTCTAAGATATTTCGTACAATTGCACACCGATTTATAATTAATTATTATTTTTCGATTGGAAACACTAAAGATATTATGAAATAGTATTGCATTAAATTAAAATTATTTAGGAAGTTAAACTTGTTTTAATTAACTAAAAAAATAATTTTTAATATTGCTGAAAAATATGCTCCTCTGCAGATTTGTTGTTTAAATTTAATTGAGCTTGTAAGAGATAGACGTATATAAACAATATATTTGTCTCAATTTTTATGTCAATTCCAATGCATTCTAATTAATACAGCCGTACTGTTTCCAAAATTGGTTACAGTTCAGTGTACATTTTGAGCTTGAAAGAGACAAATAGATTTTAGCCAAAATGTGTGCCATTTTTAACTATAGGAATTTACCGTAACCCCGGAACTTACAAGCCATAAATAAAGTCTGAAAAAGAGAGTAGCGGGTCGGTTAGCAGCCGAGCATCACAGACTTCTTGTCTTCTCTTACTACAGGAGTTTTTCAAATAAAAAAGTAGGTTATATTTTGTTCAAACACTATAATTTCCATAAATTTGTTTTAGATGCTATTTTATTTTACAACCATTAGAAAGAAATCATATTTCGCTGCAGATTGTTTTAACTTCAATTTTCTGTGGAAGCGATGGTTTTAAGCTTTAGGACCTTTTTAAGATGAAATCTTAGTTCTTCCTCCATGATGAGTGTACAAAACAAGTGAGAGTGAGCTCTTACTGCATGGCTGTCGCCGGCCCATTAAGACCTTTTAATGTGCCGGTGTCATCGCCACTTCATGGCTTATATCTTCCGGGGGTTATGGGTTTACTCAATTTAAAATTCTGTCGCAAAATTTAACAAATTTTTTTTCAAAACTATTTATCTTTGAAGGTTATTTAGAGCAAAGTTTTATAGTGTCACTAGACTAATCCTGTTAAAACCTTCATATCAATTAAGAAAACAGAAATGAAGTATTTGGTCAGTACTTGCAAATATAAATCGGATCATAAGCTAGAGAAATCGTGTTATAGGTAAGGGCTCTATAGCTGTGTTCTTTTGTGTACCTTATTCTAGAACTCCCATATACTGGAGAGAACAAATTGTTCTTTCGATTGAAGCCAACTATTTGTACTGTTCGCTTCATTTATAAATCTTCTATGAAAATGTATGAGGTGCTCTTTTGTGTACCTTTTGTTCTGTCCTGTTTTGCGGACACAAAAGAACACAGCTTATGTAAATTGTCTTTTTTGTTAATAGAAGCAAAGATTTATATAAATTAATAAAGTAGAAAAAGAACATTTTTTATGGCAGATGACCCGCACAAAAACTTTGTTTACTTTTTGAAAATTGTCAAGTTGCTTAGAATAAAGACAGCGTGTAAATACATGTAAAACATGGACTACTAACATAACCAGAATTCATTACGCCAAATCTGTCTTATCACCATTCCTGTTTGCTATTTATTCGAAGGTTTACTTGAGCTGAGGTTTTGCACATATAGAGCTACCATCTGTAAAATCATTAAACCAGAACAACTAGTTCGAAAACCCCGAATTTTTTAGCTTGAAACCCGGACATTCTTGCCAGATAATATTTCTTTTTTACTTACTTATGAGATAGGTTCAAATTATTATACAATACAGTGTCTTTCTTTATTTATTTATTATAAAATTAGTCAGTTTACAAAAAACAGTAAAACAAAACGATAGATACGAAATAACTAAATTAAATCTCTCTTCCATTTAGGAACAAAAATAAATCTTCTAAAACAACAAAACATATAATATACGGGTGATTCAGATCAAAATACCTTCCGGTATACCACACGATTCCTTGAGGTAAGCTGATCAAAAAATTGTTCCATATACCTTCCCCCCCCCCCCCCCCCCTCTTAGAAACCTTCCTTTAGGAGTTGTGGCCAGTTGAAGATTTCGCCAATATTCGTGAGAATAAATAAGTATAACTTTTGAACCACACTATAGATTTTGGTTATTGTTGGCTTATTAAAAAGCCAAGAATAGTAGCTGTCGAAAAGTGTATTACTCTGTATTTTTTAATTAACCATCTTTGAATTATTCTCAAATATTTCCAAAATTTTAATTTTTTTACACACAACAGTTTTTGAAATAAATAATATTATTTATGAAATTTGTGTGTAAAAAAAATCAAAATATTGAAAATATTTGAGAATAATTTAAAGATGCTTAATTATAAAATACAGGGTAATACACTTTTCGATAGACGAATCGTTCTCGAATCGCTACCACGATTCGATATAGAATGTTCCTTTTAGTCTTGGCCGGATCGAAATCGAGTCGAGAACGACGTCGAGGTCGAAGTCAAACTCCGCTAAAATGAACCGTCTTTGATTCAATCTCGAATCGCAATGTTTGTTGGGTTTCGACACATATATAAGAAATATATAACACCACTAACACAAACGCATTGTGCGCATACTTTCGTTTTAGCATCAATTTTGGTTCGTCTTAGGATCTAAAGCAATTCGCTATCGAGAAAGAATCTCGGATTGATAAGTCGAGAATCTTGTTCCTTTTACTACGCTGGGTAGTCTGTTCTCCGTTCGATATCGAGTTCGATCTCGAAGTTTAAGCCAGAGATTACGATTTGCTAATAAATCGTTTTCGAATCATTATGTTTGCAGGGGAAATTAGTGTTTTTCTATGTAAAGGCACCAATGCAATAGAAATTCTTGAGTGGCTGAGTACTTAGGATGTCTTATACGGATATATTTTGACTCGTCGTCGTATGTGTAAATTGACCTTTTTGCATTAAAAAACACAAGTGTCCGCAATTGACGATTTACGATTTAAAACCATTTAAATTCAAACCCACCATATGCTGTTGATAATAAACATTATTACTGCACATTTGTATAGCAAGCTATAAAATATTATCATATTATTGGAATAGAACAAATACGGTCCGCAAATGTGCGATTCTATTTCAATAAATATAGATGGCTCAGTAGTAAATGCGAACAGCCTGAAGGTTATAGATTTGAAAATCAACGATAATGAAATGGAACACATTTGCCTCCGATGTTATAACTTATGCGCACATAAATTCGTATGCTTTGCAACATTATTTCATTGTTCTAAAGAAAAATTTGCAAAAAGGAATAAATGTATCAACAAAACAAAAGTATCCATGTATCCAAAATGAAAATTCTTAAAAAAATGTAACCAGATGCCATCCATTTTGATAGCGAACATTCTTTGGTAGTTGGCAATTATTCGTTCAATCTGTTACTACTGGCTTTTATGCTTTTAGGCCTATATACATAGTATGCACACACGATGAGCGAAACTAAATTCCCTTGGTTTCCATATTTGTATTTGCAACGAAAATATATACATACATAGAAACGAAAAAACTTATTCTTCAATATGACCATTCAAAATTAAATACGGTCATTCATCTAAGCTAAGCTATCATTAGAATTGTTCTTAGACCAATTCCAGATTTTTTACTTGTTTCTGGTCCTGTTTAATTTGGGCATTCGAAGGAAAGACATTTTTGACTTTTTGGTTAGCCTTTGCCGAAAAATTGGTGTGTATATAAATTGGCATCAATTATCATGGCCAATGCCTTGTCAGATGTAGGCTCATTTTAAAGTCTTTTACAAACCTTTTTCACCCCTATTAGATTAAACTACAGATAGTTTCTTGACTAGTTTACCTGAACCGCCGTTTTGTGAAGGCCTATCTCGTTAGCAGTAACGCACCCACGATTTGGTTTTGATGGAGTACCAAAGGTGTCCCAAGTCAAAGGATTAGGTCTTGCGTCTTTCTGAGCACAGATTACATTTTATACATAATTTGTAAATTATGTTAAAAAAACTGACCTTCGGGGAAGGGGGGTGAGCTGTCCGTTCGCCATCCTTTGCTACACTCCAGCTCGTTAGCTATTCTTACTTATTTCTTACCATTTTACGCTCGCTAACTCTCAGCTGAGTAATAATTGCATATGTGTATGTGCAGCCGGAGTCCGAAAACTGCAGGCAGCTACATTCGATTTCATCACCACCGCCACGATGGCACAGCCACATATCCAATGATTACTCAGCTGAGAGTTTTTGTTTGAGGAATCGCAGACATTTAGTTCAGATACATCTTTATACATAAGTTTGTTAGCAAAGGTA
Organism: Dioctria linearis; assembly: GCA_963930735.1. NCBI lineage: Eukaryota > Metazoa > Arthropoda > Insecta > Diptera > Asilidae > Dioctria > Dioctria linearis. The sequence goes on along the minus strand of OZ005742.1, from coordinate 64,502,337 downwards.
TAAAAATTTTATTTAGGTTCGGAAAATACGAAAGCAAGCTTAAGATTATCAGAACACCATTTTTCTGTATGAATAGCAGTTTAGGGCGAGGAGCTATTCAAATCAAACTTTTGTCAGTTTTATATGTTTTTATGCGCAAATATCTTAGAATGTCAGAACTCCGTTGGGGCTCTCATGTGGTAGTGAGGGAGTCTGTTTCATGGCTTGTGACGTATTCTCAAGGGTTTTGCCTCAAGTGATCTATGTAGATACTGGAATAACTAGATATTACTCTGAATCTGGAAACATAATAGACAAATATATTAGCTTTAATGCAGGCTAAACGGCAGGAAATATTTGTAGGTAAATATACGACGAATTCAAGATTTAGGACGACAAAAGGAAATATTGTTTGACTCTTCTTCTTCTTTTTCGCTTTCTTTGAAAAAGCACAGAAACTTTTTTACTTAATTTGATACATTATCATATTATTACTAACAACTAGATGGCGCGGCGCAAAGTAAGAAGGCTATACCCATGAAGTTTTGAAGGCACCACTTCACAATACCATTTCTATACTCACTAGTTTTTTGGGTATATTGGGAAAATTCAATGACACATATAGTATTTAAACGGGGTATTCGGAATAATACCTAGGTATCGATACCTCATGTCTGTCATAAGTAGAGAGCATTATAATGACATGCATTATTGTGGATGAAATATCCCCAAAAGAAGTGCCGGCCGGGATAAGAATCAATTTTTTAGCTGCACATTTTTGCGCTCATTGGTTACAATTTACAAAAGTATCCCTCTCAAGAACATGGTTTTATATATATTCGTACATACATGTTCAGTTATAATCATAGTAGTTCGGAAGTCTGTTTTTTTGTATAAATCATCAGCTCCAATTTCACTAAATTCTCCGCAAATGGAATAATATGAACTTTTCTTTGCCGGCATTTATTGAGCTTTTGCCTTACACACAGCGCTCCTAATGCATAATTAACTATACTTACTCATGAGAACATAATGATTTATTAGGCAATTGCAGACACACAGCCATTTCTTTAATTAAATTGTACTGTCAAACTGGCTATACTTGTGACATTGAAGAAGCGAAATGGATCGAATCGACGCTATAAATTTGTTTTTATTTATTTTAATTTTCAATTTAACGATTTGGAAATGAAAGAAAATTATATTAAGAAGTATATTGATAATATATTTTGTGCTTTGCATTTCTTCTTCTTATTTTTAAAATGGGCAAATGCACAGCGGCCCTTCAGATTAATCTTATATGCCCCAAAATACATTCAGTTCTAGCATATTTTTACTCATTAGAGCTCTAATGAAGGAAAAAAAGACTTCATTAGAGTTCTTCATTATGATCTGATTTTCGAGCCATAATTAAGAATACTATGTGACGCACGGCATTTTAATGAATAATTAGTACTAATGATTCATTAGATCGTTCTGTGTGTCTAGGGTATAAGTCTAGAAGTATACATATAGTTTCACTTTTATCACCATATGAGTTAGTTTTTTTTTTGTATAATATGGAATCGTCGGCTTACTGCAAAAATAAGATCACTCCATTTTCTGTGTTTTTGAGTAACATATGTATATGGACCCATTTGGTTTAAATATATCCTATTATATACATACTGCCAAAACAGATAGGTTTTCTACACATATAAAGGGCAGATTCGCATGCGTCGAAATAAGCTAAGTCCAATTTCTGGAAACTTCAATTTACATTTCTCAAAACTAGAAAAAAAAAAGTTATCTATCTTATTTTTCCAGTAAGCCGACGAAATGTAATTTTTACAGTATATATGGGAATAAAATTTGGTATGGAAGAGGAAACCTTATAAAAAAAACTTCCTGGAATGTTCTACTTCTTTGCGTGCAAAGATGAATGTAACGATGAAACTTCTAAGCTTATTCTAGATCAATTATAATAGGAGATTTTTATTTCTAAGATTATATTATTCAATTAAAATTAAGTATATACATACATTACTATCTCATTCAGTCACCATTTTTATAAAGAAGATATGTACATATGTAGATAACCCTCCAACTTTGTTGAAAAAAAGTAAGTCCTCTAAAAACGTCTGCTCCGTACGCATAATTAATCAGTTTAAACTCTGGCTGTGAATAATTTTAAAACTATGTATTAGAACAAATATATTCATTAAGCTATTACTTACTTATTGCGACGTAAATAATTTTCACATATAACAATTAATTTTTGGTAATGAATGCAAAGTACATATTATTAATCTTGAGAGTCATAATTTTTTAATACTCCAGAAAGTGAGAAAAACAAAACAAAACAAATCATTTGCTAATAAATTATTTATCCTCCACTTAAAAAAAATTTATGGACTTTCTTCAATAAACTTGAAAACGACTAATTTATCACTTGTTTTATTATCTTCCTACGGCACGTTTAGAATTCAAACAAAAACATTTTGGATTTAAATTCACCGTTTATCTTCAGATTAAAATTTCAGTGCAAATTTATAGTGAAAATTATTCGAAATTTCACTAGAAAAGGAAGAAAAAACTCTTAGTCAATTTGATAATTAATTTAATCAATTCAAAGCTGTTCAGCAGGGATTAGTGAAAGAATGAAAGTGTACAAAACCCATTTCTTCTTTAAATTTTTTATTTAAGTTTTTGGTTTCTTTGTCATTTAAAAATAAAATCTGCGCTAAATACAATAATGAAGACTTTAGTTTTCTAAAAGGTGTTCTTAGTTAGAGGATACATATATGTATTCGTAAACTCATTATCAACTGCGTAGTAACTGCTATTTAAATCACACCAATTTCAATATATTAATATTTTAGTTTTATAATAAGTATTTTGTAAACTACTCATTTAACTCGGACAATGTTTCAGAGCTGAAAATCAACATTGGATAATTGGTTTAAATGGGCTCCGAAATTATTACAGCAATCCTATGTTCTTCCCCGGATTTCTGAATATACATACATACAAGTCGCTGTATTTGTCGGTATTTATTTGGAGTGAATGAATAAAGAAAAAATCAGAGCTAAGATTCGAACCATTAACAATCGTCAAGGCTGCACAACAGCGAGCTATGATGTCTGAATTATTGTCAATTCGAAAAAGATTAAAATTAAACAGAAGCAATTAAGAAAAGATTTAAATAATATTAAAAATTCAAGGTGTGAAACCTCTCTAGGGCGGACAGGCTTGGGGCCAAGAAATTTTGTCCGTTTAGCGGGATGACCGTTATTCTTCAGACTTCTTTGTTTATTATATATTATATTATATGGGCATCCATAACTATAATTACAATTGTCTTAATGCAACTCAAGACGAAACTTTTAACATTTCATCTAAGTTGTAGCATTTCTTATTTTACAACGAAACCTTTTCTGTGTATATCACTGAGAAAGAAAAAAATATTTTTTAATTTTTAGTGCAATTTATTTACGAATTTTAAAAGCTTTTTTAATATATTTTATTAGTCAATAAATTTTCGTTAAAAGCTCATATAACGGTACGTAATCTATCTGACATAACCATATTAATTTGCATCTACGTTCTCTTGCGAATATTGTAGAGTAATTTTCTTTTCTCTGTGGTAAGTAGTTTAGAAAATTTCGCAATGTACTTCCATGTCAAAAATAGTTTACACGAAAAATCTGAAAATATTTATTTCAATTAAAAACCCATATAACGGTGAAACATACATAATTGAAATATTCCCATAAAATATGTAAAATATTATGCTAAAACGTTTAAAAGAAAAATCAGCCCCCCCGCACTATGCTACGAACCCTCTGTACGCGAACTCGAAAATTATTTTAACAATATTCGGGTGAGAAAAGTTTGTTATAAAGTTTCTTACAGAAAAAAAGCAAAATGCCATTTAACAGAACTCAGTAAGAGTTTTAATTTGATATCACACACGGCCCAAATTGGATAACATCAAGGGGTCTATTTAGCACCTCTCCCACCACCAAAAAACCCAAAAAATGCAATTTTTTACCCCACCGGAAAGCTCCCCATTATCTCATTCGAAATCAAAAACCCGCATGTAAACCCATCTACGTTTCCTACCTTAAAACTCTTTCGTCACGAACGACATCCTGGACGCATAAAGTTATTTAGTCAAGTGCTAGTGATTTGATAAAAGTTATTTAATTAGTTAGTAAAAATTAGCAAAAAATCAACGCTTATGAGAGCAAATTCTACCAAAATTCCAGAAAAATAATGTCGGCGTCCACTTAGAAGAGATATCCGTTTAAAGGGGTCAATTACCTATTCATCTGAATCCATCTTGAAAGCTATATTTGTCCGCTTATAAGAGGAGAGGTTTCACGTATATTGTTACACATACATTTAAGGTTAAGGTCTGTTAAGATTTGTCATAAAAAGAAACCGCAAATGTGTCTCTATATACTGAGAAACAACTCCGCATACACTAGGTATAATGCAGTTATGTAGAGTATTGGAACTTAATATTTAAATTGGGAAAAATTTCGCAGTATTGAGAGTTTATTTCAATCTGACCAAATTTTATACTGCAATATCGGCTGCAAATTTTTCTGACATTTGATATGTGACACTTGCCAAGTTGAAGTGTCTATTTCGTTTTTATTTTCCATATAGATAAGTAATTTCGCAATTTTTGCTCGCATTTGGTACGTGCGCGGAACTTTCTTAAGTCAAATGACAAATTAAATGACAAATCAAATGATAAATCAAATGTCAGTTCTCTAATTAATTCTCAGTATCATAAACCGCAAGTGTGTCTCTGAAAATCTATTATTGCAATATGACATAATTGCAATATCAATATCTCAATTTGAAACCGCAAGTTTTTCCCCGGTATTAGCCATTTTCACTGGAAAAAGTGCAAAGAACCCAAACTGGTCAAAAAACCTTGCAGTCACTTGAAGGATCAACTGAAAGGTAGTAATTCACCAAGAGGTACAATGCAAGGTATTCCCATTACGAACCACCTTCTGCTATTAGTGACGAAATATCATAAAAATGTATAGGAAAGCACGGTACAGACAACACAATACACTCTGCGCTCCTCTGTCTTTCCTATAGAAATGTATATATATTAGTCACGAAATTACGTCACAAAACATGTGTCAAAAATTGAATGGGAATACCTTGTATTCTATATAGGTATCTTGGCAATTCACAGCATTTCAAAGATATACTCTCATTGAAAATATGTAGAGAAAGAATATTCAAGAGAAATGTCCCAATAAAAAAATCTGAGTCCACCTCTGTTTGTGAAGAAAAGAAGTTTGTTGTTATATTAAAAATACTTAATTTATGTGATTTTAATTAATAATTAATTAGATTTTATAAGAAGTGACAAAACATTTAGTTGAGTAAGTATCTTCCGTGATAAATTTTTAGTTTACATGAAATAAAAAACAAAAATATATAAAACATAAATAAACACTTAAAAATTTGTGACATAAATTAATTACTTCATAACGAAAATTAAGTAAATATATGTATATACTCATTCTTATTCCCAATTTATCTAAAATAGCGTAATGCGCCAAAAAGTAAGTAATTCGGAGCAAAATATTAATGATGGCGCAAGTACAAGAAGTATTAATAGTGGCAATACAAAAGATGTCAGATGTAATAAAATAAGATAGATTAATGGCAGTATTCTGGCGAATACATCAGTTTCAGGTTTACATGGACATGGTGAAAAGGAGTGTCAAATTCCTTAATGTATATTATGTGGTGAAAAGCTGTCCAATAGTGAGTGCTAGTTTTCTCCAAAATTGAACTGCCACTTTAGTTACATACTACTAAGCAGACCAATCTTCTTTAAAAAAAATAAGTAAAAAACGAGTTTTCAAACAAACCGGGGCCAAGTAACATGAAAATAAACTTTTCTTCACACACAGAGGTGGACTCATATTTTTTGATTGGGACATTTCCCTTGAATATTCTTTCTCTTCATGAATCAAATCACTTATTACCTCTGATTGATCATACTGAAATATATCGGTAATTGTCAGCGAATAAAATCTGAGTCCACCTCTGTGTGTGAAGAAAAGTTTATTTTCTACTTTTTCATGCGGCTTGGCCTCAGTTTTTTTTGAAAACTCGTTTTTTACTTATTTTATTTTCTGCCTTTTTCACGTTAACTAAATTGTTATTACGTGCTGCATGGAGATATTTTAAAACAACACTGACTTACCAGTTTTTCAAAAAATTTATTCGAGTAAAAATTATTATGCAACTCATTTCGCTCTACAACTTTGTCTTAGGTTGCAAAGCGCTCAAACGCTTCCTTGGTCTGAAAAACTCCGGAAAAGCGTTTTACATGAATTTTCCTCGATTTTTTCTGCAAGTTTTCACCATTGTCGGAGAGAAAGTAATGATGCCAGTTGATAGGGAACTTGATCCTGCATAATTTAGAAAACTTTTTTACCGGAAAAGTCCGGAAATTTTCTTCGGAAAAATCGGAAAACTCTGCATTTTTCCTGAAACGGATTTATCACTAATCAAATTTGTACCAAGTTTTCAAATGATTTTTTTTTATTTTCCGGGTTTTTCATGGAAATTTCCGGTTCATATTTTGATAGATTCAATTGTCACGCGACATGAACCTGTGTGCCAAATTTCAGCTCTCTGTGATGACGAAAAGTGGGTCTACGAGAGTGTCGAAAATAGTAAAAAAAAATATATAAATAAATAGACAGACAAATTCGTGTACGAGTTAAAGGGAATGGTCTCAAAAAAAAAGTTCTATTTAAATACCATTATAAATGGAAATGCGGATAATTTTAAATAACTGCTGGTGTGGTGCCTCCTCTTTGTTTTCATTAATACGAAAATTGGATTCTCCATGCTGCCAATTAAAGTTTTCAAGCTACTCCAAGCCTCGTGACTTCTATTTTAAGCTCTTTTATGCAATGCAGTGCGATAGGTATTGTTTTCCATTTGCATAGTGCTCTCCAAAGGCTCTCAATAAGATTGAGATCCAGAATTCAATACAGTAATTTTTTGTTTTTTAATCAAGATTTTGTACCTAGGGAACTGTGAATAGCTGCATTATCATATAGAAATTTAAAACTGTTTGATGTTATTTATGTTAGCGTCTTCAAGTAGAGTCTCCTCCATAAGTTAAACGTAGGTTTCCGAAATCATGTGTTTATAAATCCAGCGAATAGGTGTTTCTCCATTAAAACCAAAGGCTGCATCAAAAATTTCGTCTAATGGCTACTCTTGCTTACTTTTAGCAAAATTGTACCCAAAAAACTGAAGACCAACTGAAGGCCATTCAGGTTGATTTTTTTTTTTTTTATAAAAAATAACATCTTTCTATTCATTGGTGAATTTGGCCGCTCTTTTAGTACATTTGTTTGCAAGATTGACGAGCGCTGTTCCCAACCGATTTTTGAATTCCGCTGATTTTTTCGGTACTTACTATCACCAAACTTAAAATAAATGTTAATAATGTTATGACAAATATTTAATTATCCTATTAATTGCACGAATAGATAGCTGTATATCTTTATTATTTTTGAAATTACCTCTGCAGTTAATGCTCCACGCGACTTTCTTAAAAAATTCTTTATTTATGGCTTTGTTTGGAATATTTTCAAATAAATTAGAAATAATACAATCAAGTTGGTTAGACACAATAGGTCACCTTATGTATGTATGTCCAATCAAAAATGCTTAAAAGTTGATTTGTTAGTCAAATAAGAAATTCACTTGAGGCAATCCGCATATTTTGTTGAAGAGTTAGAAAATTGTGCCGTAGATAAAAAGATTGTGAAACACTGATCTACGCCAAAATTATTATTATTTATTGGACTGGCAAAGTACACAAGATTTCACAATCTTGTTAGTACAAAAGTACATTTGATAGGAGATAATTAAAAATGTGTAAACAAAATAAAAATGTAGAAAATCTAGAATTAAATTAGAATTAAAAATAAAAATTAAATATTAAAAAGTAAAAAAAAACCTACTAAAATTCACAGCTTAACAATAACAAATACAAAAAAAAATAGTTAAAATAAAATATAGACAGAAAAATTAAAAATGGAAAAGAAAATTAAAGAGAATTAAAAATTAAATAATAATAAAGGAGACCAAAATTAAGAAATTATAGTATTGCTACACAAAATAAAAGAGAATATAAAACAACTGAAAATTATAGAATTATAAAGATTATGAAAGTGAGCTACGCCATGAGACATGAGAATAACGTGAAAATAGGGGAAATTAATTAAAAGCGTGGACCCCCATGAGATCCTTAAATGCACCGACAGATCGCACATTTGTATAACTAAAGGGAAGACTATTCCAGAGACGGGATATTTGGACAGGATAAGAGATTAGTTGTGAAAACGAGGTATTATCACATTCTGATTGCGTTCTGAAGCTGTGTGTTGGAAAACTTTACGCAAATAATACGGTTTGTTTGTACGTAATAGCTTTTAAGAGTTAATCAGTCTTTTCTGCTTAAGATAATCTCAGATAGAACAACCTAACAATTTTGTTCGGTAAGGTGAGACATGGTCGAACCTATGAGGTCCATAAATGAAGCGGATACAAACAGTAAAGGCAAATTCCGTCCTTCCTTCGAAGACAAACGTTATCGAGTCCAGAGAAAATCAAACTGCTGAAAGTAAAGTAAGGAAGAATTAAGCTTTTGATTCGATTCGACCGGATTTCGAAAGATGATGAGTTAACTGAAATCCAGAGACTACGAAGTACAGCTTAAACCTTACCGATAGTTAACTTTGTGTTGTTGCATCTTTTCATATGTTGGTTCAAAATAATCCCTAGATTTTTAACTTTAGATACCAAATCTAAAATTCTACCATCCAAGACCACATACGGATCGAAAGTGCCATAAAGTACAATATATTGGGATTTATCTATCAGGGTTTAGCTTTAGGCCATTTGCTTTGGACCAAATATTGATTCTTTCAAAAACCCTCATTAATGTGAGCAATACTCAAACAACCCAAATTTGCTTAGGTAGACGTGTATATATGTACACACTGACATCCCGGACGCTTTCAGAGAGATTTTTTTTATAAATAAGCTATATAACGTATGGCTTAGTATTGAGCCCTGTGGAACGCCAGACAGAAGAGAGAATCCACTTTTACCATTTGCTTTCGATCGGTCATAAAAGCGACGGAGGAGGAACTGAATCCAAAGGTGCACTTGAGTTTCCGAAGCAAGATCACAAGATCAATGCAGTCAGAAGCTTTCGAATAATCTAGCAGTGTCAAGGCAACTAAGTTATTTTGGTCTAGGGAAGCTCTGATATCAGTTGAAACTTGCAGTACTGCAATCGTAGCTATGGTGACGACTACCATTTGCAGGAGCTCCATCGAATCTACATGCTCAACTAATTACTTAATCATTAGCTTTTCCAATACTTACGATAAAAATCATAGGATGCTTATAGGTCTGAAATCTAATGGGACTAAGGAGAAATATTTTTTGGGTATTGGCAATACAGTAGCCGTTTTCCAGCCGCTGGGGAAGTCGAAGGCATAAGACATGGTTGTGATATGGAGGATGTAGGTATATATGAAAGAGAGCAACAGTAACTGCGGAGGCAAATTATCTGGACCGATAGCACAAGACGTGACAGATAAAGTTACATCAATTAATTCGTGGCGGTCAATTCTGCGAAAGGAAAATGGTGGTGAATAATTACCTTTTATGATATTGAAAGTCAATAAATATGAATCATCATGCATTTCAATTCACATATACTTGCTCTGTGTTAATAGGAGACGTGAAGAAAACATTGAATACATCTGGGTCAAGTTCACAACTTGTCTTGTTCTTACCAAAAACTCCAGTTTGCCGCAAGTTATACCAAAGAGCCTTAGCATGGAGACGACAGTTAAATTTGGAGCTAAAGTAACGGCGTTTAACTGGCAGCATATTGCAGTTGTGGCGATGTTGCGAGCTGCTTGGTATAGCGAACGATCATGAGTTTTAGTACGCATATAGCGGCGTTATAGAAACTCACGTTCTGCTATAATAGACTGAACTGTATACGAAGGACATCCATTAACTTGCGAGGTCTCAGTTCTTAAACGCTCATATTTATGTCTCATCGGCAGATGAACAATCAAATGTAGAGTTCCAAGGTAGAAACACACACTCTTCGGATAAAGCGTTGACGTTGATATTTTTATAGTCACGATAAGAAAAGCTTTGATTTTGGGTTTAGGGGAATCTCATTATTAAATGGGCATAGCTGATCTTGAAAATTGATTTAGCTAACGTCAGAAGTAAGAATCAAATCCAGTAGTGACGGATTTGTGGTTTTTTGGAATAAATGGGATATGAGTTAATAACATTTAAGTGCAAGGAAGCAAAGCAGATCACGAAAGAAAATTAGAAGAAATTTTTACGTATTATTACAATAATTAATTAAAATCAAAGAATTGAACAAATTGAAGAATTTTTTTCCGTTAATATCACCATTTTTTTAAATCCACTCGGGTTCCAGAGATGATTAAATTTTAGATTTGATTGAACACGAAAATTTTGATTGCGGCAGGCTAAAAGTAAGAATCATTAAAAAACCAAACCTCAATTTGCCATTTCTTAATTTTACGTATCGACTATGCCAAAAAATATGTAGGTACATTGCATAATTATTAAAATTTATAGGCAAGGTTAACCGTATTTGTATTGTCAGCAATATGTGATAATAAATTTCTCTCATATAAATTAGGTCAAGTTGGGAAATGTTTTATCTCTCGTACCTTATTACAAAAAAGATATAAAAAAAAACATAAACACGTTTTTTTTTTTCAAAAAATACACATCTTGTAAAAAATACGAGTAGCGCATTCAGTGATGAACTTAAGCCAATTTAACCGGCTACACACAAGTTGCCAGAAAATTTAATCAACCCAAAATATAAAGTATTTTTAGAAAGAGCACAATTCGACTAATTTTCGAAAATAAAACAAAGTGTTACGAAATTTTGTTGTAATTTTTTTACATTGACCGCTAAATGGCACTGTTTTTTTTTTATTTTCCTGTAAATACAACATTTCAGGAAGAGGGGTGAATATACTTTCTTGTAGCTTTCCGGAGCAGTTTTAAAATTAGCTTTAATTGAATAAATCTTATAGCTATTGTGTGGGATTGAGGATAAATTGTATTGTAATCCTCTACAACTCTCATCATGTCTATGATTTGTGATATTTTGAAGAATTTAATTGTAGTTTTCAATTAAAATGCAGAGGAGTATGCATTTAAATATTTCGGAGATAAAATTTATCAAGGGTAAAATATGGTGTATGATGAATAATAGTCATGAGGTTTGTAGTGTTTTCGAATATATATGTACATATGTAGGTACTATGACCGATCTAATATTTACGTTTTGAATTACATATATTTTTACACTATATACAATATTAAAAGATCCCAGTGGAGAAAAGAGCCCTCTAAGAAACTTCCCGAAGCGCTAGCCTGGAAGCTCGCAGCGCTTCTTTTCTCTATACCATTTTTATTTTTATTTTTACAGTGGCTTGTCTGCAGGGTCAAGCGCTTCACTGCTGTTCTTAAGAAGTTCCAGAGCTTAGCTCAAATTGAATTGAAATGAGAGTAAATAGGCTGAAAATTTAAGTGAATACTTTTAATAAAAACCTAACGCTCGTATTTTAAAGCAATTTTAAAAGTTTTCTAAGGTTCGCCGTTCTACAACAAAATGTCCCTTCAGTGGGGTCCTAGTCACATAGGTATCATGGGGAATGAAAAGGCTGACCTTTCTAGCTAGGGCTGGCTCTAATTCTTCGTTCCTAGGACCAGAACGTGCCGTAAGCGTTGCCACCCCGGGTTTGGGTCTGTCATCAAAGCAGATACTCGTAGGAAGTACTTGCAGGTGTACAAAACTTTTTGTTGATGGGCCCAATAAGAGTTTCTCTGATTTTCTCTTGGGGCTCGGAAAGAAACAATGTAGAACTGTGGTTGGCATCATCACTGGTCACAGCTTGATTCACGCTCATCTAACATGGATGGGAGTTGTTGACAGCCCTGAGTATCTGCCCTGCCTGGAAGGAGAGCCTGAGACAACCAAACATTTTCTATGTGCTTGTCCGGCCTTCGTCCGGAGCAGGCTGGATACTCTAGGGCCTGCCCTCCTATCTGTAAATTAGCTGAAAAGCCTTCGTTACCAAGACCTGATGCGCTCCATTAAGAAGACAGGCATATTTTGGTGATAGGATTTTCTACCAGAATAGCACAATGCGCCGCTCTGAGGTCGGATTCTGCAACACGGAGAATTGTGGAATTTGGGAAATGAGAGTTGTTTTGACAGTTAATTCTTCACTCGGAATTCTGTAACTCGGCGAATTTGTTTTGAAACTTCCCAAATTCTCTACTCCACTTATTTAAATTCTCCGGTGTTTTAGTTGTGGAAAAGTAAAAAGAAGAATTCCCAACTGAGCATATTGTCTATTTATGTTATATTTTGAGAAGGTAGGTAACCTACGAATTTTCAAATTAACCGGTGCGAATTGCAATCTCTCTTTTCGCATTTCTCTCACATTTTCCCTAATTCTCAAAACCATGTTCGTGAATTTGGAATGGAGAATTAGCGAGTTTAATCGGAGAAAACGAATATTCTCATCTCCCAAATTCTCCGTGGTTACAGAATCCCGCCCCTGACCACCGTTTTTGGGAGTGTCGGCCTTGCCTTTTAATAAAAAAAAAGGTCCGCGGCAGGCATAGTGTGTGTGAAATCTGACAAATCTCCTTCCATTGACATAACGAAAAAGTATCCATGCAATAAGCTTATGTCGATATCGATGGGACCAAATCAATGTTGCACTTTTTCTGGTAGAGGAGCGCTGGGAGCACTGAAGTCCATTGAACATATTTCTGTCATATTCCTAGTATTTGTGTGTGTACACGTATTATATATACGGAACTGTCAAACGTAATAATTGTTTTTTATTGATATACAAGGTGTTACGTAATTGGTGCACCTAGCTCAAGGGTTTGATAGGTGAGGTGTATACAAACAAAAAATTATATGGTGAAGGGGGTAAGAAGCGTCGTTTCGGCGGTAGGGGCTGATTTTTAGTACTTCTTCCACGTTACACCCTGTAACTTTTAGCAGTTGGTTGATTTTTTAGTATGTTGATATAGGATTCGATGGAAGATTCTCATGTGAGGCATATATGGATGATTTTCTTCTACTTATCATCAAATCCAGGATGATGGCCACGTACTTATTCGTGCAGTGTTACTCCGCGGGAAAAATTCAAAGCGTTTAAAAAAAAGGCGGATTCGATGCTTCACTGGAAACAATCTGAAGCAATTTTGTTTTGTTAAAATTCCAGGAAATTGAATGCGAATGTGATCTTGCAAGTCTTCTCGTGCAGACGTCGAATGTACCATTACATGGTTTAGAATGTTTTTTGTTTTGCTAAACAACTTTGTATTCGATTATACCAACTAGCTAATACTTACTCGATGTACCTAACGTTGTAACGTAGCGTAAGCTGAGGTTCTTTAATAAATGATTTTTCTATTCTATTCTATTCTAATGGAATTCAACACTTGGAAATATTTGTGGACGACACTGTAGCTTCAGCAATTGTGCAGAGCTTCCAATCTGTTTCCTACAAAGTGCTTTAAAAGCAATTATAACGAAGCTAAGAGGAAGCGCTTACTTCTGCGGGCATGCAATGTTAAAATTTATATGAAACTGAAGTGGAATCCAAGCAATTTATGATTCCGAAGCACTTGAACAGGACTTTAAAAGCGCTGTTTTTCCCGCTGAGTAAGTTAATTTGTATGAACGTTGCTGTAAGGATATGTTTGCACTTAGTACCTACATACACCTAGATACTAGTATCGGGATTAGTATCGGCACTTGTATCAAAACTTGTACCTACATTGGTATCGTAACCTTTTTCGAATTGTTCAGAAAAGTTAAAGCTAGTTTTTCATAAAACATCTGGTATCTTAAAAACTACAGGGCGTACAGTCAGAGCTAAAGCCATTCTATGCAGAACTTCATGGCCTTTCTAACGATTACTCAACTAGCCCCGTATTCGTCTTCCCCTAGGAGTTATTGTGGTATAAAGTCAAAATTTCGGATTTTCTTACCATTTTCTTTTTTTAATTTGACCTTTATTTTTTTTCCAAAAAGGTCGTTTCATACTTTTTTTATAAAAACTATAAACTGTAGACTTTCCTCTTTAATTTTACCTATTACATCTTATGTGCTAACTGTAGCCGTTAAAGAGCTATTAGCTCATAACCTATTCAGGTCACACCAAAATTAGACGTTTTTTTTTAAATGACTTATTTTCAGTACTAAGGGAACACATTACCTTTGAGAATAGGTTTCAGAATAGCTTTACAAATACGTCAAGAGCTAATACTCTTAAAGGGCTACAGTTAGTAAATAGAGTGTAATAGGTCAAATTAAAGAGGAAGGTCTACAGTTTATAGTTTTTATAAAAAAAAGTTATGTAACGACCTTTTTGGAAAAATAATGGAGGTCATAGTAAAAAAAAATTTTAAAAAATCCAAAATTTTTAGTATAGACAACCATAATTCTTGACGGGAGAGGGATACGAAGCCAGTTGAGCAGTCTATAGTTTTGAAGATACAGGGTGTTTTGTGCAAACTAGCTTTTTTTCTTAATCACCCGTTAACTCCTGAACGGTTGATATGTTCCTCCCCCTGCCGTAAAATGTTTGGTTTGTCTAGAGTACTATCACCTCCTGTTCTATTGAAATCCTAAGTTGTTTTCCGTGCAGATGCGGAAGATTCCCTTTTTTAAGTGCATCATTAGTCGTTTGAGAAGAATTTGAAAATGATAAAAGAAAATGTTAGCAACGTGAATTTTTAAAAAACGTGAAACACATGGGGCATATTTTATGCTTATAAATGAGTTAATTTTGGAAGTGGCAGCATACAAGACACAAGGTTTAGAAATTTTATATCACCAGCCGATCAGCTACCCAATAATGTAATGGGGGGTACAGGTGTCAAAAGTTCAAGAGGAGTCGGAAAATAGGGCTGTAAGGTCGCGTGCTGCGCCCATCTGAGCACTTAAGAACGGTTATTATATCTTTAAACGTTTTATTGTATTTTATCGGACTTTGTAATAATAGACAGATTACATTTTATACATAATTTGTAATTTTACTTTCCTTTCTAGGGTGGGAGGGGGGGGGTCCCGTTCGTGATCCCCTCGGTGCGGCCTTGCAGCTCCCGGTTACATTAAACTTCTTTTGCATCTTCTAAATGTGCAATAGGTGACACAGTCAAAAATGTATCTGAGACTATTTTAACTCCTGAGCAATATCTTCTAAATTATAATTTTTTTGTTTTAATAAAATCTTTATATTCTTTAGACCTGACATCGAAAATATCACTTTTCCTTAATTTTTCTATAAGACGTAAGGCGTTTTCTTTTGACTAAGATGATATGATTTTTAATAAAAACAATCAACCGTAATACAGAGCTACCTACCTAAACTAATGATAAGCTGTACTTCAGAACAAAAGCAAAAGTATCGCGATAAGTCAAATCAACATATACAAAATGTATGTACATTTGTGTTTGAGGCTCAACAAAATGTATGAACATATAATTATATGAGCAGTTGTATCGCGATTGGATGAATTTACTTGTACCTCATACAAATCCCGATACAAGTTTCTAAGTGTAAACTAAGCTTAAGTATTAAAGCGAGAAACATACACAACAGTATTTAGCATACATGATCAGGTTATCAACTGCTTAATGCCAAATTTGTAAGGTTGCCTAGGTTAAGGTTGAACTAGAGAAGATTACTCTCTCCTCTGCTGATTTTGAGACGTTTTTCACACTTTTTGTTATTCTATGCAAACATTATTTATAGAAATAAGAATGAGAAATTTGTTAAAAAAAAATCCAAAAATATTATAAATTTATAAATTTGGTAGATAAATCGTTGAAGTGAACCGCAAGCGAACCGCTTAATTATTAATTCAAAATTAGATCCCCCCAATTTCAACATTGTGCTTTACAAAAAATTGCAGATTTCATAAGATCATATTGAGAAGAGAGTTGACTACTCATTGAAGAATAAGATAGTCGAAAGCTTGACAACTTTGTCCATCTATGCTTTTTAAATATATTTTGCAACTATTTTCACGTTAAGTTAAGCATCTTTTTTACTACTTAGACTAAAATGTTAACATGTAGTACTGTTTGCCGTATGCAGCTATAAATACCTTCCGCTTCCTTATTGCAGAGTTACGCAGTATTTTATATTAAAATTTTGAAATTTTAACTTACTTTTTTAGTTTCACCTCTATTTTGAAAAACACATACCTATTATTACCATATCAGTTTTTTGTAACGAACTTAGAAAGCCCAGGAGCTACTTATTAATTGAACTTAACCTATTCTGTATACTATTTTTATGAAAACTCCGCTTTCAGCTCTCTACGTCGACGCGGTCTCAGACAGTATCCAAATATATAGTGAAAAACGAAATTTTTGTATGGCAACCCTAAGAAGGCGACTTGCTCTGTTTTCGAACTTAAATCATAATCAAAATTTCAGTTTATTTATCTTATAACTTTTGTAAAAATTTGAAGATTTAATTCTCAAATTGGACAATTTCCTTTGTTGAGCTGCTACACACAAATTTCGATTTTGAAAATATTTTTGGGAGTACTGGTTCATACTCCGCTAACACAGAAACCTCAAATTTAGTGTGAAGAAATGACATTACAATTTCAGTTGGAATTTCAAAAATCAGCTAGAACGAGCAACTCGTTCGTAGAATTGTTATACACGAATCCAATTTTGTATGTACGCTAGGAAAAAAAGTCAATATAAGGCAGACCGCTCATCAAAGATGCAAATGCTATACTCGAGTGTTATGCAATTGTAGCACGCTCTTCAAATAGGTTCACATATACTTTTAAGGGACACGGCCCTAATCAATACAGCAATTGCTTGATGCAAGCAAGGGAACTCGCTGTACGCATGCTGCATGCATTTCTATTTTAGCATGCCATGCACAGTTTTTGTGTCCAGCATTTTGGTAATAGCAGATATTTGGGAGTTATTCATAGGATGACGACATGATAACAACAAAAATTTAAGCACTTTACTTGGGAAAATGCAGTGTAATTGCTCTTTTTTGTGAGCGGCTTGCTAGACTATATATATCACTGACATGTATATAAATGGAGTGACTGATCTTCTGTTTCATGAGGCACCAGTTTTGATTTCAGAAAGTATGTATTTACCACAAAAGTATTTGGGACTATTTGTATTGTTAAATTTTAATTATGAGCCGAAGAAAATGTTTTTCACATGGCTGTTTTGGTAGGAAAGTTTTGATTACCAAGTTTCCAGTTCTGGAAATACATCTGAACTTTAAGCAATTTTTCGTTCCCAATCGTTACAGTTCAGTAGGAAAGTATACTCTCACGAAAAGAGACAGGAGTATGAAAGTGGTGCCATTTGTTTTCAAGCATTTTTGGTTCAACGAGCAGTCCATTTATATACATGTCAGTGACCTATAGGGTACATTTAAGTCTTTGGTGACCGGCCTACCTAGGACGTTTTTAAATCTATTGAAAAGTACTTCAAGATATAACAAAATAAATGTGAAAAACTACTTTAACGATCTAAATAGCACATTTTCAAAACAGAAGGTTCTTAGACTAACTCTAAATTTTTTTTCTCATAGTTTATACTACTAACTAACTACTAACTACTAATTTTCCTTTTTTTATTTCAATTTTGGCGAAAAAGTTCAATAAATGGCAGAATGAACTTTTTAAGTCATTTTTACTGGATATGTTCAAGAAAAAGTGTAAAAAAACGCAGAAAGGTTTACACTTTCTGTACAGAGTTTGATAGGTAATTTTATAGCGACGGTTTTAGGCTTTATAGTAACTGAGGTGTGACCCGAGTGCATTAAAATAGATTTTCCGCCAGCAAAAAGGTCCCGAGAAAGTTTTTTGAATCAGGAAAAAAGCACACCACCCGATAGTACCGGTGAGAACTTTAATTTAATATGAAACATACAACGTATTGGAACCAACCGCACACTCGCCAGGGATTCCCACCCCCAACCTAAAAGTATGAAGAGAGGTTGCAGGTAATGAGCTGAGGACATAACCCTACATAGTTAAAGCAGATGTAAGGTGCGAAAAATCTGGTAGATCCGTGCTCGAATAAAAAAGGTAAAAATAGTGAAACTAAAAAAGTGAAATAGAAACTAAAAAAGTGAATATGGGAATGGCTATTTAAGCCTCCGAGTATAGGAGTGTGGGTACTCAAACTTCTTCTCAGGTCCTAAGTAATTCGATTCTGTATTATATTTTCCAAAATGTACTAGATCAAACTTTGACCGCCTCCCCAAGCCTTCCCCCGTTTAATTTCAATTTTTGATAAAACATGTTCAGAGTATCATAATGCATTGTTTAAGACATCCCTAATGTCTGTTAATGTCGGGCTTTAAATGGGCATTCCTCTTTTAACATTGCTGAGTCATTTAAAGTCAGTTTAAAGTCCGTGTTCAAAATTTCAGCTCTCCAAGTATACGCGTTCTCGATTTATCGTGCGCATAGACGGACAGTCGGACGGACATGCAAAAATCAAAATAACTTTTAATATTATGCGTGGATGTCCAATCCATTTTGCTCTACCATCATTATTTCGAGGTGTTATAAACGGAATGACAAACTTAGTATACCTTATAGATTTCATCTAGGGTATAAAAATCAGATGTTTTTATAATATAGTTTAAATTCCTTTTAGTTTCTTATTTGTAGTTTTTATATTATTATTTGCAGACCCCCCTTTATCCTTCTTACATTACTGTCACTGCCTTAATGAGAGGGGATGTTGTAGCCATCAGTATTTTTAAAGTTTTTCCGAGCGACGACGAAGTAATCGTTAACATCGTTAGTCTTCCGAACTCAAGTTGATTCTGCCGCAATGATGGCCATTTAAAGCCTTCCCATACCCATATTGCAGTTGACGTGAACATGATATGCACTGACACTAAGGTAATATAAATATTAGCTGATCCCAGTTTTAGGCAATATTTCTATTAGTCTCTACTACCATTTCCCAATTTGACATTTGGCTATATCTTATACATAAAAAAATGATAATCCTCTAGTTAGTTTAAAATGAAACAGACCTATTTGTGCCTTACTCGGCTGCAACGAAATTTATAAATTTTCACAGCTGCGCTGATGCTATTATTTACAAAATGAATACGATGCTATGTATACAGAGAGAACATACATACATACTATGTATAGTGTATTTTATAAAACAAAATCAATTTTTTTTTTGTATGAAAAATTATCAACTGCCATCAATTCATTAAACTCTAAAACATTTTATAGATTTTTCTAGTTTAATTTTAATGTCTGATCTGAATTCTTTCACGCAGTGGTTTTTATTTTGAAAAAAATGTCGGCCGTATAAATTTTGAACTACTCCACACAGTATAAACAAACCTAAACAGGTGGTCGCTGGCATGCAAAATATTGTCTTAATTAAAAGACTGCAAATTTGTAAAATATACAAAATATTTTAGCAAATGGCAATTACCTACTTCACCATAAAAATTACGCGCGCGCTTCAATTATTTGTTTCCGTTTAACAAAGATCTCTCGTTGTATGTACTTACATACAAAGAATTGTTAACGTTTCTATGCGCTGAAATGACCATGAGATCATGAGTCATCATGCACATCAAACTCAACTTTTGTTTTAACCGTAATTTGTGTTGATTTTCTACTATACTTTACTTACTGCCTCCATAGATCATCTCTCAGTTTAATTTATCTAGTCAGTTATTACACAGCGTTTTAACAACGCAGACTTAAGTGTGAAAAGAAATAGTTTTTTTATTTTTTCTTTAATTACATTAAATTTCGTATGATTAGTACTCATGTAAAAAAAATGACCGCTTTGTTGTTTAACAGACATAAAATCAACAATTTCATATTGACTATCTTTATGGATGGGATCCATTGTACAAAAAAATTGGAAAGAAAAGAGATCGGTAATTTTACGATATGTTTAGTAAACCTAACTACGTTATGAAATAAATGAATTCTTTCAAATAAAATATAAAACCCTTAAAATATTCACAATAACTTTAATCCTTAATCTCTTCATTCTTTTCCAGACTTAATATTATAATTAAATAATCAGAAAAATGACCGGAGAACAAAATCAGAAAAATATTCCCAAACCGGATTCATATACGAAGGCTGATCATGAGCTTGGCCTAAAATCGAAGGACACATGTACAACAACAAACGAAAAACATTTAGAAGCAAATGCTGCTAGTAATCATGGATTTTCTGGAGATCATCCAACGTCGTAAGTATAAAGTGCTCATTAGTATAATAACTACGGCAAAACTTAAGCAAAATTTTACTCATATGCATTTCTTTCACCCAAGATACCTGGAATCGTTGATGCATCTCTTTAAAGGAAACATCGGTCCTGGCTTGTTTGCAATGGGAGATGCTTTCAAAAATGCTGGAATAATTACTGCACCAGTACTGACGCTATTCATCGCTTTTATCAGTGTTCATTGTCAGCATATTCTTCTTAATTGCTCAAAGAAAATGCAGGAAGTCTCGAAATGTGAATCTTTTCCAGATTATGCGGAAACAGTTGAATTGTGCTTCGCTAATGGGCCCCCAAAACTTCGTGGGTGGTCGAATCAAATGAGGACTGTAGTTAACATTTTCATTTGCGTTACACAATTGGGATTTTGTTGCATTTATTTTGTATTTATCAGTACAAACGTTCAGCAAGTGAGTATCATAGCAGTTTTTTATAAGATAACTTTCTTATGGAGTTGTAGTACGTTATGAATGAATGAATCAATAAAATTAGCTCATCAGTTAATCTTAAAACATACTCGCCAATAGAAGTCGAAAGAATGTATAGATCACACGTAACAATAAATTATTTATTATGAATAGCTTACTTACAAAAAATGCAAGTCATTAGTAAGTTATGAAAAAATTGAAAGTTATAAGTAGCTCTCGCAACAAATTCGCGTCTTGTGCAATGAGTGAGCGCGCAGCTTATATGATCCCAAGGATTTTAATTTTTAAAATATAAACAATCGTTAATGTTGCGTCCCATTTGAATTATGCAGTTTGCCTTCGCATTCATTATCGTCCAAAGAAACAATTTAGAGTTGATTGAGAAATTATTTGCTGCTTGTATTTATTTGTATAGTTGCTAAAATTGCACAGAGTACGTTTTGTTACATTCCAACACTTAAAGGTACACTATAAAATGAATTTGTAAATTTACACAGTTATACCTGCATGATAAGTATGGTAACAACGGATAGACTGTAGAAAATTACATAACACTTGACCGAATAATGAGTACTTTCAAAACCCCCGTGAATACTTCAGAATACTTCACTACCACATGAGAGTACCAACGGAGTCCTAACATTCTAGAATATTTGCAGTGTTCTTATGAAGAACTGACAAAAGTTTGAATTGAATATCTCCTCCGTCCTAAACTACTATTCATACAGGAAAATGGTGTTCTGATGATCTTAAACTTGCTTTCTTATCCGAACCGAAATAAAATTTTTATACCTTTCCTAATAAAGTTATTTAAAAAAATTATCTGAACCAAATGACTACTATTCCTCAAACAAAAACTCTCAGCTGGGTAATCCTGTGCCGTCATGCATGGCATTCCGTGGGCGTAAAATGGTAAGGTTACGTTGTAATCAAAACTATTTTATTATTTTGTTAAGTAAGGTATATAGTAAGTGTAGCCTTTGAGAAGGTAAGGAACCAAGCTGTAAATTACTAGAAGACTATTTTCCTGTATGAATAGTAGCTTAGGCTCTATAGCATATATAAGGCGCTTTCAGGAAGCTCATTCTCAGTGAGACAAGTGAGATATTCTCAGTTAGCTCACTGAGACTGCACTTTCGGTGAACTGCCTTAGTTCCATATTGAGCTACAAAAATCGAACGCAACTACTGAGCAACTGAGACAAGTTAAACTGAATATTCTTGTCTCAGTTGACTCAGTTTCGTTATTTTGTGATTTTAATTGCTAATTAAAGTTTAGTGACCATTTGAATAAACTAACAACAGTTTCCTCAATTTATTACTATCCATTTTCTGTTGTCAAAATTATGTAAATGTCAAAATTGGCAAATCAGCTGATTGGTTTGAACTGAGACAACTGAGACGGTTGCTCAAAGTTTTGTCTCAGTTGTCTCACTGAGACAGCGCTTGCCGAAAGCACCTATAAAGTGACTGTTTAGCACTGTTCGATAAGTATCAATATAGAACATTTTAGAGAACGAGCTTCCAACGCACACCTATAGATATCTGTTTCATGGCTTGGGAAGTATTCTCGAGGGTTTTAGTACTTTGCATTTGCATAGTACCTATGATGTATTTCTCTCAGTAGTAAATTACAATCAATTTACCTCAGTCGGACTTTAGAGGTATACTAATGCCTTCTTTCATACCTTCTAAGCCGGTAAGCCGATAGTAGCTCTTGTCTTAATTATAACTCGCATTACCTTTACATGGCAACGAGACTGGAGGTTAAGTATATACTTCTCAGCTCGCTTCTTGAAGATGTATGTACTTAAAGAAGGCATGCCTTTATTACAAATTATGGAAGATATGCCTCTATGTTGCTTTTGAAAGGGGTGCTTTTATATATGCTTATAGAACGCGTAGTAAGATAAGTAATTTTATAAGAGATTCGCGCAAATCCGAATTTTCAGGTACAATAATTCCTTTTTTCGCCCGTCCTCCCAGTTCGGGTCTGCTAGCTGTAATAACAAGACGAAGACTTGGATTTGAATAGACCCTTTGTATAGGTACCCTATGATTTCATCTAAGGTATAAAAATACGATCGTTTTCAACCAAAGGCCGAAATAAATTGTTAAAATGAAAAAATGACATACCATACCATGGCATGACGACTACCAGACGCTTGAAATCCCTTCCTAGTCCTTTCGAATCCTGACATTTTTTGGCTTGGTTTTATATGGCGTTTAAACAGAAACAAAGTTTAACAGAAACAAATTTTAATGTCATTTAGATAAATATTTACAAAAATTTGTGCTTATGTACTAAAATGAAATTATACTGTTTTTTGAGGCCATTCCCTTTAACTCGTACACGAATTTGTCTATTTATATATTTATTTTTTACTATTTTCGACACTCTCGTAGACCCACTTTTCGTCATCACAGCGAGCTGAAATTTGGCACACATGTTCATGTTGCGTGACAATTGAATCTATCAAAATTTGAACCGGAAATTTCCATGAAAAACCCGGGAAATCGGGAAAAATCATTTGAAAATTTGGTACAAATTTTACTAGTGATAAATCCGTTTCAGGAAAAATGCAGTTTTCCGATTTTTCCGAAAAAAATTTCCGGAATTTTCCCACTTTTCCGGTAAAAAAGTTTTTTAAATTATGCAGGATCAAGTTCCCTATCAACTGGCATCATTACTTTCTCTCCGACAATGGTGAAAACTTGCAGAAAAAATCGAGGAAAATTCATGTAAAACGCTTTTCCGGAATTTTTCAGATCACGGAAGCGTTTGAGCGTTTTGCAACCTAAGACAAAGTTGTAGAGCGAAATGAGTTGCATAAAGTTGCTTTGGTGGAAAACTCCGTGGAAAACCCAGAAAAGCGGGAAAATCATCGGACAAATTTTCATCGATATGATTAGTGATAAATCTGTTTCAGGAAAAATGCAGAATTTTCCAATTTTTCTGGAAAATTTTCCGAAAATTTCCGCAATTTTCCGACAAAAAAGTTTTATAAGCTATTCGGAATCATTTTTTTTTCGTCCTACTGGCATTAATACTTTCTCTTCAACAATCATGAAAACTTGCATAAAAAATCGAGGAAAATTCATGTAAATTTTTAAAAAAAATTCATAGTAATAGGAAAAGTCTGTGGAAAACATGGAAAATCGGGAAAATTCATGTTATATGGGATCAAGTTGGAATACAGCTGCAAAGCGCTGTTTAAAATATAATTTGAATTTCAGAAAACCGTTGCAGTACTTCAACGATTTGATACTCGAATATTTTTTTTGAAAAACTGGTAAATCAGTGTCTTTTCAGCCGTCATAAAATTGTTTTAAAATATCTCCATGCAGCACGTAATAACAATTTAGTTAACGTGAAAAAGGCAGAAAATAAAATAAGTAAAAAACGAGTTTTCAAAAAAAAACTGAGGCCAAGCCGCATGAAAAAGTAGAAAATAAACTTTTCTTCACACACAGAGGTGGACTCAGATTTTATTCGCTGACAATTACCGATATATTTCAGTGTGATCAATCAGAGGTAATAAGTGATTTGATTCATGAAGAGGAAGAATATTCAAGAGAAATGTCCCAATCAAAAAATTTGAGTTCACCTCTGTGCGTGAAGAAAAATTTATTTTCTATTTTTCATGCGGCTTGGCCTCAGTTTTGATTGAAAACTCGTTTTTACTTATTTTATTACAGACTAGAATAGCCTTTACCAAAAAACTTATTTTATAATCTTTAGTCTAACAAGTTATACATTTACTTAAATTTAAGGTTTCTAAATTCATATTTAAGTTGCTCTAAAAAATGGCTTAAAAAAGAGCTATGGCTAATGTGTGTGCGTGTAATGTGTGTAGTTATAAAATAACTTAGCTTAGCTTAGATTAGCTTAGTTTGTAAAAAAGGTAAAATATACTTGCAATTATTTACAAATTTAAAAAATATTTACAATTAGCTTACAGGGTAACTTATTCCCAGGTTTGTAGGAGTTTGTATGTATATATTTTTTGTTGGGAGTGTTGTGGATGATGTTAGTGTTATTTGTGATTACGGTGATTTGATGTATTGTGAGGTATTATAGACTATGCTGTCAATATTTCGGTAGCCCCTGTGATAATGCAAGAGGTTTCTTGCGCAAATAGTAGGTCATTGGTAATTAGCCACTTGAGATGGGAAGGATTATGTAGTTGGTTAGCTTCTTGCACTAACGGTTTTTCAACATAATTCAGCTGTTCCGAAAATTTAGTCGCTGTTTTTATAAGGAAGCAGTCAATTCTATCAGTTCTGGCTTTATTATATACTCGTTGGTACTCATTCAAGTGTATGAGCCTCTACGTGTCTGGTAATTCATACAGTTGCGTAGTACCTTTCTGGCGTTTAAACAAAATGTAAGCCATTTTTATTTTTATATGAAAACACCATATAATTTTTTCCCATGCAGTGTTTTTTTTTACTGATAATCATGATCAAGATCAGCATTTTTACATGAACAATACATACAAATATATAAAATGAAAAGCACAATCTATAAACTATAGATAAATTTTCTATTTTTAATAAGCAAATTTTAAATGTTTCTGTAATCTTTGAAGAAGGATATTTGATAAAAATTTTCATTTGCCTTAAGTCACTTCACATCAAAAACAAGATCAGAAAAATGTAAACCGAAAAACTCAATTTATTCCACTTTAAAACAAGATTTTTGTTCCAATGATTAATAAAATCCTGAGAAATAGAATAAACTAAGAATTTTACTGAGAACATAGTTATATTTATTTCAGCTTTTGAAAAAAAACACAACTTTTATGTTTTATCGGCTAAAAAACTTTTTCGGCGAAAAATTCAATAACTATCCTGGCCTTGAAAAGTCAATGAATGTATGCACACCCTTTGCACCACATGACCTGATTTTGAACATGATTTACAAAAAAGTTTATTTCTATCGACTCGGCAATCCACGACTTTGTGTGTACTTGTAGCGCATCTAATGCACAAATCCTCAATTCCTAATTCTCGAAAACTTAACCGTGACTTTGACCGCGGTTGAAAATTCTTTGATTTGTTGCAATTACTTCTTGAATATCCTTTAAGGAGAGAAGATGAATTGTTGTAGTGAAATGGTCTTGAAATTTTATTTATATCTGTAGTATCTATTTTGAAAGGTTGTTTTGGTTCAAGGAGTCGACTATTTAATTTTGAAGCTTTGATAGCTAGAGTTTTTTTTACTAGCTCCTCAAAAGTTGAACCGTCGCACTGTAAAACTTGTTCCCTCATTAAATTGTCATGAAGTCCTCGTATAAATTGTGCTCGAAGAAATATGTCGGCAACGCTACTTTTCCAATCGCAGGGCGAAGCAAATTCGCAGCCTCCAATATCCCTACGCAAAGAAGTAACGTAATCAGCAATTGACTGACCTTCCTGTTGATATAATGACAGTACACTTTTTTTTAGGACATATATGCCCTTCTATGGCCGCCGTGAGCTCTTTGTAAGTCAGCTCCGATGGTGTTTTTGGTGAAACTATAGATACAATTAGTTGGTAATGACTCGAACCGATTGAGTTCTGCAGCATCTGACTACAGAGTGTCTTGTTTGAGAACACCCCCTTCATTGTCAGATAATTTTCGAAGCGTTGAAGATACATTTTGAAATTTTCCCTAGAAGAAAGAAAATTCTCGAAATTTGGAATCAAAGAAGTTACTGTTGTTTGTCCTGGTTCGAATGATCCACTTGAGACTGTATACGCTCTTGTAGCAGCAACACATTCGAGTAATTGTTTCTGGCTGTCGCTGAATTCCCGCAGCAACTGTGAAAACTGTTCAGCATCCATTTTGAAATTTTCATGCAGCAATTGAGGATGATGAAATTACTTACTAAAGTCGAAAGGCAAGAGTAATTCATCTCATGGATGTTTAATTAATCGTAAAATTGAAATCCCATCCTCGTCGCCAATTCTTTGTTGTTGCCTGGGAAGGTTTTAGGAGGGAACCGAAATGAAAAAGACGTATTTGCACGCGTTGTCCTTTTTAATGACTCTTCTTTTACATGAGTCACAGCTCAGCAACTTATATCTAATTGACATGTTAGTACTTAACCTATCAGAATCCAGTGACTCCTGAATTGAAGGTACAGTCACAACAGAAGTTAACATTAATCGTTAATTCGTAATAGTAATTGTAGTCTTTATGTTATTGAATTAGTGAAATGAGCAAGTAAATTAATCGTATTAACCTTGCTTATAAAAAAATGTTTTGGTTGGTGAAGTTTTGGTAGGACATGGAAGATAAATAAAAAAAATGTTAGTTTGTTAGTTTGTTTTTTCGGAATCAAATCAAATTACGGGAGAATAAAAATAGTGGACCTCACTGAAGATCATTATTCATCGCTCTCTGACATAAGGTGCACATTTCTCTTCATAAACATCAACATATTGAAATTTTCATCTGAAAGCGAGGCTAGTTTAGGAGTCAAAATATCTTTTCCCGTCGAAAAGAGACGTTCGACTGCAGCACTCGAAGGTATAGCGATATTATATTTAATAAATAGATTTATTAAAATATGCTCCTCAAGAAATGCCGTATCGATGAATGAGTTTTTGATTTCATGTTATGCCACATTTCGACTAAGATTTTTGGCTTTAAATTTTAAGCATCTGTGACTCCTAGGCTTCTCTTTAATTTTAGTCACAGAATTAAAAAAAAACCTTCCACTTCGTCTTCGTTTTTGCCGCCACCGCCGGTTAAACTATCTTGTTGCACTCCTTTTTTTTTCGTTCTCAAGGAATCTGTATGAATTGACAGAATTTTGTTGTAATTTAGTTCTGTGCTTTTATAGAAAAGGAACGAAATAGAACCACTTAAAGTGTTTGACATATTTGAGAAAAGCAAGTATAAATTCTTATAATATGTTGTTTATGAAAAACAAAGCCATTTTCCAAGAAAGACAACTTAAATTCAACTATTACCACTTCGGCCAAATTGTGAACAACACATATACGAATACAAATTAAAATCGTTCTGCTTGAATCCGAGAAAAACTCAGGTGCATTCAGATAACCATTCTGAGTCTGAAAAAAGCGATGACAGATTGAAACTAAATCGTTCGGCCCGAGAAAAAGAACGACATAGATTGAAAAAATTCATTCTGAATGAGAAAAGGAACGCAGCATCTCTGTCCTTCGATCTTTCGGTGGCTTCTTTCCTTTAATGCCTCTTCTACACTTTTCTTCATGCGATTTCTTACTACTTCTGCTATCATACATTTCCAGCCATATTAACTGGAACCTTAGGTGAAAAGCCGCAACAAGTTGGCATTGTTCATCGTCCAAACTTTTTATCTATGCCCTTTAATAAGGCATTGGCTAAAGCTATGCAATTCACAAGACTTAATATTCCTTAATTTAAATACAGTTGCTGTAATTGTCGATAGGAGTGATCCGATATATGCTTTAGCTTCTCCTTAAAGCGTTATGTCAACAGTCAATCTTCTATGATAGGAACATAACGCCTAGCCACACACATACACGACCTAAACTAGTCAGAGCAATATTTCGGCGGCGTGGCGTCATTTTCATCATAAATAGTAGGTATACCTTAATTAACGGTTAACGGACTTATGGAAAGTTAACGGAAGTTAAAGAATCCATTAACATTCTTAAAATTAATCCGTTACACAAAAATAACCTTCGTTAATTAACGATTACCGGATTAACGGTCTTGTGTCCTACTTTTATGTAGAGAATGTAAGAAGGTCCTTTAGAATGTCTTAAATATTCCACTTAATGTTCGAAATTCAATCCTTTCTGAATATTTTGCCTTTTTCCTGATCTACATATATCGAGCGAGCCAGTGCAAAAAGGCATCTTTGAACGACATTTCTGGGGTGGTCTGTCTACATCTATTGCTTATTCTCAATCTTAAATTTATTATGACAGTTTTCATCCCGCATTCGATTCTCGTTATGCAAGGCTCATTTGTATAACACTTACGGCGACCGATCTAGTACTCGAACTTTGAACCGTGACCGTGATTTATTCGATATGTTTCTAACCTTACAAGGATAAACATTCAACAGGTATAACTTCCTAACTTCTTCGATTTCCTTGTGTGTATCTTTTATGAAACTAAACGTCCAACAACAATACTTTTATATAACGTAGGAGTAGCATAATATTGTTTCATAAAACTTCATCTAATCAATTGAACGATTGAACAATTTATTAATAATAAAAATATTATTTATTTTCAGCTTTTGGACTTTTATGG